>OX411761.1:8336384-8896759 GCA_948252205.1 Orthosia incerta
ATCTTTGGGCGGCAATAAATACCATAAGTAGAAGGAAAATTGCCAAACGGCCTCCATACAAGGATAGATTAGCAGTTCAACAATGCAAATAATTTTATTTTAAAAATATACATTTAGTAGTTTTTGCATGATATCTAGACTCCCAAAGGTCTGTTTATAAAATTTCGCGCGCTCGTTTTCGTCCTATATCATCATCCAATTCGCTACAAATTTGCAAAAGTGCTAATTCAAATTCATTTATTGCTCAACATACACTTCCAGATGTTAGGTGAATGCGCAGTCAACCGTGTTCCACCGATTTAGGCATGCAAAATTACAATTACAATAATAATTAAAATAATACAATGTTACAAATTAAATTACATTTTGAACGTATATGTCATAAAATAAAAATCTAAGACGTATTCAATGTCATAAATAAAAAATCAAAAAAACTGGTATAAAATGTCATAAAATTAAAACGCATTCAATGTCACAACTTAAAACGCTTGCAATGTCAAAAATTAAAACATATCCAATATCATAAATTAAAATACTATACAATGTCTTACATTAAAAAAATCAAATGTATGCTATGGCATAAATAAAATTTAAACGAATACAATGTCATAAATCAATATTAAAACGTACGCGAACTTCGTACGCGAACGAGCTTCTTAGTGCTCATCACAGCATCGAACTCTTTCGCACGAGTTGTCGGATGAGATAGCAGGCATTTTAACCCCGCGCACAAAATAGTTCGTGCCGTCGACTAGTGTAACCTTAAGGAATGAACGCCAGTGGATTTTCAAGAGCGAGAAATAATTACGGCTTCAACGGTTCTATTTTATCCCGTTGAGTTTCCGTAAATTTTGTACAACAGGACAGGACAAATCAGGTGGAATGAACGTTAGCGGATGGGGCTCTAATATAGTTGGCAGATGATTAAGAAGCTTATTTTTCTGTTCTATGGCATGTTTTCCAAAGTTCTTTCACTCCATACAAAACCATTATAATTTTCTGGAATGATCACAAGGACTTGTATTTGTCTTCTGGTTCTTATTACAATATAATAACAACAATATAAACCACAGAATGATCAATTAAAATACCACCAACATTCCTTTAAGAATGTCAAGTAGGTCTTGTAGGTTTTAAGGAGTGTCACGTGATTCGCGTTGACGAATCAATACTCATACAAATATTCTAGTACCCAAGGCATTGTCTGCGATCATTAGTCACTTACTTGTGCAATCTATTGTGCATTTACCTTAGCTTTTGGTGGCTGAATATTGCGACAGTAATATTATAACTATTTCGAAAGGTTAAACGTCCAAAAGTGTACTTTCGACTAATCCCATTGTATAAAGACCTCTACCAAACCTCGCAATAAAAAAAACAGCAAGGAAAAAAATCTGAGAAAAAATCAAAGGCATAGACAATCAAGCAACCAAGGAGGAAACTCCAATCTGCATACTCATTACCATAAACAAAAGTTAATGATAAGTTTCCATCTTGAAACACTAAGCGAAATCGACGCGCGCTGTTGAGTGCACTTAGTGCTTGCATATGAAGGGTTGTCTTTGAAGTCTAGACGAAGTGGAGAGTCTGTATTCCGTATCTGTGCTCTCTATCAAACCTATACAATTTGTTTAATCAACTGTCTGGAGGTAACATAAAGCGAACGATCGAACACGGCGAGATGGAAGTCTAACTTTGGTCTGTTTATAAACATTGTGTGAGTAACCGGTTGTAAACTTTGTTTATAATATTGTTATTATAAATATTTTGTAAGTGGCAAGGATTGCCTAAGAAGCTAAAATTGTAGGTGATTCAAGTCTGCATCCAAAACAATTACTTTTAAGGGAGCTTCATAACCATTCAGGGTAAAACATCCCACTAGGCAAGCAGGCAGAGTTCGAGTCAAACGCAAGCCTGTACTCATAAAAGAAAATCAAATAGACGAAAGAGCTTCTGGACACCGCAGTGTAAAAAAATAAGTACCTGCAACAATTTTGCAAGGAGATCGAAACCAGTAGGACTAAATAAGCATTAAAATAATGTTATATGGAGAGAAATACGTTGAAATTAAGCAAACACCTGAGGGCCCATGATAATATGATAAAGGAGGCCAATAAATATGAAGATGAAACGCATCTTTCATTTCGTTGGCTAAGACCGCCGGCGCCAGTGGTTTCCTGCAGCCGACCGAGTTTCAGATTGCAATATCAGAGTAGGTTTGATCGCGAACCTTGGGGCCAATGTTGGCATATCATAGCATTTTATAATCAACTGAGGATGCTTTTTATTATTTTTGCCGTCTTTCTATATTTTGTTTCATTTCTCCAATCTGGAAGGTAAAGCAGACCGTCTCGCTATTACAGCAGTGCAGTATTAGTGGAGATAGTGATCTACCTATGCTTTGGAATGTGCAAGAAGCTTCATCTTTTTTATTCACCAACCTTGACAATTCAAAAGTGCCTTTAACCAGCTTTTAGTTTGATTTTGATTTAGAAGTCGACGTGTTCCATAAGAAATTGCTTTTTGACAGTCTGTTTTAAGTATTGGATAGTGCGAGCTCAAAGTTGTACTATTATTTATTCAGTGCTCAAACGTTTCTTTAATGCACCTAAATTTGTTCCACTATCTACAACCAATAGGTACCAAAGTTCTTACCAACGTTGGCACCAACATTTGCCGAAGTAAATGGAGTGTTGTATGCCATGTGTCGCAACCGGAGTATCAAGTTAATCGTCAGCGGCAGAGGTGCGTTCGCGTAGCCTTATGAACGTTTAGGGTTGCCAGCTCCTAAAACGGCACAGACCGGTCAGTTTGGCTGCGTTTTTGGTCAAAATTAGGAAAAAGGGCAGACACCTTTACCATATTGAGGATTTTGTGACTCAGTTTTAAACTACACCTTTGGTGTAGGTATGTGAATTCTGGCTTTTTATTCTTTATTTGGGGAGGCTTTTGCTCAGTAGTGAGAAGGTACAGGTTAACATAAAAAATTAAAACTATAATCCAGTTGAATAAAGCAGCCTTCTTTGTAATGCAAATTCTTAGTGAAAATTAAAGTGACTGGTATAATTAAAAAAAACCTGAAGCAGTTAGGCACATCGGACACTATCTAATTTGGTCGGATACTCGTTCAAAAAGCTTGTCTAGTATCCGCACGGTTGGTAACCCTACGAACGACTATGACTGATGACGCGGATACACAGCTCCGACATGACATAGTTAATTTAATGCACTAGGAGTTTAATGCAACTGATCGCTTAACTAATTGTAGTGGATTTAACTCTAACGTAACGTAAATAGTTACGTTTGCGAGCAATTTTACTACTTCTTAGAAATTACGTTTAGTCAGTAACGTAATCTGAGAACGGGTTTGGAGTAGACGTTACTTTTTTTTTTACTGTTCGACAACGGCTTTTGCCGCGAAAAAAGTCAAACAAAACTTCATGCCAGCTTTAGCTATAGTAGCAAAAATCTACTGTGATGATCTTAGGAAGTCGCAAAAAAAAACCTACAAGGATGATTCAGAAAGAGCTGTACAATTTAAATCGTTAAGTATTATAATGCCACATATTAGATTAGTAGAATCTAATTGGATTAGTAAAAAAAACAAACACATTTGGTGTATAGCAATTGACATAATAGGCCGTATAAGTAAAACCGCCTTCAACTCAATACCATAATGCCAAATATGCCAACATAATGTCAAGTTACATGAACGAAACAAAACGCAGAAACCTCTCTTCATGTCACAGCCTAACATTAGCATAATGATAGGTCACACAGTTCGACCTGCGTTTGGTAATCACAGGTATTTATTGCAGAATAAACCACCTATTGTTGTACTGTTATGTGGTAGGCTGTGTTTCGTCAGGCGGTGACAAAACGTAATGAGCTGTATTGGCGATCTGTGATTGGAATTGTTACGACAATATGGGGGAAGTGAGTGAGTTACGACTGGTAAGAGGCAAATAGGTCACCTAGAAAACTTGGTAAAACTTGCGCTGAGGGCTTTACGTTTAGTTGGCACGCGGGTTCTCGCTCGTACTTCGGTCGGGACTCGGTTCATGGATGTGTTGAACCCCAGCTCAACGCGCTCCACGTTTAAACGGTTTTGAGATTACTTTTATTATGCGTACAGCTAAGGAGTGGAATTCCTTGCCAGAGTCTGTTTCCCGATAGCTACAATCTAGGGGTCTTTAAGTCAAGAGTGAACAGGTTACTTCTAGGCAAGCGTGTTTCACCGTCGACCACATCATCGCTTATCATCAGGTGGTCAAGCGTGAGCCAATTTAAAATAAAAAAAAATGCAACCCCAGGCTTTTTTCCTCAGGCTACTTTCCCCCCAGTTGTGAAGGAGAGGTGGCGTGAAGCTCGGTGGGTATGCAGGAGAAATGTAGAGTATTCAATGTAAAGTAGTTGCCCCCTGAGTGGGTACTTCTAACCTGGATTAACGCAAAAATTGGTCCTCCTTTGCTCTTTGCATCCAATTAGCATTGACGATTCGGCGACCTTCACCAGAGGCTTTTGTGACATTCATCAACAAAAGCGTCGCGATAGCGATTAGAAAAATGTCGCTATCGAAATGTAACCTGATCAATCCCTTACATCATCTGCCTAGCCTTTTCCCAACTATATTGGGGTCGGCTTCCAGTCTAACCGGATTCAGCTGAGTGCCAGTATTTTACATGAGCGACTGCCTATCTGACCTCCACAATCCAAGTAACTGGGTAAAATGATACCTCTTGGCAAGACTGGTATCAGATGTCAAGCTTCTGACTACCCGTAACGACTGTCAAAGTTCTTCAAAGGACAGCCGGGACCAACGGCTTAATGTACTTTCCGAGGCACGGAAAACTCGCTATGTAAAGATGGTTACCCATCCACGGCCCGACCTCGGCAAGCATTGCTTAACCTTGAACATCGACCCGTGCGACTGTTATTATTTAGCCACGAGCTGTAGCATGTCTTCGAATTTTTAGTTCTAATACATGCCGGTTTCCTCAGGATGTTTTCCTTCACCGTTTTGAGAGCAGTGGTGGCGAAATAATTTACACAAAGTAAAGCGCCTGCCTGAATTCGAACCCACGACCTACAACTTGTAAATGGCGGCCGTTACCACTAAGCCACACATTGCTGTGATGTGATCAATCCCTTTCATTTTGACATTTCGACTAAGGTAAGAATGTCACTGTCTTACCTTAGTATCCTCAAGATAACGTAACAACTGATGATGGAATAAAGTTTTGAAAGATTCAACATTTTGCAATAGATTGGTACTCCAATCTTCTACCAACTAACATTCAACAATGGACAGACTTCTTCATACTAATATTATAAAGAGGAAAGATTTTTTTGTTTGTTTGTTTGTCTGTTTGTACCGAATAGGCTCCGAAAATACTGGACCGATTTGAAAAATTCTTTCACCAATAGAAAGCTACATTATTCCTGAGTAGAAAAGGCTATTTTTTTTGTCCCGAAAACGGGTCCTTTGAGGTGGTCCAAGGGAGCGAAGCCGCGGGCAACAGCTAGTATTTTATGAATTTTCTTATGAGAGACCATCAGATGGGAATCGCTCGAATTCACCAGACTAATTAAAATATCGATGAGCTTGTTTCTATCATTTAAATAATTTATTAATTAATTTCTCATCGTAGTATTTGGGCCACATCGCGTCATGTCATCTCGCATATGATTGGTCGATTTTTCATATTTTCTCTTTCCGAATTCATTACGCAATAAGGCTGCAGGATAAGGCGGAGCATACACACGCTTCTGCTGTTCCGACGAGGTTGCGGCTATAGTTACATCTTCCTACTAGCACCACCTCCTGTCCTGCCCTTTGTGCCCCAAAACATGCAGCCAATTGGATCTATGAGCTGTCACCGACGATGACGTGGATGTGGCAAAGTTTTGGGCCAAACAATTTTGAAAGACTGTCACTCGTGCCAGCGACACGAAGCGAAGAAGAAAAAATTCATTTGCAGAACTTTTAACTTCAAGTACACCATTAAATTAAGTTTACAGCCATTAAATAAGCGATATATCTCAAGAAAATTATTTTTATTTATTACTTCTGGTACTCACTTTCGTTGACTGGAACTCGCGTTTAAAATAAATTGCAGCGATTTCGAACCGGGTGTAAGTGTTTCGCAATAATTGCAAGATTACTGTGCAGGTAGATACTTACAAGTTTCCCTGCCAGGATGTGCGCAGAGCAATCATTTTGTTAATTAAACCTTTAATGGTTACGGCATTAAGGCGATTGAGTTGTTAAATAGTGTTTTGGAGAGTTTTGTAATTATTAATGTCACTGATGTCATTGATTTTAATTAAAATGTTTCAACAGTCAAATGAAGCTGAAAATAATTAAAGTGAAATTAAATGCGAATAACCCAACTGTCAATCTTGGCTCAGCTGTCAGACTTGCTTAGCTGTCAAACTTCAAAATGTTTTTGAACAATTTTCGGACTGTCTTGTCTTCCAAAATATTACATGCATTACATTATTTTTCTGTAAAAGACAAATAAAACAAAAGCGATTCCTTTATGTATCTCAACATAACTGATTCTTTTTTTTCTTCAGACACTGGCAGCTTACCTAAGTTTTATGTTGAACGTAAATTCAGCCACAGTTGCGGGTTATCTAAGCTTTATTTTACACGTTCAACTGACTGTGAAATCGCACTGGACTACGATCCTACTGTACTTTCTGGTCACTTGATTTTAAACCTTATACTGTAAGATTTAAAGTTTAATATATCTTGATGATTTTGTTACTGGTGCATTGTACCGTGATAGTAAGTGTAGGGTTATTAAGTAAGCGGAATGCGAGAACGATAAGTTGTTTGTGATTAAATGTTTGTTTGCCTCCTATTTACTTCAAAACTGTTGTACTGACGACTGGTGAAACTGAACACTGGTGTTATCTCTTCATATAATTACATCGTATTATTCACGTCCTTTTGGCTAAGCACACATTGCGGTTTTAGCCACGCGAATATTATTCGCGTGGTTTAATCCGCATACTGAATCATAACACACGCACGGGGAAAAAATCTGCGCATTTTTAGTCTCTTTCTACCTGTTCATAGAACACAAAATATTCGCGCGAATTTAAACCGCGCCGAGGTGCGGTGGATTCTGTGGCAAGACACCTCAAGCAAGACACAGATTTGTTGCGGCTTTTTTGCCGCAACTGCGTGCAGCATCATACAGTTCCATATGTCGCAGAATCGGCGGGAAAAAATTGTGCGTGCTAAGCCGAAGCCTTAGGCTTGCTTATATTCAGAAATAGCTTTTTAAGAATTTGCCGTCGTGGTTTATGCTTATGCAGCAGGCCGAGTGTTTACTGCGATAGCAAAGCGATTAATAAAAGTTGTAACCTGACAACGCATATATTTTTTTGCTTTTTCAAAATTGGATGATTAGTTTAGGCGTTACGGAGGAACATACGCAAATGCAAACATACCTACATAAACTGCTAAAATCATAACCAGGAAGGTTCGCCGTAGTCGGGTAAAAAGTGAGTCTATCACTCGGCGATAAAAGACCTGCATCTCCGTGCCGCTTATGTCGCTTTGAAATATAGTGATAATTCAATAAATATCTCTCCATCTCGTGGCCCAAGTCAGTCTGGTGTTGTTGTTTTTTTTTAATTGATGACAGGCATAATTTCTCGTTCGCACGCTATGACGTCAAATTGGTAGTGAAGTAATTCGCACGAAGGTGACATAAATGAGTAACAGTAATATTAATTGTGAGTTGAAGTAGTATTACTACCTTTTGTTGTTTTTTGAAGGCACATTGTGCCATGTGAGATATTGTTGAAAGTAGGACAAAATGTCATAAGATTTTATTTGCAGAATTCAAATAAAAATTGCTAAGCTGGGTTATTCTACAAAAATATGTTGCCTATTTTCCAAACATTTTAAAAGTTCATCAAAGGAATAATAAAAGATTGATCATGTTGTAAAACTGTTATTAGGACGATTTAGGCCAATCAACATAGCGCTTTTATAAGCGCCATATTGGATCCCCAAATAACTGGGCAGTGCCGACGTCAGTCGCTCAGCTCGAAACGGTTTAATCTCAAAACCATTAATTTTAACATCAAATTCTCTTTGTTGGGTTCACAAAATTATTGCCCATCAATGATTTTGAACACCAATTTAAACTCTGTAGTTATTACCCATTTGTTTAAATTGAATCAGCCATTTAGCGGTAGGCGGTAAATTGCGCATGAATACCAATGTAAGTCAAAATGTTTTTGATTGAGTAGTGAATATTATGTAGGTTATTATTTATTCAGAACACATTTCATTCAAACGTGCTGACTTTGATCATTATTGTTCAATTTACTATGCATCAAATTTCATTATAATGTAAACAACATGGTTTATTTATTGCGGTGCGCATGCGCGGCCACGCAGACGTACGTCTAGACGGGGAGGCGATTCTCATACGTTTTATATTTTAATGGACCAGCGTAAAATGGCCTTCCCGCAGTTGCATCCCGGTCTATGCATAGAGAACAGGAGGGCAGTTGAAGTGCCAATTTAAAATTGCTAGGATAACCGTCGAAAGTAAAGATTTCGCTAACCTTGGCGAAAGGCCAAGGTTCAGTTTAGATTAATTTAATGTAGTTTATTTATTTTTTTATCTTGTTATCTAGCTTTCACATTCGTATTTTAAAAACTCCTGTCAAATATTATTTAAATGGCTTTGTCCGGTCCTGTATCAACCCTATGTACACATAATTTTACATTAATGAAGGAAGCACGACTAAAACAATAAGCGGATCTTATAAACACAGCCACAGACAATAAAATAAAAAGCATCTATCCTTTTTACGACACATGTTATTTATTCGTTTAAAGTTTTTTTTTACTGGAGCCATCCGTTATCTCACAGAATAGATGTCCAATGACTGGTAAGGGTCTACCCAAATGCGGGCATGTTGATAACACGGAAACAGAACGGGACTGCAGTGAAATAAGGGCGCCATTTTATTATCTGGGGTGTGGAAAGATAAGAAGCAGGGCTGCCTCACTCGAGCAAAATTTGTTTACGTTCTCACTGGTGCTGAAATTGTGAAATGTTTGACTTTCGTTGTGGGATAACAATTGTTAATTTATAACAAATAATATGAGATATATATTTATAACAAAATAATATGAGATATATTCAAGCTCAGAGAAGGCAAAATATCGAGTACTGGCTATGGGGGAGATCTGTACCCAGCAGTGGGACAATATATCCTTTTTTTTTAATATTTGGGTTCCTCATCATCTCTTGGTATGTTAGCTAAAAGCAGGTTCTGTTTTGTTCAATGATACCATCGCAGATTCACGGCCCTCGACTGACTCTTTGTATTTAAACACATTATCAAAGAAATGAATATGAAATAGTTTTGGATGATTGAGAAACATCGTTAAATAACAGTAAAATAAGTAACAATCGTATTTAAAATCTTATTGCTGGTCGCAAACGTAAATGTCTAAAACAAAATTGAAAAATAAATTCCCCTCGAAATATGGCGAGCGTGCTGTCAAAGCCCAGTCACGATTTTATTACTAATAATTTGTTGTAAATAAATGTTATGAGCTTAAAGCTCACGGCTACATATTGCACGAATCACTAAAAAATTGAGGGCCAATTTCTGAATTGAGTATTAAATTAGAGAGTCAGTGCCAAATTTTGACAGATTTTGAGGCAAAAGTAGAGTTTGACAAGTGCTCGACTTCAAATAGTTCGACAAATACTCAACTTCAAATACTTAATTCAGAAATCGGGGGTATGTCTTCGTTCTGGTATTCAATAAGTATTCGAAGAATTCTGTGAAAAACATGTCATCGTACTTGACGGCGAAACCTTTTTTAATTTGAGTTATTATCTCGCCGCCTCAGTTAAATTTGAATTATGCGGCGTCGTCGGGACAAATAAAACATGCGTTTATTACAGCCGAGACGTTTCTGATTAAAACTGCATTGTGATATCCATTTAGCGAATATTTTGCGTTCCTTTCATTTTGTTTCAAAGTTCAACGTTCAGACGCTATGGGTTTGTTAAGCTGGGTTTACTGTTAACTTGTTCGCGTCTTATTGAGGTGGCTCCTCCGTCTTTGAATTTATTTAAACACGTTTTTCTGATACATTGATCATATTTATTTCAGCTCACACACAAATTATGTGCAGTTAGAAGAGCCCAAAGTTATTGCTTATTTCAATAGAAATTTCTCCCAGCAGACCTGTCTCTGAAGAGTAGGATGGGAAACGAGGCCACATTGAGTAAAAAGACAAAGAAGAAATAAATGTGTCAGTAATTTGTTTATTCATGTATGTACACAGAAAACAGTTAAAAGAGAAAGAACATTTAACCACAAAGGTGGTAATTTTATTTCAAAAGATATTTATTCCAGCAAACCTGCGACAGGAGATTTTTTTAATTTAATAATGTAAAAGGAAGATACGTAAAATATCTTTATCGTATTAATAACGTTGTCTTTAGGACGGAACTATTTAGGTACTTACTAAAATAATTCATATAAAAGACATGAAAATGAAGCAAAAAACTGCTTAGTATTCTGTTTACACGTTCTGGTTTCCTGTTTCTCGTGTTTCACAGTTTATCAATGGCTACGGCAATACGATCAAATTACACATTAATAGAATTAAGCAAATCGTTATGTCTTATTTGATTAACTGTAGACTTACCATTGATTTAAAAAAAGCGGTTCCTGGTAGCTGGCCATCTATCGTTGGCTGAAAAAGAAATGTGGCAGAAAAAGCCACATCAAAACATATTTAGTAAACATTTTCAATTTTCATCTCCATGCGTGGCTTCCTATTTTTGTTCCGCGTTTCTTTTGTCTGTCACCCTTGGCCGGGCGTGTCTGTAGATTGGGATAGGTCGGGTCGATAGCCGCACCACCCTCGCTGGTTTGTAAGCATAATGTTACGAGGCTTACGACTTTACGGCCCGTAATGTTCCAGTCACACGTTCCTAAGATTGTATGGAACACACACATGTTATTTGTTGACATTCATTGCTAACTTTGTCAAGAAAATGAGGAAAGGACAGAATGGGCGATAAAAACTGCTGACAATTATGATAACTGTTAGAGTTAAGACTTTCTTGTCATAGACATGATGGCGTATTGCCAGATTTATGTTGATAAAAGAACAAAACAAATATTACTTTGAATTACTTACAGAAACTGCTGGTCGGACCCTCGCGAATTTAATCGCTCATAGCTGTCTTACCCTTACTCGACTCTTATAACACCTTCGTTCACGGAGGGATGGGGCGGTTTAATCTTGCCCGGAAACTTGAGCGGGTATAAATCGTTAAATGCGATTTTACTTGTAGATATTTATCGTTTCTCTACTCTCTAAGATCTTATTGCTAATCGGTTATACATGCTAGTTAAATGTTCCTTATAAAAGTAGGACTATTCCGGTTTAATCAATTCTGGTCTTGATGGGAAATAATCTTTACCAGCGCTCAGTGTAAACAAATTAAAAACAGAACAGTGCGTAAGTCAGGGTGGTTTATTATTCTATTCAAATGCCGGAATTTATGATGTTTTTTTAATGTTTTATTGCTCGAAACAAAAGGTTATTATGACCATTCCCACCCTCTTAAAAACCTAATGAAAACACGTTGGACAAAATGAAACGTACGCCAAATACATTAGTTTAGTGCGGTAGGATTGATTTATTACTAAGCACCCTCTGTTATAGGCGCACAGAATGGCGCATTACTCAGGGGAAACCGAACGTAATTTGTTCCAAACAAAAATACCCCTGCGTTTGACGTTTCATATTTTTGCAGAATAAACCTCTATTCCGCGCGGCTTTAAGTCCACAGACTAAAAAAACGTGCACAGATTATGCAAAACTCGGTAAGTTTTGAAAAGGTCTTATTATAGTGGCCAGTCTAATAAGATTCTGTTGTGAATTGCAATATTGAAGTTCAAGGGGTCTACGTGTATGGTACTCTCAAAATAGGTTTCGTTGTAAGCGTTCATTGTTTCGGATTTACGCTAGTATGTGCGTGCGCATATATTAAGACTTATGACGTGGTAATAAGATTGATTATGGCGTGGCATGTGGTAATCCTGTGCCGCATGCATTCGTGGGAAACAGGGATCGATTTTTGTTTTATTGCGAGACGTATGTTAGCTCAAAACCATTTAATTTTTTATGACTGGCACGAGAAATATGAGTTTTGATGAATGTATGAACTCTATAGCTTCAGTTTACTCTTTTTAACCGACTTACCAAAAAGGAGGAGGTTCTATGTTCGACATTATGTATGTTTTGTGTATGTTCACCGATATCTCCGTCAATTGTGGACCGATTTTGAAAATTCTTTTTTTTGTTTCGAAATTGGTCCCATTTTAATTTGGTGAAAATCTCATAAATAACTTCAGAGATATACAACAGAACTCTTCAATAAATGTCAGTTCATTCAATCGCATGTCTGTTCATTGTTTATACCATTTCATAACATAACATTACGCCAGTACGCTCTTAAGGGGTACGCAGGTCTCTCATTTCACCGGTTATGTTCAAGTTTCATGGTATTTGGGTAATCTATTCTGGCATTATAGGTTACTAAACAACTTGTCTATTAGGTAGGTACAACCAAAAAGTGAAAAATAAAAAAACTTTTTTGCAAAAAAATACTACCGACTTCCAAATAAAAAACTACAAAGTGAAAAATAACTTTATTTTTGGAAGTCGGTGTCTTTCATAGGTTGTTATAATAGTTTTTATAGGAAGAATAACGGTCTCTAAAAATTGTCAAGACGACAAGGCACTGTTGGCAGTTGGAACATTTCATGCCAGACATAAATAAAATTCATATTCTTGAATCAAAATGTTTATTCATTAAATCGGATGATCATCCCACATGGAAATGACGTGGACAAATGTAATGGACCATAGTAGGAAATCAAAAAGAATATTAACAAGACCACTTATTACAGTACTGAACTTCACACAGTCACCTGTCTTCCCAATATTCTCCATAATATATAATGCCAAGTTAGTTCCCAAACACTCCCTAACTTGGCAAGAACTCCTGAAAGCAAAACAACAGTTAAAACATCTAACTGAACGGTAGATCTCGCCGTACGGCAGTCGGCAGTGTCCAAACAAGGTGGAATAATAACCCGTGTCTATTTATTCCCGGTCTTTGCCCCCGGTTCCTGAAGACAGTAGTAGGTACAGTCGAATAAGCTACTTGGTGTACCGGCAAATGTAATGTAATGAGTCAAATTAAATTAATAAGTAAAAAGTTGCTAAGGTGTGTACTGTATAGTGCTAATCTTTAAAAATCTCAGTGAGAAATTGGGTGAAGTGAAGATGAAGTGAGCAGAGGCCTTAGTGCGAGTTTTTATTCACGCTCAATCGCGTTAACGTAAACTATAATTTGTATTGAAACTGGATAAGCGCCGTCTGGTGACGGTAAGGAGAAACCTCTTTTTTGTATACATTTTGGCTTGAGATCGTTTACGTTATCACGAGTGAGCGTACTAAGCCCACTGTTTAATCCTTAGCATATTGGTCGGAATGACGTTCACTTCATGGACCGGCTGTATATCATATGTCATAAAGTAATGACAATAAAAATAAGTCTTTGTTTTTGAAATTATTAGAAAATAGTTTTAAAAATAACAATACTGCCACTGTTAGAATGTATTTTTTTGTTTTACGGAAATATAAATTAGATGTCGATCGAAACCCCAATATTCACTACTTTTTTCTGCGTAATAACTTTGTAAATAAACTTAAGGTGTACTTTAAGATAAATATATAAAATTAATTAACTTCCCAGCACACTCACACTTATTTAAAAGTAGCTGCCAGTTAGCTGCTGGCTGCCGTATACTAATCTCTTAGTTTGAGTGTACACACTGGTAAAAGGGGCTATTCATGGTCTAAACTGGTAAACACGGGCGATTCGCGGGCCAAACCTATGTGTTAATAAAATTAATGATGAAACAAATGAGCCGTGAATTACAGGGTCAGTGTTCCAGTTAAAATGTAATCAAATGATAGGAACGTAGCGAGGATAGTGTTAGGAACGGGTAACATGGACGTGTTGGCGAAAATATTAGGTAAAATGGAGGTGGAAAGTAGACTTCAGAAGCTGCTATGTTTAGAAATAAATGTTGAAAGCTATTATTAGTAACACTCATGGGATGACTACACTTTTCAATAAAGTCTCATG
This sequence comes from Orthosia incerta, assembly GCA_948252205.1. NCBI lineage: Eukaryota > Metazoa > Arthropoda > Insecta > Lepidoptera > Noctuidae > Orthosia > Orthosia incerta. Next base: position 8,350,619 of record OX411761.1, read on the forward strand.
ATTACATTGATGATACCTATATTTTCATCATTACCTGGAATGAGTTATTTGCTTGTAAATTTGTTGTTTGCTGCTCAATTCTGCCTGAACGGCCGAATGGTTCTGTGTTTTTTTTATTTGCGATGGGTTTGCTCTTGACTCTAGTCTAGGTCAGAGGTGACAGAGACAAAGTCGACGATGGAGCGAGCTTACCCAGAAGAAGCCTGTTCACTCTAACTTTGAAGAGATTCGGGTTGAATGCGTTCGGAAAGTGAAGTGACAGACGCAGGTAGTGAGTTACATTCATTCGCTGTGCGCATTAGCGCTTGGTGCGCTTTTGAACGTAGTATTGCCCCACACTAGAAATTTCTTCCTGTAACGTGGGTGCGTTTACAAACATTTAAACTCACATACACAAGACACCCAATTCCGGCCATACAAATATTAGTTCCGTGCGGGAATCGAATCCACGACACGCAATGCAGCAGACGATCGCACAACCACTACGCCAACCGTGCCTCCAATTTGGTACAGAGATAGATTATAGTCTGAAACAGCACTTAGGCTTTTCAGCCCGGTGTAATTATTCCCTTGGAATAAGAAAACACTTTTCACGCGGGTGAAACCGCTGTCCAAAACCTGGTTAGCCATAAACTGCAGTTCACTCACCTAGATGAATTGTTTAATTTTTTTACAGATTTAGTTTCGATTCTGTCTGGACTTTAGAAGAGACTGTGACCTCTGAGTTTGTTACGGCCTTTCTTCTCAGAGTTGTAAGATAGGAAACGCCGAGCACAAATAGTTTTAAAAAACCAACTTACAGAAATAAAATAATATTCATCAATTAACTATTAGTACCCGTTGGAATTGCATGAACTAATTCCTCCTAGCCCTTTCCATCATCGGACTACAAGACGTATGGCGATGTGTCATCGGTACATGGTGGACATACCCCCATACGCGCCAAACGTTTTGGGAGTACTTTCATTATGCGTACAGCTAAGGAGTGGAATTCCCTGCCGGAGTCTGTATTTTCTGATAGCTACAACCTGGGAGTCTTTAAGTCAAGAGTGAATAGGTTTCTTCTAGGCAAGCGCGCTACATCGTCGACCACATCACCATTTACCATCAGGTGAGATAGTGGCCAAGCGCGAGCCTATTAATAATGATAATAAAAAAAAACCTGTATCCTCGTGATAAGAAAAAGAACACCTGTTCATTTCGTCACCAAGGAGACCAAACATTTTAACACGAGTTACAATTAGAATAATATTATGTTTTCTCTACCATAATATTACCATACTTGCTCTTATACAATCTTTGCAAACCGGAAAGCTCATTACAAAATTACGATAACATTTCTACACTGGCTTTTTCGCGCTGCTTTGCTGCAGAAGCCTGACCCATTGGAACCGTATATTTCTCACAGTAAGACAACTGTTCATACTTCAGACTGTTCTTAAGACGACGACTAACGCCAACGACCTTGAGGGAACAAAACGCGCACTCGTTTCACACCTGCGCGACCCGAAATTTAGTAGTTTTTTGTACTTTCCTTATTATTCTATGACTTTAAAAAAAAATAGCTCAGATCAAAATGTAGATAATTAAATTGTCTTTGAGATGGTGTCAACTTCATTAAAATACGCCCAGCGGTTTTGGTGTGATTGTCGTATTTTTGTCCGTTTTAGACATAACTTTACAAATTAATTACACCATGTTATACGAAGAAAAATCAAAATTTGCTCAGATTAAATTATTAAGAAAATAGTCTAATATAACATTTTTTTTTTTTCAAAAAATTACGACTTGCCATTTAGACGTGATTCTCATTTTAAAATCAGCTACTCAAGGGAATCGGCGCCTTAAGAAACACAAGCTCCTATACTACGATCCACAGTACCTTGCTAAGAAGCGACGCTCTGACATAATCTGCAAGACTAAGTCCAGCAGACTAGCGGTGGTAAGTCGTCACTTCGATTACATCAGCCCCAAACTTTACAATAAAATTAATAGCATTTTAAAAATTTACCCTATGACTGAAAATTTATTGAAGAAGAATTTGACAGAGCGGTTAAAATCAATATCCTACGATGCAACTGAACAACTTGTGGTAACGTAACTAAACATAATAACTCACACATGCAAACACACCCACACACATATTATATACTTATACCCCCACATACATACACTCTCAACACATCCTTACACCTCAACATACACTTCACTTGATTATGATTTTTATATAAGTTCATTAAATATAATTTTTCAGTCTAGTAACAAAAGTTTCACAGTAGTCTGGAACAAATTGTGTTTTACTCTGTTTAGTTGTCGGGCGCTAATAGCTGCGCCACAGTTTATACTTAGAGCTATCATCGTTCCATTATACTTTTTGTGTAGTCCCTAAATGGTTCCAAATAAACGTTTATTTATTACTAGCTGTCCCACGCGTCTACACCTACCCTACACCTACCCTACACCTACCCTACACCTACCCTACACCTACCCTACACCTACCCTACACCTACCCTACACCTACCCTACACCTACCCTACACCTACCCTACACCTACCCTACACCTACCCTACACCTACCCTACACCTACCCTACACCTACCCTACACCTACCCTACACCTACCCTACACCTACCCTACACCTACCCTACACCTACCCTACACCTACCCTACACCTACCCTACACCTACCCTACACCTACCCTACACCTACCCTACACCTACCCTACACCTACCCTACACCTACCCTACACCTACCCTACACCTACCCTACACCTACCCTACACCTACCCTACACCTACCCTACACCTACCCTACACCTACCCTACACCTACCCTACACCTACCCTACACCTACCCTACACCTACCCTACACCTACCCTACACCTACCCTACACCTACCCTACACCTACCCTACACCTACCCTACACCTACCCTACACCTACCCTACACCTACCCTACACCTACCCTACACCTACCCTACACCTACCCTACACCTACCCTACACCTACCCTACACCTACCCTACACCTACCCTACACCTACCCTACACCTACCCTACACCTACCCTACACCTACCCTACACCTACCCTACACCTACCCTACACCTACCCTACACCTACCCTACACCTACCCTACACCTACCCTACACCTACCCTACACCTACCCTACACCTACCCTACACCTACCCTACACCTACCCTACACCTACCCTACACCTACCCTACACCTACCCTACACCTACCCTACACCTACCCTACACCTACCCTACACCTACCCTACACCTACCCTACACCTACCCTACACCTACCCTACACCTACCCTACACCTACCCTACACCTACCCTACACCTACCCTACACCTACCCTACACCTACCCTACACCTACCCTACACCTACCCTACACCTACCCTACACCTACCCTACACCTACCCTACACCTACCCTACACCTACCCTACACCTACCCTACACCTACCCTACACCTACCCTACACCTACCCTACACCTACCCTACACCTACCCTACACCTACCCTACACCTACCCTACACCTACCCTACACCTACCCTACACCTACCCTACACCTACCCTACACCTACCCTACACCTACCCTACACCTACCCTACACCTACCCTACACCTACCCTACACCTACCCTACACCTACCCTACACCTACCCTACACCTACCCTACACCTACCCTACACCTACCCTACACCTACCCTACACCTACCCTACACCTACCCTACACCTACCCTACACCTACCCTACACCTACCCTACACCTACCCTACACCTACCCTACACCTACCCTACACCTACCCTACACCTACCCTACACCTACCCTACACCTACCCTACACCTACCCTACACCTACCCTACACCTACCCTACACCTACCCTACACCTACCCTACACCTACCCTACACCTACCCTACACCTACCCTACACCTACCCTACACCTACCCTACACCTACCCTACACCTACCCTACACCTACCCTACACCTACCCTACACCTACCCTACACCTACCCTACACCTACCCTACACCTACCCTACACCTACCCTACACCTACCCTACACCTACCCTACACCTACCCTACACCTACCCTACACCTACCCTACACCTACCCTACACCTACCCTACACCTACCCTACACCTACCCTACACCTACCCTACACCTACCCTACACCTACCCTACACCTACCCTACACCTACCCTACACCTACCCTACACCTACCCTACACCTACCCTACACCTACCTAGGTTTATGACACAGTACACTCGATAATGTAGATTTCTATCAATGGAAACATTTTCGTTAGCGGGTCAGTACAAACAAACTAATTTACCTCTTTATTATATTAGTTTAGATCAAAATACATAGAGTACATAAATTGACGCCTTCTTCCCAATGGGGGTAGGCAGAAACTACGGAACGCCACTTCCTACGATCAATACACAGTTTTTTTATATAATATTTTTGATCTATATCGGCTCGCGCTTGACCACTATCTCACCTGATGGCAAACGATGACGTGGTTGACGGTGAAGCACGCTTGTCTAGAAGTAACCTATTCACCTTTAAGATTCCCAGGTCAGGTCTGTATTTCTATCAAGAAATACAGATTCCGGCAGGGGATCCTCCACACTGAAGGGCACTCCTTTGCTGCATACATACTCCTTAGTCATTAACAAAACTCGAGGCTAGCGCAGTTTCCACCTTGCTGGTTGGCAATAATTTTTGTCATGGCATAAAATTATCTCATATAGGTATAGATCAAAAAGAAAAAGCTCATCAAAAAGTAAAACTGCAATGTCTCGGCCGCTCATTCATATCGATCGTATCTAGAGAGGCGCCATGCGGAACCCATTGTGAGTTGTCGACGGAGCGCCACCCTAATTGTACGAGTTCAAGTTCACTGACATATCGACTGGCGCGCCCTCTAGGGTCGGACACTGAGGCCGTGTCCAGAGTGAGTGCGGGTGACTAGGGCGAGTGCGGGCGCGATTAGAGGCTCTAGTAGATTACGTGTCATTCGATGACAGCGATGGCATTGGTCGAACTGTCAGAATGTAAAGGATCTTTTATTTGATATTTCGATAGCGCTTCAAATTCAAATTTATTAATAATCTAAAATTTACATAGTATAAAATACTTAATTAACAATAACTAGCTATAAATACACTTAAATAAAAATAAAATAAAACTACGAACGCGTATAAAAGGGCAGGGGTCATAGGGCGTCAAAAAATTCGTCCACATCGCTGTCAACGTGAAAAGTGCCCAGAACGCTGGCAGCATTGCCACGTTGCCAAATTCAAATGATTTAATTGCATAAAATATGGTAATAAATGGTATTCAGTATAACGGAAAAGGTACAAACATGTTCAGCTAAATTTTATCATAGCATGCAATTTTTGGGTTACACACAAACTAGTTCCAATAAAAAAAAAATTGATTTGAATAAAAATAATTAATAATATAAATTAAATTCAATAATCAAAGTTCAATCAAACAAGAAAAATTAAATCATGAACTATCGAGTCTTTCAGAAGGTTTCATAGCCATAAATTCTTTTATATTATAAAAAACCGGCCAAGTGCGAGTTGGACGGCAAAAAAATCACGTTTGCTGTATGGGAGCCCCACTTAAATATTTATTTTATTCTATTTTTAGTATTTGTTGTTATAGCGGCAACAGAAATACATCATCTGTGAAAATTTCAACTGTCTAGCTATCACGGTTCATGAGATACAGCCTGGTGACAGACGGACACACAGACAGACGGACCGCGGAGTCTTAGTAATATAGTCCCGTTTTTACCCTTTGGGTACGGAAACCTAAAAAAGGGATTAAACAAAAGAAAATCGCTCGCTAACTAAGCCGCTCCGTCACGTCGTGCTTGGCACCCGCCATAGTCACTTTCAGTACGCAAACAGCGGTTTCATAAGGTTAATTCTCGCGCTCGCCTCAGCACTCGCTCAAGCTTTTCACCCTGGTCGAAGCCTGGCGATAATTCGATTGTGTCGGCTTGTCATCTTCATGTGATTATGGCGGGTTTAATATCTTCATTCAGAGCTGATTTGCTGGTTGTATGGATCTGAGGAATATAATTTTCGGTCGGAACAGTATTGTTAAGATCATAGGGCGAGCGCTGTAATTTGGAGCAAATTATTATTATTTGTAGGCAGATTCGTCGTGTTCAGTGTTGTGGTCTGCTGTGAAGGTTTTTCTTGAGGATATCCAAAGTACAGAAGATCCATTGTACTCGTAGACCTGCGAACAAGAATCATATTAAGTTACCTAGTTTTAAACTTGAATAGGTTGCCCTAATTCCAAAGTTATCGGCAGTCGGTCGGTAATTCTGTGCTCATGATTGTGCTAGAGCAAACATTTAAATACCAAATAAATAAAAGGCAATACTTTCGTAATTTTGGCCCAAAGTTAAAAAAAACAAAGACGCTTAATTCATGTTGCCGAAAATACCGTCAACTATAGATCCTAGAAACGTCTTGCATTTGACAGGAGCACTGGACCATAGATTTTCCCGCCGAACTGTCAAAACTTCACCCACCATTCCAGACGGAAGAGTTTTTGGCGGGATTTTTTCGAGTGAACTTCAGCGGCTGTTAATATTATTTGCAAATTGATTCCTAGTGGATATTTTGATATAAAAGTGGTGTAGTTTCGTGTCTCAACTGTCTACGCAACTGGACAATATGTGAAATCATTGACAGAAGCGATCTCAGGATAGTGCAGCGGAGAATTTTATTGTAGTATTGACTACCTCCGCAAAGCTTACTGGGAAGGCTGACTCGATACAATTTCCATTCCACCAACTCCAAAAAACATTAGAATATGTTACATCCGCATTCTAATGCATACTAAAGAATTCAAGAAAAATACTAACTGATGACTAGGCAGCATGGTCTCAGACCTTAGCCTGTTCCGTAAGGAACAAACAAAAAAAAAAGTATTAGTAGTCTTCAAACATTTCCCAGGACGACTAGTCCAGTAACCGTGAGGGTATAGTATACTAGACCACGTTACGCGAGCCACACACTACGCAATCCCACATTATTACATTATTCAATACCTATTACCTTACCTTACCCATCGCTTGATATTCCACGATTCTTGTTTCCCGGTACACCGTGGGACACGAAATTGTACACCTTATTGGCATATAAATTTATAATCGATTTTATTGAGTGATCATCGTTTAGATACAGAATGTTGATATTTGTTGGTTTTATTTGAAATTAAGATACGGTGTTGTCGTTAAAAAGATATAGAAATACATAAATAGAAATAGCTTCTTAAATGACAGTTCGTAGCGATCTTGTAGGAGAACTTTGTAAAGCTTTCAAGGTGCAATATCATCTCAGCGACAATCAAAATCTAGTCGAATTGTAATGAAATTTGAGGTGATTATGAAGGATTGCGATGCGAGTAGTAAAGTATAAAATTATGGAAATTTTCCCTTACTTAAGACGGGCTAGTGTCCGCAACTCCACGTCAAAGCGCGTATTTTGCGTACAAAAAAAAAATCCCCTTAGTTGTCGATTATGAATTGCTAGATGAAGAAGAAAATGAGAGTGGACTCGGGTGTATGAAATACCATAATTAATATAGGAATTGTTGGATTGATCGCTCTATTTTACAGGGTTGTGGTACATATTTCAAGTTGGCCACGGCAATACAAAGGCCTTTAGAAACTTAGAAGTAATTAGAATGGAACCCTAGATATTGTCAATGTAAATTATGTAATTCTCATAGCAATAGCACTAAACGTTCGACACTAAATCCACCTGTCTAATTAGAACAGCGTGGGCGTTGTTCACCGAAGTGACAGGTGACCGCCGATCGATAATAATTTGTGTAATGTAACGCTGTCTACTAATCACATTAATTTGAATTTGTCGGCGGCGTTTAGAACTGAATTATTGTGTAATGGTTAAAGGTCTTGACTTATGAATAGTTTAGGCCTTTCGAAAAGTTTTTAAAAAGTTTTCCAGAGGGTTTACTGCGATTTTTTATACTAACTTGATCGCGTAAAAAATGGGATTTTACATTATTCTCACTAGACTGCTTTTTAGGGTTCCGTACCCAAAGGGTAAAAATGGGACCCTATTACTAAGACGCCGCGGTCCGTCTGTCTGTCTGTCTGTCTGTCTGTCACCAGGTTGTATCTCATGAACCGTGATAGCTAGACAGCTAATTTTTTCACAGATGATGTATTTCTGTTGCCGCTATAACAACAAATACTAAAAACAGAATAAAATAAACATTTAAGTGGGGCTCCCATACAACAAACGTGATTTAACTCTTCATGCGCGAGTCCAACTCGCACTTAGCCGGTTTTTAGTTGGGCACAAATTGTTGTTTACGTTAACACGATCGAGTAAGTAAAAACTCTCGCAATAATCCCACTGAAATCTCGAGGCATCATCTAGGTATAACACAATAATCTCTTTAACCTTCAAACTACGCTAAGCTTATTATTTCGGCCTCAAGTTTACGTTACACAGATACAAATCAACTAGATAACGCGAATGTATGAACTTCGCGTGTCAAAAAAGGAAGTAAAAGTGAGAGCAATGCTCTTACTTTGATATGTTTTATTTAGCGTTATTGGCTCCGGACATTAATTGAAATCGAAAAAATCCCTAATTATGCCATATTGGGCTGTCAAAACTACAACAAAAGTTGGCCGAGATAAAGAAAACATTTCTTTCATCGGCGAGTAAAGTTTCTAAATTGTGTGTGAAAAAAAAAAGAAACAATAAATATGGGATTTCTGCAGCCTAATTGCGTATGTGAATTCGGCAAGGCGAAGGATTTCATCTCATCAATCGACCAATCACATGCGAGATGAAAGACGCGTTGCGGATTTCCGTCTATGTGACTGGTCAATTGACTTCGATTTTCCGAATTCACTTACGCAATTAAGCTGCTGGTTTCGTTATTTTTTTTCACATTTGGAAGTTATTTATTTACATATGTACATTATTATTTACAAACTAATATTAGAACTAAAATTAGAATAAAAATATGAATTAATTAATTAATTAATATTTTGTTTCTCTGTTTTTTGTTACCGACTGCCGAAATTGAAGTTGTTTTTCATTTTGTAGTGTTTTTATTTGGAAGTTGGTTGTATTTTTTTTTAATATTTTTATTTGTTCTTTCTATATTACCAAATATACAATAGACATGTATATTTGATTGCAGCAATCTATATCTCCAAACTTATTCACCAGATCTTCACGAAATTCATATGCGACCAATTCGGGAAAGTATCCTTTCAAACACAAAATTTTGAAAATCGTTCCACAATACACGGAGAATCTAGTTAGATTGATATCTGTGGTACGTAATGATTATTTCATAAACATCGTGTTATGTTTGAGAATGGGAACTATTTATTCTTCCACTAACGGACCTTCACGACTCTTCACGACCTCCTTAACATTCGCGAGACGTGTGTTATCGTGATTACAGAATATTCTATTACAGTTTACGCTGGGCTGTATTTTTAGAATATGATCTTGCTTAATGTGAGAGAGGAAATAACTGGTTAGAGTGTTAGGCTCGTTTCCTTTGCAGATTTCAGCTCGGTCGTATTTTTTACGTTTAAGTACACCTTGTGTTGAGATTATTTTACTGCCCACGCATAACATCTCACAAACGGAATAAAGGTTGTCTGTATGAGATTGCCCTTTGCGATAAGAACGCCCATTGTACACTTGTTTTTAAAAATGTGATCCTGTACATATATTTTTTGTGGTACACAATAAAGAAAAGAGAAATTTGATCGATTATAATCAATAAGTAAAGTATTTTTGAAGCAGCATGCTTAGCAGAGCAGGTCAATTTCGGTTACACTTGTACACCTTGGACTGCTACAGATAAATTCTAGACAACTCAAAAACACAGCCTGATCCGGGATCAGCCCAGGAAATAACGCTCAGCAGATGCAGCAGCGGCGTAGCTAGTGTAGTGTAGGGGCACTGTATCAGATTTTGTTGTGAGCCCTTCTTACCCGAATACATCTAATCAAAGGAAGGTTTTTTTACAAATAAATAAAAAAGCACAATGAAAGCTTAAGCTATCCAAGTCAGGATTCTTGAATCGAAAATCCATCTGTTTAATATATGCAAAAATTTAGAGCGAGCAAAGGAAAATAGAAAATTGGAGTATTATTTTTTATTTCGCATAGATTAAACTGTCATCATAACAAAAAGCTTTCATCATCTTAATTTATCCATTACAGCCCTCTTTTCTATTAAAATGGGCAGTTTTGTACAACATTTTACGAATTGATGCTTCCAATGTTGGGGCCTCTGTGGATTAGGGGCCCCGTATCATTAATACGGCTGATACCGCGGTAGCTACGCCCCTAAGTAGCGGTTACGACCTACGAGACAGTTCCGATCTTCCAAAATGCTTACATTGCTGCCTTGACAAAAATGAACCTCAATCTCAATATCCCAACTCAAGATTATTACTTTACCTAAAACTTCTACTCGTAAAAATGTTTGAACTCAGAATTCCTTGTCGAGAATCAGTTCACTGTTCGTTCTTTAGTCGTTCGAAACTCAAAGTTATTGTGTCGCCTAAAATTAGTCCGCAAGACAAATATTCTGTCTTGTCTATGGCAGCGTGGATTTATTTGTTCTCTTTCATTCAGATGCATTGGCACTGAAGATTTGTTAGCAGCTATTTGTTAAGACTAATTGTAGAAAGAATTAATAACTGGCCGACAAGTCTTCATACGAAGAATCTTTTTAAATATTGATGAAACGAGCTGAGACTGCGACCCATTAAAATATTTAATTATAACGAAAATATTACGTTTGTTAGATGTAATATTTGATCCGTTCGGTTCTCAAAATCAATTTGATAAGTTTTATTCTTTTATTTGACTGTGAGCAAAAATGAGCGCACACAATCCTTGGTAGAATTTTGATGGAGTAAAATATTGATTTTTCCGTAAGTACTTTCGCGTTAGATTCGACCAACATTTTTGATTCTCTTCGTCTACGGGCTGTTCGACTCTTCATCTCCCTGCCTTTGTCCCATATACTTGGGGTCGTCGCAACAAGTTTTCTTCTTCCACACTGTCAATCGTCACGATCTAAACATAACCGTGCTATACTGTAATGAGTAGTTAGTATCTAGGCTAGGAAGATGCTTACAATCTGACATTATAATATTAGTCACTCGCGCGTGTTGTATCTACAATAGAACTACACGTGGCAGCCGATATGCATAACAGTTTTAGACCAAACAATTCCGACATGTTAGAATAGCTTAGGTACGAGATGACATGGTCCAGGTTATGGGGAACTAGGGACTTAAAGCCTCCATAGACGACCATAGCTTTAGGCGGTTGAAATTGGACAATTTGCAGTTTCAATACAAAATTACATCATACGCAGTTGCAGCCAAAAACTGCAACTGCCTGGCACTAACAGCTTCAAGGAGTCCGTCTATGGAAGGTCTTAGATTGATGTCTAAGATTGATTGATTCAATTGTGTCCGTTTCAATGGCGCGGCCACGACGATTTAAAAAAAAAAAAACTATGCCAAGATTATGTAAAAATTTGTAAAAGTTGATTCCCAAAACCATAAATTTGTCAAAGTTATGGTTAAAAAGTTTTAAGGGTTTGAACGTGGCCGCGCCATTGAAACGCGGCGAACCGCGCGGCCACGGAGATCTTTAAAACTAAGCGTTGCAGAGACCTGAAATTCAGGTAAATAACAGATTGAATTTGTAAAAAATTTGTAAAAATATAGAAAAAAATCCTAGGTTTATATTTTAGGAGCTGTAAGACTAAAACCCCATGGCCGCGCCATTGAAACGGTGAAAAACACGTTATCGCCGATATCTCGCTGAAAAAGCATCGCAGAAGTCTGCAGTTTTTTGTAAAACCTAGATTTGAATTTGTCACAAAATGTAAAAATACACAAAAAAATACTAGGTTTATATTTCAGGGGCTGTAAGACTAAAACCCCATGGCCGCGCCATTGAAACGGTGAAAAACACGTTATCGCCGATATCTCGCTGAAAAAGCATCGCAGAAGTCTGAAGTTTTTTGTAAAACCTAGATATGAATTTGTCAAACAACGTAAAAATACATAAAAAAAATCGTAGGTTTATATTTCAGGAGCTGTAAGACTAAAACCCCATGGCCGCGCCATTGAAACGGTGAAAAACACGTTATCGCCGATATCTCGCTGAAAAAGCATCGCAGAGGTCTGAAGTTTTTTGTAAAACCTAGATATGAATTTGTCAAACAACGTAAAAATACACAAAAAAATCGTAGGTTTATATTTCAGGAGCTGTAAGACTAAAACCCCATGGCCGCGCCATTGAAACGGTGAAAAACACGTTATCGCCGATATCTCGCTGAAAAAGCATCGCAGAGGTCTGAAGTTTTTTGTAAAACCTAGATTTGAATTTGTCAAAATATGTAAAAATACACAAAAAAATCCTAGGTTTATATTTTAGGAGCTGTAAGACCAAAACAATATGGCCGCGCCATTGAAACGGTGAAGAACACGTTATCGCCGATATCTCGCTGAAACAGCATCGCAGAGGTCTGAAGTTTTTTGTAAAACCTAGATGTGAATTTGTCAAAATATATAAAAATACACAAAAATATCCTAGGTTTAAATTTCAGGAGCTGTAGTACGTTATTGCGTAGAAATAAGTTGTAGTTATCTATCGAAGAAAGAAAGTATTAGCGAGACCATTTTTTGTAAACAACACCTATTAATATGTAGAATTACCGATAATAGGCAAAAAGTATATTTTTTTTCATAATATTAAACTTTCAATACGTTTTAAAATTTCCGATAGGGTGACCATGACTTATTGTTTACAGAAAACTGTCCACCTGCAAGTGTTACAAATTATATCTCAATGATTCTAAATTAAATTAAAATGTAACGATAACATATAAAAACATATGTTTATTTCTTTAAAAATCACATTATTTATAGATTATTTAGTAACCCCTCCATACCGTTTATTCCGAACCGAAGGTTATATTTTTTATTTCTTCACTACGGTTACTATAACAAAGTCGACGGAGCCCCGTGCATTATCGTATCACCGAAAACTCAAATACTTAGAAGTTCTAAGTTTTATTTTATTTGAAAATACGATGCTGCTTCTTATTTATATAATGTCATGGACCGATTTCCTATGCAAGTATTTGTAACGCGGGGTGCCGAAAGCGAAGCAAGTTCGGAGCTCGGTGGCCGTGCTCGAAATATTAATTACGAAGTTGTCCGAGTGCATAAACTGAAATCGGTGTAGGTAACTTTATTTCTTTTTACTAGTTCATATAACACTAGCTGTCCCACGCGGCTTCGCTCCCGTCAACTGGCTTCGTACCTACCCTATCCTACCTACCCTACCCTACACCTACGCTTCACCTACCCTACACCTACGCTACACCTACGCTACACCTACGCTACACCTACCCTACACCTACCCCACACCTAACCGGAACTCACGCAAGTTCTGAACAACCTCTGACAATTCATAATTTAGGTCTAATAGATGATGATTAAAAATATTAAAAAACGGTAATTTTAAATTATACTTCACAATGGGATTAAGCTCGCTAAGTGCAAAAGCAACAATTTTTATTCATGACCCTCCATTTATAGGTCGAAATCTCAAAAATATTGACGTTTTATACAAGGTACCAAATTTCATTAGTTTTGGTTTGTATGTAATGTCAATTTTTTTGCAAGATTTAGGAAATGTTCCTTAAAGAAAATCTTTGGCCATGAGGTCGTTATATCTTAGTATAATTAAACAATCTGTGATTTCTGATTTTGAAAGAAATGATAAGTACCTATCATAGTGTAAGTAAACAATCAGTGATTTGTTATTTTGAAAGAAATGATAAGTACCTATATCTTAGTGTAAGTAAACAATCTGTGATTTGTGATTTGGAAAGAAATATTATGATAAGTACCTATATCTTAGTGTAATTAAACAATTTGTGATTTTGAAAGAAATTTTAAGTACCTATATCATCGTGTAAGTAAACAATCTGCGATTTGTGATTTTGAAAGAAATGATAAGTACCTATAACTTAGTGTAAGTAAACAATCTGTGATTTGTGATTTTGAAAGAAATGATAAGTACCTATATCTTAGTGTAAGTAAACAATCTGTGATTTGTGATTTGGAAAGAAATATTATGATAAGTACCTATATCTTAGTGTAAGTAAACAATCTGTGATTTGTGATTTTGAAAGAAATGATAAGTACCTATTTCTTAGTGTAAGTAAACAATCTGTGATTTATGATTTGGAAAGAAATATTATGATAAGTACCTATATCTTAGTGTAAGTAAACAATCTGTGATTTGGAAAGAAATATTATGTTAATACCTTTAGCTTAGTGTAATTAAACAATTTATGATTTTGAAAGAAATGGTAAGTACCTATATCATAGTGAAAGTAAACAATCTGCGATTTTGAAAGAAATGATAAGTACCTATAACTTAATGTAAGTAAACAATCTGTGCTTTTGAAACAAATGATAGGTACCTATATCTTAGTGTAAGTAAACTACCTTTGATTTGCGATTTTGAAAGAAATTAGTACCCATATCTTAGTTTAAGTAAACTATCTGTGATTTGCGATTTTGAAAGAAATTAGTCCCCATATCTTAGTTTAAGTAAACTATCTGTGATTTGCGATTTTGAAAGAAATTAGTCCCCATATCTTAGTTTAAGTAAACTATCTGTGATTTGCGGTTTTGAAAGAAATTAGTACCCATATCTTAGTTTAAGTAAACAATCTGTGATTTATTTGATTTTAAAGATATAAATATATGTTTTTGCATCATAAGGTTTCATCTTAATTTAATTTAGTATCCTTGAGATAAAATTTCTAATACTTTCAGGTGGAAAGTTTTCTGTAAACAATAAGTCATGGTCACCCTATTGGAACATTCAAAACGGTTTGTTCTTACACCTCCTGAAATATAAACCTAGGATTTTTTTGTGTATTTTTACATATTTTGACAAATTCAAATCTAGGTTTTACAAAAAACTTCAGACCTCTGCGATGCTTTTTCAGCGAGATATCGGCGATAACGTGTTTTTCACCGTTTCAATGGCGCGGCCATGGGGTTTTAGTCTTACAGCTCCTGAAATATAAACCTACGATTTTTTTGTGTATTTTTACGTTGTTTGACAAATTCATATCTAGGTTTTACAAAAAACTTCAGACCTCTGCGATGCTTTTTCAGCGAGATATCGGCGATAACGTGTTTTTCACCGTTTCAATGGCGCGGCCATGGGGTTTTAGTCTTACAGCTCCTGAAATATAAACCTACGATTTTTTTGTGTATTTTTACGTTGTTTGACAAATTAATATCTAGGTTTTACAAAAAACTTCAGACCTCTGCGATGCTTTTTCAGCGAGATATCGGCGATAACGTGTTTTTCACCGTTTCAATGGCGCGGCCATGGGGTTTTAGTCTTACAGCCCCTGAAATATAAACCTAGTATTTTTTTGTGTATTTTTACATTTTGTGACAAATTCAAATCTAGGTTTTACAAAAAACTGCAGACTTCTGCGATGCTTTTTCAGCGAGATATCGGCGATAACGTGTTTTTCACCGTTTCAATGGCGCGGCCATGGGGTTTTAGTCTTACAGCTCCTAAAATATAAACCTAGGATTTTTTTCTATATTTTTACAAATTTTTTACAAATTCAATCTGTTATTTACCTGAATTTCAGGTCTCTGCAATGCTTAGTTTTAAAGATCTCCGTGGCCGCGCGGTTCGCCGCGTTTCAATGGCGCGGCCACGTTCAAACCCTTAAAACTTTTTAACCATAACTTTGACAAATTTATGGTTTTGGGAATCAACTTTTACAAATTTTTACATAATCTTGGCATAGTTTATTTTTTTTAAAATCGTCGTGGCCGCGCCATTGAAACGGACACATTCAATTATGTCGCCAAATCCACATCTCTAATTGGTCAAACACAAGCAATAATTAAAAAAATATCTCCATCCTGGGATGATTGTGGGCTTGGCGCCAATCCTGTCGTCGATAGATCATTATTTGCCATCACGGACTGGCATATATCTAACTAGATAACGCAAGTCCCTCCATCTGTATGAAAACCAAGCGTGCCACTTTTTCCCACACAATTTAAAAACAAACTTACCAATGAAAGAAAAAAATTGCAATGCCTCGGCCAACTTTTTCTAAGTATACTATATAGAAAATTACAGCTCAATATGACATAAAAAGGCATTTTTCTAGATTTCGATGGATTTCCGGTGTCGATAACGCTAAATGAAAAGCTCTAATTACGATCATTGATCGTAATTTTACTCCATTTTTTGAAGTACTAGCGAAGTACTCGTGAAGTACTCGCGAAGTTATCGCGTCATCTAGTTAGATTATTATCTGTGGCTGGCACTAACAGCTTCAAGCAGTCCGTCTATGGACGCTCTTAGATTGATGTCTTTATCCTTCTTCTCCCTCCAGTCCACTCATTTTCAATTATGTCGGAAAATCCACATTTCTAATTGGTATACACGAGCAACAATGAAAAAAAAACTTTATTCAGGGATGATCGTGGGCTTGGCGCCAATCCAGACGTCGATAGATCATTGGTTGCCACCCACTAAATGAATCTCTAGGTGTCGATGCCTGCTGTCATACTGTTGTTGTCATAGCCACAGAAAACGCAAAAATGCAAGCTTGGAAGTAAGTCTTGAATCAAATTAGGTGTATTTTTATAGATCTACCTAGCTATATGAAGGATTTGAACTACACATAAAAATAAGCAAAGCTTTATAAATAAACCTCAAGGGCGAAAAAACCAGATCCAAAGAAAAAAAAACAACTATTCCAAGTTGCCCCACTTAACATTCAACTTGTAGCCCTTTTTATTTATAAACATCAAATAAATTGGCTTTATATAAAACCGCCAATCGTTATGTCAAGCAAGCTAGCATGTTTTGTGTCAAGGACAAAAGTCTACAATATCTATGGCCACAGCGATCAGAACACAATCGCTTACTGAAAGGGTTAGGAGAATTGAATTGTCTTTGAAAGTGCTACTGTTTATAACTTGATTGTTTGTGGTTGATTGTAAGTGCTCAATTTATTAAGGGGTCGGAATAATGTTTGAACTTTGCTTTAGGACCTTAAGGTCGTTATTTTAGGCCTCCCAAGATTTTGTAGTTAGTTTACTAAGTTCATTAGAGATTCCTCATCACTTGTTTTAACGGCACCTGAGTTAATGGCAGATCTGACTGCTGGTGGCTGTAATCGCATGTCTGTTTATTGTTTACGCCATTTCATAACATAACATCACGCCGGTACGCTCTAAATGGGTACGCAGATGTGTACAGTTCACACTGGTAGACTCTCATTTCACCGGCTGCTTTACAACGTCTCACTTTGTAGTGTTTTTTTTTAATTCGTTTGAATTTTTCGTAAAAGCTAATATTATTTACCGAAGTACATTGTACCTACACCCTATACAATAAAACAAGGCATTGTTTGCCCGTTAACGTTTTTAACCCATGACGTCATAGCATGAGTAGCCGATCAAATATTGGTGTTAACTACAGTAGGACTGAAGGACTCTCACGATAGATTAGAAGCCAACGGTTTGATAAGGAGTGATTGATTTAGCTTTATTTGTTGCGAGTGTTTTGAAATAAACTTTTATCAAACGGTAGTTAACGATCACGAATCAGTAAGCCAGGTGTGATGTGACTACTTAAACAATGTAGGTATATAATAAATCTGTAGAAAAGTCGTTTTTGTACATCGAAAAATTTTCAGGGTGTTAAGAGCTCCTACAAGTTTCACGAGCCAAAAACAGAAAGCAGCTAATTTTTCAGCGAAAATTTCTCAATAACTACAAGATTTATGATAAAAAATATATTGACATAAATAAAAACGACACAGGTCCGTCGTCTACATGCCCTTGAGCGAAATTGATTGAATGCCTCGCGCGAGCGCAACGGTTTATAAGGCAATATTTAGACAATTTATTAAAATAAGTACTCAAAAATAAATTATAAAATTGGATTCGGTAGATAAACCTCAAATTTAATTATTTACACGTAAGCGACGCTTTCGCACATAATAAAATTGCCTTTTTTCCGCGTGGACAATTTTTTTTTAAAATACAAATACAATAAACTTTAAAAAACAAAATTGGTGGCTTACTAGTATACTATATGCCCTGTCCACACCATTTTTTGCAGATTGTTATTCGCCACCAGTAAGCTGAAAAAGCAATTGAAAAACCTGGTGTTTTGAGATTACGTAAAAACGTGTGTTAGGAATTTATTTTTTCTAATTTAAATTATCAAAAGTATGTAATGTACATTTACTAGATAACTATGTGACGCAAAAAGTTGCATTAAAAGATTTATCATATATCTTGTAGTTATTGAGAAATTTGCGCTGAAAAAGTAGCTGTTTTCTGTTTTTAGCTCGTGAAACTTGTAGGGGCTGTTAAAGGATAACCAACAGAACACATTTCCAGCATTTTTGGAATTTTTGTCTGTTTGTCATTTTAGTTGTGCACGCATCATGTAAAATGTACGAACGATACCAATTTAGATAACTATACACAAAAATTGCGCGTAACTTGAAGTATTACTTAGTTAAAATGTTTCATCGCAATCGGTTCACTCTATCAAAAGTTAGATTAAAGTGTTCAAGAAGTAAAATATCACGACACACGCAATTCAGATACTCGGACAGTTGAACTCAATATCGATAGTTAGCGTTGTGCATATGACGTCATTTTCTGAATGGTGGTGTTAAGCTTCTCCGCGGAAGAATGTCCCTAAAAAAAAAATTGGTTGGTAGGTAGGGTAGGTGGTGGGGTAGTTTGACGGGAGTAAAGCCGCGGGCACAGCTAGTTAATTAATAAGGCTTTTCTTACCGAAAAAACCTTCTGATTGCTGACGCGATTCGATTTATTAAAAATCAGACAGAGTAGCAATTAAAATACGAAGAATTTGAAGTGCGCAATATCGCCTATCGCCATCTAGAAAGTCTTTCTAGCTTTTGCCCGCGGCTTCGCTCCCGTGGACCACCCCACAGGACCCAATTTCGGGATTAAAAAATAGCCTATGTCACTCAGGAATAATGTAGCGTTCTATTGGTGAATGAATTTTTCAAATCGGTCCAGTAGTTTCAGAGCCAATTCGGTACAAACAGACAAACAAAAAAATCTTTCCTCTTTATAATATTAGTATAGAAAAGTCGGAATTACCTACAGTGTAGGTATGGTAGATCCTACACAATCGTTTGCTAATCGCTCGCTGTTTGTCAAAAGCAATTATTTCAAAAAAACCGCCAAATAGGTACTCTAAAACTTCTGTATTGAAGGGCAATTATTGCGCAAAAATTGCAATTGTGTTGCTCTTGCAAGATACGTTATAAGCGTGCGGGGAGGCTCATCTCATGCACCCCGCAATTGTGTTTAACCTAATTTAGTAAAACATGACTGTTACAAAACGAAACGCATTTAACTCTTGTTTTTCTTTTCCACAGGTAATTACCAGATAGCTGATAACAGTGATAACGGATAGCGGTCAGACAAGGATGAGTAACGTAAACTAAGTCAATAAGAATGTAGGAATTGTTTGAAATAATTGAAACCGAACCTGATAAGCAGGATTGTGCATTTTTTTTTAGATAAAGCAGTACGTACAAGACAACTATTTTCTTAATGTCCCTCAGCAAATTTCGTGTTTTGTCGGTCGTAGGATTTCTATCAGTTGCACTGTAGACGGGACGCTCTCAATCAACTTGGAAGTATATTGAGTTGTTAATACTCTTTTATTTTAAAATGGGAGGAAAGCTGCTAAAGGAAAATAGTTTTAAAGCTTTTTTAAATTTTTATTATTGTTAGGCTCGCGCTTGACCACTATTTCACTCACTATGTGTAGTGAGTGAGATAGTGATCAAGCGCGAGTCACTAGCTCTATATAGTTCAGACGGAAATCAAAACAAAACAACAATAAAGTACTAAGTTCTGAATTCAAATTACTATACACGATAAATGCTAATTTCCATGACCATCAAGGCCATGGAAATTAGCATTTGTTTGTATTCGGCAATGCGATGATTGCCGAGGGACATAAAGAAAATAGTTGTACTGTAAATGTCTTTCTTTGAAGCGATGAAGAAGTTAAAAAGTAGTGCATAATAGTAGTTTATGATACTGTTGCATAATATGGGGTATTAAAACATGAGTGTGAGTTTAAAAACCGAGCCGTAGGCGAGGTTTTTAATAGTATTCACACGAATGTGTGAAATTCGCGCGAATATTTTGAGCTCTATGAACAGGTGGAAAGAGACAAAAGTTCGCGCAAATAAAAATCGCAGTGCGTAATAAGCCTAAAGCGGGTATTGTCAAAGACAAGTTACAATTGGAATCAATTTTTTTTTTATTAGGTACTATAAAAATGGCATTTCAAAAAATTTAAATAATTGATGGAATCTCCTTAGTGATTAACTTCTTGGATTTGTCCTGTATCGTAATAGAAAAAAAGTTATTTTATGATGCAGTTGTTTGAAAATCGAAGGAAAATGTTGAACTATAATGGTTTTTTTTTTAAATTTTACCTATCCACGAATGTAAAGTATGTGTTTATGCAATATTTTTTGAATTAATATTTGGAACATTACGTTGTGAGTGTAGATAAACACCTTTAAGAATCTATACCTATTGAAAACCTTTGGACCTTCCACTGTGTTTTTTGCTAGATTTGGAAGTATACTTCAGGAAGTATACTTCAATCTAAAGTAATATCATAAAGAGATTAAATCTGGCAGTCGCACCATGATAGTTTTGACACGTCACGTACCATGACGTGTCAAAACTATCATGGTGCCCCTGATCTTATTAAGATTTTTTTTCACTAATGGGTTCTTGGCTCGGTTCCTGTGAAATAGGACAGTAAAGCAAAGCCGCGAGCAAAACATAGTGTTATATAACCTCGTAAAAAATACTCGGAATATGATCATGTACCTACTGGTTATATCAATGCTGTTTATCGGTAAACAAGTTTGCTAACTTTTTATAAACTTTTACCTTCGGTTAAATGTCGCCGGAGAAATTTTGAGGCTGGTTAGACTGGCTTCAGCGTGAGTGATGGCTTGTTAAACAGCTGAGCTTGTAGCAAACACTTTTGGGAATACTTTCATTGTGCGTACAGCTAAAGAGAGGAATTAGCTGCCGGATTCTGTGTTTTACGATAGTTAACCTTTTTTTCGGATGGTAGGGGGAGGAAATCATTTAATGTCTTATGCCGCTCTTGGTGATGTGAGAGGGCCCAGACTGTGTCAGACTTTTACTGACCTATGTTCCTTCAGTTGCTTGTGCCAGGGCCGCGGTAACTCTCTTTCAAATGTATCCGCGACCCAGACAGGCATAGGCGTCAGTTTTGCTGACATCTCTTTGAGGCGCGCGTGGAACACTACGCGCCTTCGACTCGGGCCTGCAGCCGAATTGCGTAAGTATATTATCCAAAGCAAAAGAATCGATTCATTCCCAAAAACGACTTTCCGTATCAACATCATCATCATCATCTAGCCTAGCCTTTTCCCAACTATATTGGGGTCGGCTTCCAGTCTTACCGGATTCAGCTAAGTACCAGTGTTTTACATGGAGCGATTGCCTATCTGACCTCCACAACCCAGTAACTGGGTAACACGGTACCCCTTGGCAAGACTGGTGTCAGATCTCAAGCTTCTGACTACCCGTAACGACTGTCAAAGATCTTCAAATGACAGCTGGGACCAACGGCTTAACGTGCTTTCCGAGGCACGGAGGAAACTCGGTATGTTGAAATGGTCACCCATCCACGGACCGACCTCGTCAAGCGTTGCTTAACCTTGATGATCGACCCGCGCGGCTGTTATTATTTAGCCACGAGCTCCTCTTTCCGAATCAACATGCAATACGTAAAGTCGGTTTTGGGAAAGAATCGATGATTTTGCTTTGGATAACATACTTATCGGATCGCGAGCTATCCATTGCCGTCCGGTGAGGACCTGCGTCAGGTGGAAGCAGTGAGGACGCTGTGACGCCTCTCAAGCCACTCCTCAAGGCGGCCCAGAAGTTTGGCGAGAACTGTACCTGGCTGAAAACTGTTTTAAAGTTAAATGTATCTACCAAAAGCACAAGAAACTAACCAAGGAAAACCGTAATACTTAATCTAAGGATCGTACAAAACTTAAACCACGTTCAACAAGCTTCCGCATTTCTCATTTCTCATTGTATGCTCATCTTAAGGTTATACTAGTCGAAAATTCTTCCATACAAACGTAGTCTGGGGATTATTCCACTGTTTGATGATGTACGTTCAAAATAAAAAGTGATATAAATTTGTCTCATCATTATCTAGCCCTATATGGAAGCAAAAAGTTAAAAAAAGAAAATATCTGAAAGTTATTCGAAAGTTCCACATTTCAACACTAATTTTAACGCATTTTTGTGCGCGAATAAATACATACCACAGGAAGACGGAAAATTGCAAAACGGCCTCCATACAGGGATAGATTAGTAGTTCAACAATGCAAATAATTTTATTTTGAACAGATAGATTTAGTCGTTTTTTCATGATATTTAGACTGCCAAAGGTCTGTTTATAAAATTTCGCGTGCTCGGTTTCGTCCTAAATCATTATCTATTTCGCTACAAATTTGCAAAAGTGTGTATTCGTACGCGAACTAGCTTCCTACTGCTCATCACAGAATCTATCTCTGCCGCAAGTGTTGTCAGTTGATATAAAATGCATTTTAACCCCGCGCACAAAATAGTTCGTGCCGTCGACTAGTGTACCCTTAACATGTATTCTCGCGAGCATTACGAAACAAATGCTCGTTCTAAAGCAGAAAACATGCTCCTTATTAACACTATCTGTTCAATGACCTAATTGATCAGAGTTAGTGTCGACGGCGACAAGGTTCATGTCTTGGACTTATTTCTGGTTTAGCCCACGCATTATGATGTGTGGTGTGAATGTCGCTTACGTAATGAAATGGATGGATGTCCACTGTTGGACATGCACTTTTATTAAAAACTTTTGCAAAAGTTTAACTTTAGTTTAAGTGATTAGTTATTATATTACTTTTGATTATAATCAAAATGTAATATTATTCTTGTTTGTTATCTGACGCCAAGTCTTGAACATTGAAGGTCAGAACATCTAAAATACTGGTCCGTTTAGACTGGAAACAGACCCTACATAGTTGCGAAAGGGTAGGCAAATTGATCGGTTGTTATTTACACTCGTAGACAGTAGACGGAAACGTAGTCCATAACAGTTTGCGGTACAAATACTCTTTCCATTCAGGCGCGGATCCAGAATTTCGCACAGGGTTTGGCAAATGGCTATCTACGGGGAGTGTCATTGAAAAAATGCCGTGCCTGCTTTTCGAATCGTATTAATTAACCTCCTTGGTTTTGTTTTCCAGTAGGTGTTTTGATGAAATATAATCTTGAAAACCATTGTGGTCAAGAGCGAGTGAATCGAGCTCGAAAATTTGACTTTGTCATTGACAGATATAGCTCAGGTATTGACCATTCTTCAAAAGTATTAGAATGAAGAATTTAGCCTCCTGTCTCGGAGATAAATGTGCTGAACATTCTTGCTACTAATTTAGTAGAGGCCCATTGGAGGGAGGGCAGTTGCCCCCGTTGCACCCCCCCTGTATCCGCACCTGTTTCCATTGCAGGATATTAACTTGAAACACGGCTACTCTTATCCACATGCTACGTAGAGGTTCTAGTAAGTACTTACTTATTGAAAGCACGCAGAAACTGAAACAATATTGTCTTTGTAATCCAATCCATTACAATCGTATTACAAATCTGACGACTTAAACAAAATTATTCTATTCCTATTTCAAATCTAGGTATTCGAAATTTTTAAAACCTCTAAAAGCTGCCAGAAGCATTTCTTGCTAGCCAGTACGATGCGTTTTGCAACATAATTATGCGACCTTGATCACACTATCAAATACTATCCATCTTTGAAATGAATTAGACGATCTATGACCAAGAAGAAGCATGACTCCTGCTTCTAAAGGCCTGTTGGTCGAATAACTTTGTTTATTTTTTTTATAATCTTTGGGCTCGCGTTTGACCACTATCTCGCCTGACGTTCAGCGATGACGTGGTCTACGGTGAAGCACGCTTGCCTAGAAGAAACCTATTCACTAAACCAGTCGAATAAATGAGTTGTATACCTTTATATGCCACAAAGTTATTTTTCAATCATGTTTTAAAGCATATAAACAGGAGTTATGTGCTTTTGAATGCTACTGCCAATAAACCTGATAGATACAGCCATAAACGTGGTTTAAAGGTCTAACTAAACAACCAAAGGTTAACTGGTAACATAAGTTTATACGTTTTTACGCCTTTACCCGACCACAATCACAGTTTACAGCAGATTATTCCAGAGATTTATGGAAATCTGTACTTATTTACTACTAGCTGTACCCGCGGCTTCGCTCCCGTTAACTGACTGTCTACCCTACCCTATTTACCTTCCTGCCTACCCTAATAACCTACCTACCAATTCTTTTTCTAGGGTCACGATTCTTTCGCGGAGAATCTTAATACCGCATATAATTCAGAAAATGACTTCAAATGCACAACGCCATCTATCGAATATCGAGTTCAACTGTCCGAGTATCTGAATTGCGTGTTTTGTGATATTTTACTTCTTGAATACTTTAAATTCATCTAACTTTAGATAGAGTGAACCGATTGCGATGAAACAAAAACTAAGTAATACTTCAAGTTACGCACAATTTTTGTGTACAAAAGTTATCTACATTGGTTTTGTACATTTGTGCGCGCATCACGTAAAATGTATTTTACGTGATGCGCGCACAAATAAACAGACAAACAGACAAAAATTCCAAAAACGCTGGGAATGGGTTCTGTTGGTTTCTCCTTTAACACCCTGGCTATTTTTTTTTGGAAATATTTTCGATGTACAAAAACGACTTTTCTACAGATTTTTTATAAGTATATTATTAAAAGTATTTAAAATTACCTACGAGTATGTTCTTTTCACGGAGCGTGCTAAACTCCGAAACAGCCAGTCGGATTTCAAAAATGCCAAGCCCAATTCTTGAGGAAGATTATAGCTTATTTAACTTCACACTACGACTCTTAGGAGCCAGCAAAAAGAAAAAAAAGTTAAAAATAACGCTAAGGGAAAAAAATAAAACTTTTAAAAAGAAATAATAAGTGTAATAACGCGATCGGGTACAACCGCAGGGCAAAGCTGGTTATTCCATAAAATACAAACCTCTTTACTCAGCACCTCGTTGCTTTAGTATACAACCTCTTTTCCAACCTTTTTCTATAAATAATGGCGCCAACTCGGTGCGTAAGAAAACGTGCTGGCAACATTAATCCGTGTTGATTCCATTGGCGATTTATAGTGAACTGGAACCGATTTATATTGAGAACAACACAATCGCGGCGTAGAAATGCTTTGACATAACTAGGTGTAACGGACCTGTAGGAGCCGATGAAAAATGTATCATAGACGACGTATGGCAGATGAAGAACAGAAGTTCTTGTATTATCATTCAAATTCAAGGCGTGTTATCATTTCGATTTTAAAAGTGACTAAAGACGAACCCACACTTACGTGTCGTGGCGCCTTCTGGCGCAGACGCAGTTGATTGGCTACAAAATTAATTGTTATGACATTGACTGAAACAGAGTCGTTTGATTGGTTTATCCCGCGTCACGACACGCCACGACACGTAAGTGTGGTTCCGCCTTAACTCTTCAACAAGTAAAATTTTATAATACCCCCGACACATTTTTATTTCATGCTTCATAATTTATCTAGTAGTTGACATGTTTCGATCGTCAATCTAATGATAAATGAACACGTAATTATGACCCAATATCTTGCGAAAACACCCCGGTTCAAACAGTAAAACGCCCATACCTTTTAAATGGCTTAACCAATTTTCGTCAAACATAGCTAAGAACACTCGAAAAAGTCACTAAAACAGTAAAAAAAAAACTAAATCAAAATCGGTTCACCCGTTTAGGAGCTATGATGTCACAGATAGTACATTTGCGCTGTCAGCAGAGGCTTTGTGTACAAATTTGACAAATATAAATAAAAAAAGAATTTTCAAAATCGGTCCACAATTGATGGAGATATCGGTGAACACGCATAAAAAAAAACATACAAGAAGTCGAACATAGAACCTCCTCCTTTTTCGAAAGTCGGTTAAAAAGGAAAACATAGGGATAAGTATATATCTTACTTTACCAGTTTATGGAATATCTTTTAAATTGGTCCCATATTGGAGGAGGAAAGAGACGAGAGCCAAACCTCGAATTATGACTTTCTACTAAGGAAATTCAGTCGGCGCTCTCTGCCCATATTTCCTTTTAACTCTACTTCATTTAAAAATAAAACTGTAAAACCGTTTTACTTTTCGAGTAAAAGAACACAGTTCTTTTGCATATTGACAGATTGACAAATTACATGTTAGCCTGCCAGTGCTATATTTGTGGCTTTCTCGCCTTTCTCTTACGTAGATGTGTTTACGTGCTTGGGCTGCAAATCTGCTGACTGCTTGGCAGGTACGATGATCGGACAATCGAGCAGCAATCTCTGCATGCATTGGTTGTACTCTTTCTGCATGTATTTCATCTGATGCATGCTAATTGGTTAAATAACTTTGGTGTACGGTGGCGATCAACTTAGCAACTCTCTTGATGGTGTGACCAGGTACAAAATGCTAGTCTGAAAAACTAGAAGCATTGTGGGTGCAAAACCGAAATGAGTCAGTAATGATCTATCTAGCTTTGATTTGTAGATTTTGACCGATACAGAAAAAAACAGAGATACATTATGATCTACATTAAATTTAGAATAACTGACATAAGATTGTCAAAAAGTGCAAAATACTTATTGAGATTCATTACCGAAATGTCTTATTATGGATGTCTGTCCTTTAGGCCGTTTGTTCACGATGCGATTCAGAGATCCGTATATTTGTATGAACCGTTTGTTTATTGCACGACATCGCACCACAAGCGACACGATTTACGAACGGTTCTTCGCCTATGTAGTCGCGACTTATTGACGACACGACACACCGCACCGTTTGGCTCACACGGGGTCGTCACTCTCGCGCTTATAAAAAAATACAAGTGCACTGCAGTGTCGTTGCAGAATCGTGTCTAGTGAACAAAGGAACAGACGACAGATCGGCTGCAGTGTAGCGTGTGTTAAAAATTGTGACCGCAAATCGTGTCGTGCGGTGCCTCGTGAACAAACGACCTAACGTTTGGCACAATCACAACATGAAGATTCCTACAGACATATCTTTTCCAGCATGCACTTATGCACCTCGTTAGTTACAATAAATTCGATGAAGTATAAAATCACAAAAAAACTTACCTTACTGCCTTCCCTTTTGCTGTCCGCAGCCCCGTAGGACAGGCTGTCCCGGCTTGTACTAGTCCGCCCACGGCCAGTTACTTGAATGACTCTACTTGTCTTACTACCGCGAAATGCTCAGGCATTCGTGTTCGACTGTGGCTGGGAGGTTTTTGATAGATAACACAGATATAATTGAACGTTTGTCATTGTTTGTTAGGGATTATGTCGAAGTCCTGTCAGTGTGAAATCCAGTGCTCATGTTAGTTCTCTCTCTATTGCACTAAGTGCAAGATCCGTGTCGCACTATGAAGAAGTTATTAGTATATTTCTAATTTTCCTCTCATACTACTCCTCATGTCGCAAGTTCATTGGTTTTCTTAGGGTTCTGTACCCAAATGGTAGAAACGGGACCTTTTTACTAAGACTTCACTGTCCGTCTGTCTGTCTGGTGTCATCAGGTGAACCGTGATAGCTAGACAGTTGAAATTTCCACAGATGATGTATTTCTGTTGCCGCTATAACAATAAATACTAAAAACAGAATAAAGTAAATATTTAAGTGGGGCTCCCATACAACAAACGTGTTTTTTTGCCGGTTTTTGCGATAATGGTACGGAACACTTCGTGCGCGAGTCCGACTCGCACTAGGCCGGTTTTTTTTAAATAACTGCTTATTTTTATGCATGTAATTATACTTTGTGCTCTTCTATCTGTATTTCTTTTTTTTTTAGTTAAATAAATAATGTGTGTGTTTCTTGTTGTCCTGATTATCGTGCCAGGTTTGTTTACAAAATAAGAAAAAAATGAAAATAATACATTGTATTGGAATGCGTGGCACTGAGCTTTCCACTCAGTAAGCGGTTTGTCAACGTCAATTTTGTCTAGACCATAGATTTAGATTTTTTTTTGCTCTAGACGGTCAATGCGTGAGATTTTTATGCACATGTGAAATTTTCTATTTTTACAGCTCTATATAATTTACACGGAAATGAAAACAAAACAACAATAATGTACTTAATTCTGAATACCTATTATTAAACACGGTAAATCTAATAAATTGATGGACATGGAAATCAGTATTCGTTTGTATTTGGAAATGCGATGATTGCCGAAGGACATTAAGATACACTGAAAAAAATGTTAGGTTGGATTTAACAGATTTTGCGTAAATGTAACCAAAGTTTGCGGTTGATTTCGGTCCTATCACGAATTTTGGTTGATTTTACCAAACACATTAAGTTGATGTTGTACCAAATTTATTTGGTAGATTACACCTATATTTTGTACGTTCATTACCAAAGTAATTTAGTAACATTTCTCACCAAAGTACTTTAGTATAATGTTTTACCAAAATACTTTAGTAACATTTTTCACCAAAGTACTTTAGTAACATTTTTTACCAAAGTACTTTAGTAACATTTTATACCAAAGTACTTTAGTAACATTTTTTACCAAAGTAATTTAGTAACATTTCTCACCAAAGTACTTTAGTATTATTTTTACCAAAGTACTTTAGTAACATTTTTCACCAAAGTACTTTAGTAACATATTTTACCAAAGTACTTTTGTAACGTTTTCATCAAAGTATTTTAGTAAAAAGTACGATGTAGTTTGCTGCAATCTACCAAAGAGATATTGTATATTTTACCCAAAATACTTGTTATTTTTACCAAATACATTTTGTATGTTCTACTGTTACTTTTTTGGTACAAATGACCGAAGGTAGTTTAATAGAAAATGCAAAGGTATTTGGTAAAATCTACAACAAAAATTTGGTAGATAGCACTAATTATATGGTAGAATGAATTAAATCAGTTTGATAGAGAAAACTAAACTTAACTCGTAAGTATAATCTATTTTATCTGGTAAACTCTAACAAACAAAATTTTGCAGCAATTACTAATGACGTTCGGTGTATTTTATCAGCGTTAGTTTGGTAATAAGTACCAGATTTAATTTTAGTTACTACCAAAGGTTGTTTGGTAATATCCACCAGATGTGTAATGTAGTTCTTATCAAGGTTAGCTTATTATCATCTATCAGATGTGTATCGTGCTTTTAATCAGAGATAATATTGTATCATCTACCAGAAGTGTATCGTAGATTTTATCAGATACAATTAAGTATTGTCTATCATGTTTGTTTCGTATTTTTTCCTAACATTTGTTTGGTAATATCTAACAGATTTATGCTGTAGTTATTACCAAACTTTAAATGGTAATATCTACCAATATTTTATCAGTGCTTGTCTGATTGTACGTACCGGTCTTAGTTTAGTAAAACATACCAAATAAATAGTGTAAATTTTACTGGTGTTAGTTTGGTTAATTTATCAAACTAACACTAGTAAAATGTACACGACTTTTTGGTTTATATTACTAAACATTGATTTCCAGAATATTAATAGGGTGTGGTATCATTGAAAATTAGTAGCTAATCTGCAATATTGCTGACATGGTATGAGAGCAAAATCATATTGCAGTTAAGATTTTCAAACAACGTACTACTTTCGTGGCCAGCAGTGGCCACGAAAGTACGTGTGTACCATATCAGCAATATTGGAGATTAGCTAGTAAGTATCTAATTTTCAATGATACCACACACCCTAAAAATATAGTAGAAGAAAAAACCTTGCAAGAAATGCAGGGTCTGAAAAAAAAAGGTTTTAAGACCGTTTGACAAACACTTCAAAAATATACAGGATTATTGGTTATTCAACATATTCCTTTTCAGCAAGTAAATCAGCAGTTTCTAGAATACGTCGAATTACCAGTAACCTTATTTAATATGGGCTTAATAATAACGGTGTATTAAAGAAAAATAAACAGATTTTTGGTACATATCATAAAATTTATTTTAGCAATCATAAATACAATTAAATAATCACTAGATCACTCATCTTAAAATTATATCCGTATATGATACAAAACCTTTCTTATTATAAAGGACACAAGGCTGCTAGGTTTTGGCTAGAAATCCTTTAGGGCATCGATGGTTGGTCCGACAGCAATAATGATGGGTTGGCACCATAGACCCTTAGCAGTTTGGGCTTTTCGCCGATAGTCCAGCTGGGTGGGGACTTCGCTTTGGTTCTGGAAATTAGAATGAATTGTTTACTTTTAACCATATTTTTTATAATTCCTAGTCTTTTATTTTTTATTGCTTAGGTATTGCATTTTTATTTATTTAAAGGGGTTCGGAACGTAATGTCACCCTTATGATTAGTCTGTGCGAAGCTCTCAAGCAAGAAGTGTACTTATACAGGCTGTTCCAAGGCTATGCCACATGGAGGGAAAGTATCTTATGTATTTTAAATAGACAGTTTTACTGAAAGAAGACATTGTTTTGATTATAAAGACAATTTGAACAGCATTCAAACATTTTTGAATAATCTCCTATCTAAACCGGGAATCGAACCCGCCAAATTGTAAAAACAAACCGTAATTCTGCAAAACCGATCAAAAGGCTCAATCGGAAGCTTTATTTTTTTCCACGTAACATAGCATCTTAAATAAAAGGAAGGTCATGAAATTCGTTGTTCCGCTTTTTTTCAATATCATCATAAGATTTAACTATATTCCTGTTTTAGTGTTTTATTGTTTATTGATATTTAATAAATATCTAATACTAGATAATGTATATAACATAGATTGTGGTCCGACTGATGGTATATCAAAAATGTGTCAAAATCGGTTAACGCTTAGAGGGTTGTAGTTGTTAGTATGGAAAGTCATCATCTCACAATAGTCTTAAAAGTGAAATTATACATACCTTTGCATGAAGAATGAAACTGTTATAGCTTCTTGAGTGCTTGGCTTTATGGTTTTTTTTTGCCAGCTGTATCTTGACACTGTATTCTCACAGTTGGAACTATTTTATATCCAATTGCCGCGCAATAACAGAAGTCTCTAACATCTGAAAAATAAAAATGGAATAAGTTATGATGCATATTCGTTGACTTAATTAGTTTAAGTTTTACTAAGAAGATAGCTGTTTATCAGAGATTTTTTTGCTAAACCTCCGAAACTATTTTTGCTATTATAAAAACACACTTTAAATATACATAACAAATATAAATGGTTTTATTATCAAAACTCACTAATTTCACAAACCGAAACTTCCGAGTTCAGTTTTAGTGTGAAATTCGTGAAAGTTTTGATCGATACAAGTATATAATAACCAACCTTCACTTGGGTTTTCTTCAATCAATTTAATGTAGATAGAAGCAACTTTAATTGTTTTCAAAAGACTAAGCGCTTTCTATAAAAATATGGGCCATTTTTTTAACAGTCGGAGCTCTGATCCTTTAAACTTTGACTCGAAATCCAGTTCAATCTGAAAAAAAAAACGATTATATATATATATGTCACAGTCAAAACTGTTAACCAGTCAAAATTACTTTTGACCAGTCAAAACTATTATAACAAATTATTAGGTGGTTTCTGTTTTATTTCTCTACTAAATTATAATAACCTAAAGGTCGTTAGGAAACTTATTAGGTTGTTAGGTTTTTTTTTCGACCCTTTATATAACCTTGTACGATAGCTAACATTTATTTCATTAGAATAAACGCGTTTTAACGCAATAAGGGTTTTGACTGAAACCAGTCAAAAGTAGTTTTGACCGATTAAGAGTTTTGACTGTAACATATACATATATATATTTTTAAATATTTCTCACAAGATTGAAACAAATATATGGGGTCAAGCTAATAAAAAGCATGTAAAAAGGGTCACAACTTACCAACTTATATCCGAAACTCAATTTATAAGAGGGCCAATCGTTTACTATGTCATGTAAGTTTGCATATTTTTCGGATTGTAGTTCCTTCAGGCGCAATGTGGTTGTTTTCCTCCAATTTTCGATTACTTCAGGCACTGGCTCCTTGTTGTATTTCAGCCAAACTTTTAACTCTTCAAATTCTTCATTAGATACTGGTAAACAATAGATCAAGTTTAGTCGAGCTTCAGCCTAATTAGATATAACTATTGAAAATTAAATGTATACCACTTTGATTTTCAACTGCTGCAGCTGTGTCAGCCGTAACATCGTTGGTGCTTGTGTGGACTCTCCTTTCATTTATTATTACCCCACTCTTCCACAGCAAACGTTTGTGATTGTTATATTTATCAGGCAGTTTTCCCCTTGCTGGAATATATTTATTTTTTCCAAACTTTTGGCTCGGAATGTAGTACGTCTCCTATGGAAATCAAAACAAATTATAAAGAACTAAGCATGAAAATCAAGGAAATCAAAATAACCATTAAGTGTATTTGTCATAAATATCAACTTAACAACATGGATTTGAAAGTTTCTAGGGTTCCGTACCCAAAGGATAAAACGGGATCCTATTACTAAGACTGCAGTCCGTCCGTCCGTCTGTTACCATCCTGTATCTCATGAACCGTGATAGTTAGACAGTTTTTTTACCACCGCCCCCCCTCTATCTCCGAAACTACTGTGCATAAAATTTGAAAAAAAGCACTACACTACATGCCTTACACTACAGGGAGTAAATAAGTGATCATAATTAACTAACTACCGTAACTACATAGGTATCTCATTTCATTACAATTTAAAAACTGAATTTGCATTTCAATACCTTCACTTCAGTTGGGACTAACGAAACAATTTGGGCGGAAATATCTTGAAATTGTTGTTTATTCATTTCGCCATATTTTTTCACATGGTATTCTACTACTGATTTAACCAAGTAGTTGCGTGCCGCAGTGTCTAATTTACCATTTTTTTTTAAAGAAGCAAGACACATTTCTCCAGTATTATTGCTTTTTAAAATAATCGTTAAATCATCATTCTAAACAAAGAGAAAATACCATACATTAACACCAACCCTTATAGCTTCTTCCCAGTTAACAAATGAGAGCCCAAATTCACAGGTAGTGGACGGGAAATGAAATGCACTAAATTTCATTAATCTAGCTTTCATACTTTGATTGATTCCTGAAATACCCGATTTTGTCACTGGCTCACTCAAAATATAAAGGCAAAACTTACAGAAGATTTCTCTCTCCTCGTGGTCGGCAACTCTCCACTGCTTGTGCTGGCCGTGGAACTGGGCACAGAAAAATCGCTAGCAATGCTTAGAGTTTCATCAGATTCTGTCGCCTGTAACAAGCAATTATCGACGATATTAACGACTTAGAGCCATAGGTAAAGTAAAAATAAGGTTTGAATTTGCTGGTACGAGTTGTTCCGAAAACGGTACGCGCGGGCCAGTGAGGGAGCCGTGACACCAAAAAGTTTTGAAAAAAATAATATGAACACTTACCTGAATAATGTTTTGGAGATTTTTCAGTCCTCGCTTGAATAATATTCTTTCCTTTAAACTCGGAATTAATTCTTTCAGTTCCGTTTCTTGTATATCGTCAAGCAATTTGAATGAAATCTGATTTACTAAAAAAACAAGAGATAAACTTAATTGAATAATCTGTAAAATTTACTAAAGTTCGTTTTGTAAATCTATCAAAGTAAAATATTAATTAGATAGGTACCTAACCACTATTTCTAGCTCAATATCTAGGGCCTATGGTATAGGCCTAATAATTCCTATACTCTGACCCATTAGCGGCAAAACCGGAACACAAATAAATGTAGAATTAATTAGTCACATTATAGTACTCGATAACTTTTTTTCTTTGTAGTGATTAGCTATTTACAAAAAAGCACGTGGATTATCGGGCCTTGACAATGAGGGGCTATTATTATCCGTTTCAAGTTGAATTCTGCATTAGCCATCCACTCAATCGTTAGTTCACTGCACAATAAGCTATCAATATTACACATTGAACAACCAAAATTAGTTTAATGAACAATACAATATATTATTAACAATATAGGTATATAATATCGATCAAAATAGGCACTCACCTTCAAAGTTTGTTATAGTGTCTTCAGATAGTCCCCATTCTGTTAAATATTCGGCGACCCCCAAGTTTAAGTCTTCTTCTTCCATTGCGAGGGAAGCGACTTTAGCGACTACCTACTCACTAGCCCGGCGGCCTAAAATTAATAAATGAACGCAACGCAGACGCTGAGACGCTCGCCAAGTCGCCACGCGCACGCGCGCTCTAGTCTGAGCAAGTGCGCAGCCGCGGTGGCGGCGACGCGAGGGCTAGGGTTGCCAACCGTACTTTATTATAAAGTGAAAATAATTTCATTAGAGATGACGTTTTTGACGATAATGCTAGCACTAGCAGTAGTAGCAGTGGTAATAGGAAAAGAAAACGAATGCAAAACTATAAGCCGCTGTGGGAAGCGGAATACCCCTGGATCAAAAGTGCTGGATAGCTTAAACAATGAAATAATCTTAATAAATGAAATTAGGGAGAAAATCTATAGTATGTAGTACTATTAAAGATTCTTGTGCAGTGAAGGAATGGTAATCCATTTTTAGGGTTCCGTACCTCAATCGGAAAAAACGGCACCCTTTATCTCGAGAACGCTAGTATCGAGTTCAAATTATACTCAAGTCTACGGTCCCTTGAAGCTGTGAAAAAAATCATACTTCTACGTTAATGTAAAAAAGCCGTTTATGTCGCAAAACACATATAGTACGACATAAAAGAGTAGAAATTAAATATTTGGGAACTAATAGTTTTCATTTTCTTGCAACATCTAAAATGAGTACTTGAGCTGTCAATTTTTCTCGATCGGTTTCGATTTTCGTAAGAATTTTGGTTTTTGTGTGATATTTCTGAGTGTGGACAGAAAAACAGTGGCAAATCATGAATAATGTAATTCGTGGAGGTGCCCGTGATATAGTTTACAAAGTTTATATGTGGTGTATAGCCGAATTCCAAGCTGGGAAGCTTCTATGCAACTTAGAAGATGTTTACCATCGTACAGCAGATTTTACTGGTAAGTAACTATTGAAAGTTACGCTAAACGTTAATTACAAACGATTAATACATTCAGGGAGCTAAATTTTCGAACCACTTATCATTTACAAATTATTTGTCTACAATTTTTGAGGTTATGCTAAGGTAAACAAATACCTTTGTAGTTATAGCGCGACTTATCAACGTTGATAGTAAGGCAAAAACAATTAATGTAATTTATTGCGGATACGAAATATTTTTCTTACTATGCCATATTTGTTGATGCAATCGTCTAAATGGAAAGAAACAATTTTAAAATATATTCACGTTTATTTACCGCGGAACTTCTTTCGTCGGACTGACAGTGATTCTTTTAATTGCTTGTTTTAGGTGTTTCTGTAAGCACAGTGCACAGATTCGTGCAACACGGCATTGAAAACGGTGGGAAATTCTCAACACCAGCTAAACACATGAAAGGTCGTCCCATGGTGCAGACAGCAGTAACGATGAGAGTGGTTCAGAAATCAGTGACGAATCAATACCAGAGCTTAAAATAGACTACACGAACTTAAGTGATCCCATGGAAGGTGTAGAGTATTTAGATTTTGATTTATTAGATTAGTTTATTTTATAAATTTTAGTTTATATCTGAGTTTATATGGAAAGCAATTGATTATTAAAAATACTTATTTTTTGTGAAATTGTTGTTTTATTACTACTACATATTAAATATTTATTAAATATACTTATTTAATAAATTCACTCATTTTTTTATACCCAATAAATAAATAATACTTTTCAAGTATCAAGATCAGCTGGGTCGTACTAACTGGGTTGCTATCTGAGCGATTGTGGCGCCCTCATTTAATTTCTACTCTTTTATGTTGCACTGTACATTTCGACATTCTCGAGGGAATCAAAATGATAGACCCGTTGACCTAGAAATATGAAATTTGGCAAGTAATATCGTCACATACTACAAGTACTTAGAACTTAGTACTTAGAAAAATCTGAAAACTATACATTAGTAATTACATCATAATAAATTTAGTCCTTTTTAAACATCATATTTGGAGAACTCAGTTGCGTTAAGCACCTCGTTTTTATGCGGCGTCATACATTTAAGATGGAATAAGTGAAAGTTTGTACGGGGAACCCTAGGTGCGCGAGTCAGACTCGCACTTGGCCGGTTTTTTTTTCCGAGGAAATACTTTTTCAAACATACTTAAAGTGGTGTCACGATTACTGTGCGTTCCCGCCACTTCAGAATTTACAGAAAAGGTGTTTTCTGTATTTAATACGAAGTGGCGTGACGACAGAACTAAAGCTTCTATTAAGCTTATACGCAATTATTTAAATTTTTGCGTTCCGCGTACCATGTTTAGATGCCATAAATATATTTAAAGCAGATACGAAATTGTTATTAGCTGAAAAATAAAACATAAATTTGTATAAAACAAATATAGTACATTGTTTAACGAATTTTTCATCATATTTGCGAGGAAATAAATAACTACAAAAACTACAACCGCACCAATCAAGAATTTTCGAAATTAACAACTTCACTTCCAGATCAGAATATTTTATCCGTCAAAGAAAAAGGTGGCAACCCTACGGCAGAGGTCGCAAACAAAGGTGACAGAAGTACAGGACGAGTAGGTAGGATGGAAATGGAACTACCTATATTGCGTATGGTTTTGTAAATTCTACGATACTGTTTAGTAATTTTAACATTTTTTAACCATAGCGACAAGTACCTAGGAGGCTTATAGATACTGTTTAATGTTTCGTATTAATATGGTTGTTGGAGAAAATAATATGACTTTGTGCGGCGTGAAAGGTGAAGTAATAACCAAAGCAAGATATAATGTTATTAGGTACAAGCATTTTATTAATTTAATTTGCAATGTACCTATATATGTACCTATGTATGTTTCTTCGGGTGGAATCTTGCAACGCAATTTTGAAGTAGGTAGATATCCTCAACCGATTGAGCTGAAATTTGGCAATACAATAATATGGTTGGTACCATGGGGCTGGTCTGATGATGGAGCCGGAAGTTGGCCTTAGGAACTCTGTAATAAATAAAACAATCGTACCGAATTTGGGCTCTTCAGAATCTCTTGGTGAGCAATTGCTGGATGTTTAAAGAAAAGTACCTACAGTTGGCTATAAAAGCTTGTCACAAAAATATATTTTTTGACAGAAACTTAATCACCGACAAGTAAAGACAAAACGATTCATTAATCACTACATAGTTCATTAAAACAAAATCGCTGCCCGCTGTCTATGTAGGTAATTAGATAGGTACCTGCTTAGATCTTTAAAAAAACGCAACGGATTTTGATGTGGTTTTTAGGGTTCCGTACCCAATGGGTAAAAACGGGACCCTATTACTAAGATCCGCGATCCGTCTGTCTGTCTGTCTGTCTTTCCATCTGTCACCAGGCTACAGCCTGTCTAGAACTGTCTGCTATCACCGTTCATGAGGTGTACCTCATGAACGGTTATAGCTAGACAGTTGAAATTTTCACAGATGATGTATTTCTGTTGCCGCTATAACAACAAATACTAAAAACAGAATAAAATAAATATTTAAGTGGGGCTCCCATACAACAAACGTGATTTTTTTGCCGTTTTTTGCTATAATGGTACGGAACCCTTCGTGCGCGAGTCCGGCTCGCACTTGGCCGGTTTTTTTTTTATAATAGATAAGTGATTCAAGAGTAAGGTTTATATTTATCATAAATAGGTAGGTAGGTATGTAGTGTCAATTTGGACTTACAAATTACACTTCGAAAGTATAAAAAACCAGCTGATAGAAAGTGATCTCTTCCAGACAGCCTTTACCACAGAATAGATAATTTATAGCGCCTTTACTTTACTACTTCTAATACCTACTACTAACTTTATTATTGTTAGGTACAGTTGAAATTCTTCGCTCGGTCGCATGTTTATAAACTTCTAATGGATTTTGAATCTTATAAAGTTTACAATAAACGTGCTATTCGAACGGTCTGTTTTGGTACAACTTACCTACCTACAGTACCTACATAACTACTTCGTATATTAATGAACAAATGAAATGAGAGTGTGGTGGCCCATAGAAATATAAAATACAGGTAAAGACGTCTTACAGGCTTGCAAAATTGCAAGGATAAAGGTCAAATAGATCTTAAGTTATTGGGGGGTCAAAAGTGGACCGAAATGATTCACAAAACACAGTAACAATGATAAAATCAACCAAACTACCTATATTGATGTGATTTGTTTTAGTTAAATGTACAATACTAGTCAG
Source organism: Orthosia incerta (assembly GCA_948252205.1). Taxonomy (NCBI): domain Eukaryota; kingdom Metazoa; phylum Arthropoda; class Insecta; order Lepidoptera; family Noctuidae; genus Orthosia; species Orthosia incerta. The sequence goes on from OX411761.1 coordinate 8,389,222, forward strand.
TCGTTTAAACCATAAGTCTGATGATAGCGATTGCAGCGCCACTTTGCATCAGCAGTAGATTTTTAGGGTTCCGTCCTTGAAGGGTGTTGTCGGCGACGAGACACCATTTGTAAGCTAAAGTAGGTAAAATGACGAAATTTAGGTATTATCTACTTGTGCAAAAAACCTTAAGTACATAAGTAAAGTATATAAGAACTGTATATAAAGTGTTAGTTAAGTAGATCTAATAAGATTTCAATCAACAAGCAAGAATATCGAAACAAGTTGTAAGCAAATGACAAGTACTCAGTAATGAATGATTAATTCTTGTTAGATACTAATTAGAGAGTATTAATTGTTTTGTTTTATGTCTAATTAGCATGTGCAAGAGCACGTACTCCTAATCTGAACGTTAAAAGTTGTAAAACATAGTTTTTTGACGAAGTGATAAGAGATATCATACACGCGGATAATTACGCGAGGAATTTGAAAACATGATTTTTTGTTTATGAAGATATTTGTGTAAGGTGGGTGTCAAATGAAAGGTCTTGCTCTAAAACTAATTAATCTGCTTGTTTCATGAGAATCGGTCTATGCGTTTGCAAGATATTCGCATTTCTTTGAAATCAAAATGTAAACAAACCAAATATTTTTATGTTTTTGTTCTAGAAACTTTTTTGCTATTGTAAAATGTGTTAATATTATTGTTTTAAAAGTAGTACGTGGTCAAAACCTATCTTTTAAGCCTAAATATGTAGTAGTTTTGTTGAAATTTGAATAAATTACACAGCTCCAAAGATTTCGGCTAAGTGAAAATTAAAGTAAAAATGGTCTCAAAACGCGCCATTTATAAGACGGGCTACCGGCCCAGTGAAGTCAGTCACGGTTCCCAACTTAGGGATTTTGTCCCTAAATTTAGGGACTTGAAGTGTTAAAAGGGACATTTTTAGGGACTGGAAATTTTTGGGGATTTTTTTAGGGATTTCAAACAAAACTTGCAAAATCGAAAACAAAGCGTGTGTTTTTAGTTTTGTGCTTAGAAAGGCACGCACGATATGTCTTTATATCACTTTACCTAAGTTTTATCCCTAATGGTACAGAGTATCATGGTGGTACGATTTTCTTTAAATCGGGATTATGGATCGTGAGTAAAACTTGATCATACTGTGGACATGATCAAGAACTGCAACGTACGTATGTATGACTTCAAAAATGAGACGTCAAACGAAAACGAGGTACAGGATGATGATGCGGTTCTGAAAATAATTAACAACTTTGTCTGATTCTATGTATTCAATAAAATGTTGTAACGTTTTATTTTATGAGCTACATATAAATTTTATTTAGGGATTTTTAGGGAAATTCAGGAAAAAATTGGGGATTTTTTTTGGTAAAGGTTGGTAACACTGAAGTCAGTCGCAGCTCATCCACCGAAGAGGCAACAACTAGAAGAACAGCCGAAATCTGCGGAACGATTTTCAAGAAAATCCGCCTTTTATTTCTTTATCTGTCATAAACGTGGGTCCTTGGGTAGTCCTAGTACAACCCTACGCATTCAGGGGTGCGTGGTGACGTGTGCCACCAGCGGAGTCGCAAGGCTCAGGAAACGCACGTCAAACATAGGTGGGATACTTTCCCAGGGGGCGTGGGTACTTACAACACCCAGACACCAAACCGCCACCGCAACAGGTGTCAATCGGAACCATAATCATAAACAATTAATTATTTTCAAGTATACAATTTTACAGTGAGACCATTCTTAGCTAGTTGAAATTTTCACATAAGTACTAAGAACCGTTATGGCGGACAAATCGTTAAATAATAAAAAACCGGACAAGTGCGATTTAAACTCGCATGGAGAGGGTTCCGTCCGTATGACCCTATAATTTAGAATTCATTCATTTACGTAACACGTCCGTCTTTGGGTCCCCGACTTACATAATTATGTGTACTTACCAAATTTCATCCCAATTGGTTCAGTGGTTTCGGAGGAAATTGGCTGTGACAGATGGATGGACAGGCAGACACACGAGTGATCCTATAAGGGTTCCGTTCTTTCCTTTTGAGGTACGGAACTCTAAAAATATAAATAATTAAAAAAATAAGGGGGGGTCTTCCTCTAGAGTAGATTATAGGGCATAATTCAACAAATAATAAAAACTAGTCAAGCGTAATACTTACTTATTTTTAAATAAACATGTAAAAATTATAATTTGTTGGTACGGAACCCTCGGTGCGCGAGTTTGACTCGCACTTAACCGAATATTTTTTATCAAATGAGTCTGCTACTCATTCATTACCAACTGTCCCGGTAAATATAGGTAACTATAAATTGCTTTGAAACTAACATAGTAACAATGATACAATCAACCGAATGGTTGTGACTTGTTCTACATTATGTACAATGTTCTTTGTTAATTTACACCATGAACTCTTGTAGGGACTATATTTTGACCTCAACCTTTTTAGTTTTGTAGGTTCAACTGCGAGGTCTTGTTACATTTATCATATTATGTTTATGATAAAATCAGCCAAACCAAATTGTTGAGATTTGTTTGGTAAAATGTACAATATTCTTTGTTAATTTACACCATGAACTCTGGTAGGGACTATATTATCACCTCAACCTTTTTTGTTTTGTAATTGCAACGAAGTTTGCGAGTTCTTGTTATATTTATCATATTTTTATGATATACTCATAATCAACCAAACCAAATTTTTGAAAGGACGATTACCATTTTTGCCCTGATATATCACTATCAGTACATAGTATAAAACAAAGTCGCTTCCCTCTGTCCGTCCCTATTTATGCTGATATCTTTAAAACTCCGCAACTGATTATGATGTGGTTTTTTTTAATAGATAGGGTGATTCAAGAGGAAGGTTTATACGTATAATAAAGGAGGGCGGGCGAAGCCGCTGGCAAAAGTTAGTATATAATATATGTCAGGGCAAAAATTAACGATTACAGTAAATTAAAAATGTAGGCATCCTTAATTATTGCCATTTTGATTTTTGGGATACATGTAAAACTAATTAAAGCTGGGGTTTATTATTCACTGATAAAACATAATTAACACGTTTCCGGTTTGCAATTAATAGTGAAAATGATTCAAACATATTTTTGGGGGACTAATAAGTTAGGTAAATCTCTTTACATGAAAATATGAAAGAACTAGGTTTGTATTTTGTTGACTATGTAAACGTCTATTCTGTGAACAAAAACGGCTAACCGCAGTCTACCTACAACATTAAAGTCTATGGGTTATTCAGGTGGCTCTCAACCCTTTGTCTAGAAATAATTCGCAAATTGTTTGGGCACATTATCGATCCAACCAGTACTGCCTCGAAAGAAAAATCTACTACTGCTATGTCTGAGGCATCCTTCCTTCTACTATTTGCATTTCACTGCTTAGAGGCATCAAATCGCCTTTCGTTTATCGAAAATGTTTTCTAAGAAAACTATTCTAATGGAACCAATTATTCATAAAGACGCCTACAAAAAAAGTAGCGGCAAAAACACTGTAACGTGTGAGATCTTATTAATGTAAATGGGGTCTTTTTTAATTAAACACATTAGACACTATAAAGACATACAGCTTTCAATGAAATAAAAGAAAATAAAGCTCAATCTATAAATTAACTTTGTAGTCGGCAATTTTTGACAGGGCACGCGTTCATACTTCATACTAATTTGGTCATCGTCCTTTGTTTAATAAAACGTACAATATTCTTTGTCAATTTACACCGTAAACTCTGGTAGGGACTATATTTTGATCGCAACCTATGTAGTTTTGTAAGTTCACCCGCGAAGTCTTGTTATATTTATCATATTATAATGATAAAATCAACCAGACTAAATTGTTGACATTTGTTTGGTAAAATGTACAATACTCTTTGGTAATTTACACCGTAAACTCTGGTAGGGACTATATTTTGATCGCAACCTATGTAGTTTTGTAAGTTCAACCGCGAAGTCTTGTTATATTTATCATATTTTTATGATAAAATCAACCAGACTAAATTGTTGACATTTGTTTGGTAAAATGTACAATACTCTTTGTTAATATACACCGTAAACTCTGGTAGGGACTATATTTTGATCGCAACCTATGTAGTTTTGTAAGTTCAACCGCGAAGTCTTGTTATATTTATCATATTTTTATGATAAAATCAACCAGACTAAATTGTTGACATTTGTTTGGTAAAATATACAATACTCTTTGTTAATATACACCGTAAAATCTGGTAGGGACTATATTTTGATCGCAACCTATGTAGTTTTGTAAGTTCCACCGCGAGGTCTTGTTATATTTATCATATTTTTATGATAAAATCAATTAGACTAATTTGTTGAGATTTGTTTGGTAAAATGTACAATATTCTTTGTTAATATACACCGTAAACTCTGGTAGGGACTATATTTTGATAGCAACCTATGTAGTTTTGTAAGTTCCACCGCGAGGTCTTGTTATATTTATCATATTTTTATGATAAAATCAACCAGACTAAATTGTTGACATTTATTTGGTAAAATGTACAATACTCTTTGGTAATTTACACCGTAAACTCTGGTAGGGACTATATTTTGATCGCAACCTATGTAGTTTTGTAAGTTCAACCGCGAGGTCTTGTTATATTTATCATATTTTTATGATAAAATCAACCAGACTAAATTGTTGACATTTGTTTGGTAAAATGTACAATACTCTTTGTTAATATACACCGTAAACTCTGGTAGGGACTATATTTTGATCGCAACCTATGTAGTTTTGTAAGTTCCACCGCGAGGTCTTGTTATATTTATCATATTTTTTAAATAAAATCAACCAGACTAAATTGTTGAGATTTGTTTGGTAAAATGTACAATATTCTTTGTTGATTTACATCATAACTCTGGTACCAACTTCAACCTTTTTAGTTTTGTAAATTCAATAGCGAGGTTTTGTTATATTTATCGTAGTTTCCTTGTAATTCAGCCAACCTTTGCTAATTTGGTAAATCCAACAAACCTTTTTTTTCAGTGTAGTTGTACTGTCCAATAGTCTTTAACATCTTCAAAGGGATTCTGATAGGAAGTGTTGATTTCACGATGAATCGGACCCGATCGCCATCTTGGGCTATAAATAGATCTAGGTCTTCAACCTAGACTTGTGGTTTCTCTTTAAAATTGTATGGTGTGCGATACAAGATTTCCTTGATATTTTCCATCGGCCATCCGTTCTTCGAGCAATGTGCCCTGCCCACTGCCACTTGAGTTTGGCAATTCTTCGGTCTATGTCGGTAACCCTGGTTCTCTTACGGATCTCAACATTTCTGATTCGATTACTTGCTTTTGACTTACTCAAACCGCAGGTATTAAAGCAGTATTTTTTCCTTGCAAAAAATACTGCTAAAATACCTCACTCGTCCGTAACTTGAATGTTCTGAATTCTGAAGCAGCAATAATGTCGAAACAAGTTAACATCGATTAACATCTCTGTGTCAAGTCGATAATTTGACAACATGCAATCCGAATTCAAGTCAATGCCAAATTCTTGCACCAAAGCAAAACAGTATGATATAAAGAGTCGTCGGTTGAGACGACTTATTAAGTCGTGCAGCCTTGAGGAAGATTTTTCAAATAACATCATCGTCATCCTTATCCTAATTTATTTCGTGTCGGTGCAACAAGTCTTCTTCTCCTCTGCAATATTATCTTTCACACAGTTCATTCACCATTTCCTTAGTCTTCCTGTACTATTAAGAGGAAACGGGGGCAGAGAACGCCGACTGAATTTCCTTAGTAAAAAGTCATAATTCGAGGTTTGGCTCTCGTATCTTTCCTCCTCCAATATTGGACCAATTTAAAAGACATTCCGTAAACTGAAAATTAAAGATATATACTATGTCCTTATGTTTTCCTTTTTGATTATACATTATCTTTAGAAGCACTAGAACCCTCAAAAAATGCTCAAAGTTGCGCTGTCAACAGAGGCTTAGTGTACGAAAATTTGACAAATATAAATGAAAGGAAAACAGGGTCATGGTATATATCTTACTTTACCAGTTTATGGAATATCTTTTAAATTGGTCCAATATTGGAGGAGGAAAGAGACGAGAGCCAAACCTCGAATTATGACTTTTTAGTAAGGAAATTCAGTCGGCGCTCTCTGCCCATATTTCCTCTTAAAGCCTGCTACATTCATACTCAAAACTTTTCTCATTCATCCGCATCACATGCCCCATAACATGATGACTTTTAGTCACTGGTGCCTTTCCAGACAGCCAGTGCGAGTGCGATGCTCCTGTTCTTACCATGTTCCATTTGCTAGAGTGCCCCAAATGTCCGCTTACCTGCACCCTAGATCAGTGTTTCAAGAAGTGTGTGCCGCGGCACACCGTTGTACCGTGGTCATGGTTGGTGTGTCTCGGAAAAATAAGGTTAACTCTTGATAGTCAAACACTTGAAGTTTCTTGCAGAGAAAATGAATTTCTATATCCTACAACCTGCTAACTGGGTTCGAAATCCATTCTCCGAGAGAATTCCTTTCAACTTATCAATTAACGAGCAGGATAAATTATTGCAAAAGAAAACAGATCGCAGAAACACCTTTGGCTATGTGTGTAAAATGAATATCCTCTGCTTTCTAAGCATGATATTGCTAAACTTTTGCCATTTGCAACGACTTATTTAAGTGAATTAGGATTTTCAACTCTTTCACAACAAAAACCAAAAAAAAGAGAACGCCTCAGGACGATCGACGTAAAGATGAGAGCAGCCCGTTTAATGATTTTGTATGTACTTCAAATTTAGGCCGCCTATGCTCAATTAAGCAAGCTCATGTTTCCCATTAAATATCTTTTCTGCAATATACTTATCATCATCATCAATACATATAATAAATTTGTAGAAAAGTAATTTTTGTACATCGGAAATATTTCCAAAAAAATAGCCAGGGTGTTAAAGGATAACCAACAGAACCTATTTCCAGAATTTTTGGATTTTTTGTCTGTTTGTCTGTTTATTTGTGCACGTATCACGTGAAATGTACGACACCAATGTAAATAACATTTTAACATAAAAATTGTGCGTAACTTGAAGAATTACTTAGTTTTTGTTTCATCACAATCGGTTCACTCTATCAAAAGTTAGATGAATTTAAAGTATTCAAGAAGTAAAATTATCACAACACACGAAATTCGATAGAAGGCGTTGTGCCTTTGAAGTCATTTTCTGAATGGCGGTGTTAAGATTCTCCGCGAAAGAATGATGACCATAGAAAAAAAATTGGTAGGTAGGTAAGTAGGGTGGCAGGAAGTTATGTAGGGTAGGGTTGGCAGACAGATGACGGGGCGAAGCCGCGGGCACAGCTAGTTGAATAATATTATTATGTAAAATTAGATTTTTCATTTATGGTGTACCTACCTCCAAAATTTTCCGATCTCCTACGTGAACCTAGATGACCTGAACGAAACTATTGACGCTGCAATAGACTTAGCCACCTACTGGGCCCAAAGTATTATTAAAATTTACCGCGACAAGAAAAGAAGAAGAACAAAATGATACATTCCTTCACATTATACCCTGTAATTAAAAATCCATTTATTTAAGAATGAAATCGTAATCATTGGTTTCAAGTTGACTTCCCGATTCATGATTATAAACTGTTAACTACAAATTGAAGTTAACTTGTTTTTGATTCCTGTTCCAGGAGGACTCTTAAATGTTTTCAATCAATCGTCCTTCAGTTCTTGGTGATTAAAATGTAATTCGAATTGAGACATGGGAGTTTGGAGACAGACCCCACTTCGTGTTTGGGAATCTATTTAGTAAGGACAGAACTTTCAATAAATGAAACGGATTGTTTGACTGTAGATTTTGGGTTAGGGCGCTAACTATTCACCTTAGTCAAGGGTGAATTATATTTCATTCTGTTCTACACAGTTATATACTCGTATATATGTTGTTTAGTTTTATGTAGTCCAATTTGGTATTTCGTTGAACAGCTCCAGTTCTGAAAACACAGACATGTTTGGAAATGACTACGTGGAATTGCGGTAGGACGCGTATCAATCCCATATTTTTGCTATGTTATACAATAGTTTTTGCGATTGCGAGTAACTGAAACAAATGCAATGCAATGCTCATTCATTTCCGCCGTTCGGAGTGTCCCAAAGATATCACGACTCAATTAACTCTCTACACCTCAAAACGAATTACCATCTGTTCTTAAAACCCCCATAAAACCTGAACAAGGAAGGGTCATATTGTTCACAAGTGCGTCCTCGGCTCCTCTTGCCTCAAGGTTGCGAGGAAGCTGTTCTGTACCTGTTTCCGCGTGCGACGGTGCGAGGCATCCCGTCGAACAGGTCTGGTTGAGATACTAATGTCCAATGGACGACGGGCTGACTGAAAGAGGTTAAGCTGTGTTTGGGATGGGAAAGATTGAGAAGACAGTGTTATGGAATTATTATTGTGCTTAGATTATCTCTGTCGATTTTTTCTAAAATATTTTTAAGGTTTCGCAACATATGGGGTCTCAATAGGGAGCTATCCGCAAAGCTGAGCTCAGATGGCGCCACAGGAATCAGAGTAAACAAACCAAACTGTCAAAGTCGAGCGACAAAATTTCGCAGTATATGCACACAAAATATAAAACTAATAATGAAAGAAAATTTGAGCTTACTAAGAATTGAGGAAATCAGACCATACTGCAGCTAAAAACCCGGCTTCGAGAGCGCGGTGCATCCGTAAAGGAAAAAAAAACGGGATTTAGTTAAAAGGTGCGAATACGAATGCGAACATTGAAAGTCTAGTGTAACTTGCAGATATTATGTTAATCAACAAAAACCTTCTTTTTTAAATCTTCTGCTTTAAAACGGTCAGGACACAGCCTTGATTTTTATGTAAAATTCCGTTGGCGTTTTTAGGATCATATGGCCGGTTATATTTATGCATCCAAAAGCACAACCCTGATGCATTGTTGACCAACAGCTAGCAGTATTATTATTTGGTTTTTGAACGCTAATTATTCCCAAAAACACTAAATAAAGTTCGGTAAGACGGTAATCATAAACAGTAATAGTCGCCAAGTTGTTATGTTTACTCCACTCCGTCAAGCGCCATCTGGCGGAAGCAAATGGCAGTAATGTTCCCTATTATCGCTACTACAGTAAATTGTTGTAAAGTCTGAGGTGTAGTATAGTACACCGTGAGTCCCTGCTAACTTAAAATGGCTGACTGAATGGCTAATCATTTCACTAAGGCATGAGCTATTATTATGGCTAGTGGCAAAATATGACAAATAAGATTCTGACGTAGACAGAGAAACTAATAACTAGTTACTCTGTCTACGGATTCTGACAAATGAAACGGTTATAGGTCGTACCTACTTAGTGGCACAGAATAAATAATAGTAGGTTAGAAGCACTTGGGGGCTACCGCATGTGAATTTGCCGCTAGAGGCACTGGTGTAGCGTAAGGTCTCCGATATGTCAAACTCCACTGTTAGTTTTGTGAGTGGCCCAGGATTTTTCTAATTATATTATCGTTGTGAATATTTTGCGATACCTCAGATTAGTTATGGCAAATATGAGTTACGGGTCAATGAATGTCAATGCTTTAAGGTGAGTAAACTTGGTTTTCAAGCCCATAATTAGTAGGTAGAACAAACTTTGACACTGGACCTTAGTCAACCTTCCAAGTTTAAACTGACGTTAAATAATTCATCCTCATTGGCTGTAAATAAAGTAGGGTTCAGAACTTCTTACCGTATAGTCAGAATAAACTTAATTAAAGTATTTAAAGTCTCTAAGAATTCATCCGTTTACATATATTTTCTCTTCAATCAATCAGTTAAACAAAACTCTTTTCCCAAAACCTATTGTTAAGCCCAAGTGTCGTGTATCTTTAAATACGACAATGTTTACATGTTACAAGTAGTTCCCAAGCCAAGTCACTCGTTTAAAGAAAGTCGTATCGATGTTTCACATTTATTTAATCACATTATGTCTGATCACTCCAGAGCCACGGCCATTATTGCTGACAAAAGCCTAATCGCCTCTTGTAGTTACAATGAGCCCATATTAGACGCATCAATTCAACTTAATTTCGTTTTGAACTTCTCACTTTCTCTCTGTGATGTAAGCGCGCCATTTTTGAACGCTCCATATTTGAAAATTCGATTCTCCATTTTGAAATCGAGTGACTTGAGGTTTACAGTTTTTTTTTGGAGTTGTAATGTGCCTGTGAGAACTACTATTTTGTACAGTGCTTTACATAAGCGAAAAAGTACGATATTATGTACAAAAGTATCATGAAGTCCGTCCGTGTAATTATTGAAGTTTTAATAACTTAATTTCGATTTGTAAAAATAACCATTCACGTCAGGAACGAAAATAATTGATTGTCTAATTTAAATTTTTCAATGCCCATAATTCGTTACCTGACTGCACTCGGACGCATTTGGAATGTCATCCGAAATGATATGACGACATTTTAATTTTGAACGCATTCCAAATTCAAGTTCAATGTGGTTCAATGACAGTCATGACAGATGACAGTTACGTAACGATACTCCTTATTGGTAGACTATTTTCTTTTATGGCAAAGGCAATCGGGAGACGTCTCATCCATTTCGGAAAGCACTTTCATTCGAAAAAGCGTAATGAGAAGACCATATTATATGGTCTTGATCGTCGTTAAAAAATATAACTTTCACTCAAGTTCAATGACAAAACATGTGACGCAAGTAGATGAACAGCCCGATTACGTGTGTTTATAGCATTGTCTCGTAATTGCTGTCTTTGGCTTAATTGCTATCGCATCATTTATCGGGGAGTAGACAGATACTAATTGTGGATGAGAGACTGAATAACGATGTAGTTTTATCTTTCTTGTTTTATGGCCGATAGTCAGCGTTTTTAAACCCGTAGAAATAATTCTTGAGTAGAAAATAAATAATTACTTCTATCCGCAGTTTATTTACTGTGCTATCTTTAATTACATAGCTCAGATATGCAATTAAAACAGAAAACATATTTTCTAACATGCCGTAACTTTACTGACGAGAATTCTTCCTTTAGCCTTCCATCAGCTTTTACATTAGCGAAACCACTGCGTCATCTTTGGCACTTACGAGAAGTTGCTTTGTTTTAATTGACATGAAAAAAAAAACGCCATTTAGCTGTTTGTAAATATTGCAGTTAGACCATTTCAATCACTTCCGTCAGTTGACATCAATCCCATCCCCTGACAATTGTCTCTAAAGAAATGTCCCACTATCATCAAACCTTGTATCCACTAGGCAACAACGCGCGACATGATGCACTATATCTTCTTCACCATAATGAAAGGCAACTAGGAAGTTTTGTTTGTATCTTTAGTCATATCTCCGAACATGTAGAGCGTCACGTGTTGGTCGTCAAATGTTGCCTGGTGGATACGAGGCTTCATGCTAACTGCTATTTAGAATAAAACACGTAATAACACAGCGTTGACGGACGGTGTCATGTTAGAGTGGTAGCATTCGATCTATTGGGAGTTAATCGTCGGTTATTATGCCTTTCACTTGCTATATGTTATCTGTGCTACTGTTAAACTAGAGTGCGTTATTTATGGCGGGTTCCACGCATATTTTTGCTAGAGCTGTGATTAAGCGTCTATGATAAATTATGTATCTCATCACCTATGCTGTCCGTCCTTTTTGCCTTTTGACAGTTTTTGACATATATTTAACTATCTATAAACCTATCTGTATTCTAAGCGACCTTTGGCTGCCACTAATGAAGGCGTATAAATAGAAAATTAAGAGCTAATAAGGTTATGAAATTAGTCGACGAAACATTCTTAAAGACAGAAATTAAGGTGAAGGAGGTAGGGGTCGTCTAAAATGAGCTACTCTTGTCCACAGAATGATTAGAGCTGGGCAGTTAGAGAGCTGCTTCTCTCTTACTGGCCAGAGTGCGCCGGATGCATTTTTATGTACAGCCAACTGAAGCAGCTATTTTAATGCCCCTCTAGTAACTGTTGACGTTGAAATGTAAATAAGAATATAATTAGAATGCTATTGACACATCCAATCGCATGCCACTAAGGTTAACATTTGACGATCCATATAGGTTCCCTCAATCTTACTTGACAGAAACAGTTGCTTTCTTATATAATACTAACATCAGCAATGATTACCATTGATAATATTGGCAGCAGGTCATTTATTCCTTTCACTACTACGTTATATGCATGGAATTAGTATACTGAATGTCTGACAAACCAATCGTCAACATGTCACGGTACTACACTCCGTCCAGCAGCCCACAGAACATGTTCCGTGGTCCAGTCTGTTATTTTACTTGATCAAAAATTAATGATTTAGTGATGAACAAATGCGGTACCGATTTGATTTATTATAACAATCGACTTTATTAATGATGAAATTTCAATCGAAGGTACGATAACATTTCATAATTATATTCAAGTGAAGATTCCAGTTTATATGGATGTCAAGTAAGATTGGAGGAGCTCGTGGCTAAATAATAACAGCCGCACGGGTCGATCTTCAAGGTTAAGCAACGCTTGACGAGGTCGGTCCGCAGATGGGTGACCATTTCAACATACCGAGTTTCCTCCGTGCCTCGGAAAGCACGTTAAGCCGTTGGTCCCGGCTGTAATTTGAAGATCTTTGACAGTCGTTACGGGTAGTCAGAAGCTTGAGATCTGACACCAGTCTTGCCAAGGGGTACCGTGTTACCCAGTTACTGGGTTGTGGAGGTCAGATAGGCAGTCGCTCCATGTAAAACACTGGTACTTAGTTGAATCCGGTAAGACTGGTCCCAATATAGTTGGGAAAAGGCTAGGCAGATGATGATTCCAGTTTATATGGAGAAGAATCTAACAATTCATCATAAAAAATCGGCATAATTTTAAATAATGTCGCTTCACTAATGTATAGATAGAGTCTGGGCCAGCACTATTTACACTATATGTAAAAATCGCTATATAATATATTATATAGTACCGTAAAATGGGGTGAATAGGACTGCAGGGGTGAATGGGAACAAAACTTTGAAGGGAATTTTCACGTTATTTAAAAAATGTTTGCAGCATTTTAGTAGGTAGGTACTCCAATATTATATTATATAAAACTGCATTACCACTCACTGACTGACTGACTCACTCATTGACATAATTGTTCTCCCAGATGGTGGAGGGGAAGGTGGGTATATTTTGACAGATTCGTATACAAGTAACTCTCGCGAGTATGGGAAAAGTCCCAAACCTCCCCTTTTCCTCCCCCCTCCTCCCCCCCTCTATCGTATCTCGGAAACTAAGGTACCCGTAGAATGTTTTTTTTACGGATTCGTTTAGAGGAGGCTCGCAAAAGTAAAAACCATTTTTCAAAGTTGACCCCCTCGCCCCCCTTCTCCCCCCCTTTAAGCGGATCTCGAAAGTTGGAACATTTGGAACATTTCTTTTTTCAGATTCATATAAAGGGGCAATGCTATAGTCACAAACAAACCATTTTTCAAAGTTGACCCCTTGCCCCCCTTCTCCCCCCCCCCCCCCCCCGTTTTGGCGAATCTTTTTTTTTCAGTTTTTTTTACGGATTCGTTTAGAGGAGGCTCGGAAAAGTAAAAAGCATTTTTCAAAGTTGACCCCCTCGCCCCCCTTCTCCCCCCCTTTAAGCGGATCTCGAAAGTTGAGAGACTTGGAACATTTCTTTTTTCAGATTCATATAAAGGGGCAATGCTATAGTCAAAAACAAACCATTTTTCAAAGTTGACCCCCTTGCCCCCCTTCTCCCCCCTCCCCCCCGTTTTGGCAAATCTTTTTTTTTTCAGTTTTTTTTACGGATTCAGCGTAGGGATCCCGAGTGGAGCGAACCCACGAGACCGAGTGCAGCGCAGGGGGGAGGTGGCGAGCGAAGCGAGCCGGCGACCTCCGTAGCGTAACGAAGGTTGAGTGGGTGAAGCGAAACTCAGTGCCTGGCGACGACAAGCAAACATTAGGGTTATGTTTTTTGGAACAAAGTGTAGGGTAGGTGTAGGGTAGGTGTAGGGTAGGTGTAGGGTAGGTGTAGGGTAGGTGTAGGGTAGGTGTAGGGTAGGTGTAGGGTAGGTGTAGGGTAGGTGTAGGGTAGGTGTAGGGTAGGTGTAGGGTAGGTGTAGGGTAGGTGTAGGGTAGGTGTAGGGTAGGTGTAGGGTAGGTGTAGGGTAGGTGTAGGGTAGGTGTAGGGTAGGTGTAGGGTAGGTGTAGGGTAGGTGTAGGGTAGGTGTAGGGTAGGTGTAGGGTAGGTGTAGGGTAGGTGTAGGGTAGGTGTAGGGTAGGTGTAGGGTAGGTGTAGGGTAGGTGTAGGGTAGGTGTAGGGTAGGTGTAGGGTAGGTGTAGGGTAGGTGTAGGGTAGGTGTAGGGACAACAACACGCGGGTGTAGGGACAACAACACGCGAGCTGCTTGCAGCTCGCGCACCAAGCAAATACTAGTTATATTATATAAAACTGCATTACCACTGACTCACTGACATAATTGTTCTCCCAGATGGTGGATGGGGAGGTGGGTATATTTTGACAGATTCGTAAACAAGTGACTCTCGCGAGCTTGGGAAAAGTCCCAAACCTCCCCTTTTCCTCCCCCCTCCTCCCCCCCTCTATCGTATCTCGGAAACTAAGGTACCCGTAGTATGTTTTTTTTACGGATTCGTTTAGAGGAGGCTCGGAAAAGCAAAAACCATTTTTCAAATTTGACCCCCTCGCCCCCCTTCTCCCCCCCTTTAAGCGGATCTCGGAAGTTGAGAGACTTGGAACATTTCTTTTTTCAGATTCATATAAAGGGGCAATGCTATAGTCACAAACATACCATTTTTCAAAGTTGACCCCCTTGCTCCCCTTCTCCCCCCTCCCCCCCGTTTTGGCAAATCTTTTTTTTTTGTTTTTTTTTACGGAATCGTTTAGAGGAGGCTCGGAAAAGTAAAAACCATTTTTCAAAGTTGACCCCCTCGCCCCCCTTTCCCCCCCCTTTAAGCGGATCTCGGAAGTTGAGAGACTTGAAACATTTCTTTTTTCAGATTCATATAAAGGGGCAATGCTAAAGTCACAAACAAACCATTTTTCAAAGTTGACCCCCTCGCCCCCCTTTCCCCCCCCGTTTTGGCGAATCTTTTTTTTTTGTTTTTTTTACGGATTCAGCGTAGGGATCCCGAGTGGAGCGAACCTACGAGACCGAGTGCAGCGCAGGGGGGAGGTGGCGAGCGAAGCGAGCCGGCGACCTCCGTAGCGTAACGAAGGTTGAGTGGGTGAAGCGAAACTCAGTGCCTGGCGACGACAATCAAACATTAGGGTTAAGTTTTTTGGAACAAAGTTTAGGGTAGGTGTAGGGTAGGTGTAGGGTAGGTGTAGGGTAGGTGTAGGGTAGGTGTAGGGTAGGTGTAGGGTAGGTGTAGGGTAGGTGTAGGGTAGGTGTAGGGTATGTGTAGGGTAGGTGTAGGGTAGGTGTAGGGTAGGTGTAGGGTAGGTGTAGGGTAGGTGTAGGGTAGGTGTAGGGTAGGTGTAGGGTAGGTGTAGGGTAGGTGTAGGGTATGTGTAGGGTAGGTGTAGGGTAGGTGTAGGGTAGGTGTAGGGTTGGTGTAGGGTAGGTGTAGGGTAGGTGTAGGGTAGGTGTAGGGTAGGTGTAGGGTAGGTGTAGGGTAGGTGTAGGGTAGGTGTAGGGTAGGTGTAGGTGTAGGGTAGGTGTAGGATAGGTGTAGGGTAGGTGTAGGGACAACAACACGCGGGTGTAGGGACAACAACACGCGAGCTGCTTGCAGCTCGCGCACCAAGCAAATACTAGTCTATATATATAAAAATCAATTGCTGTTCGTTAGTCTCGCTAAAACTCAAAAACGGCTGGACCGATTTGTATAATTCTTTTTTTGTTTTGTTCGCCAGAATACAGGGAAGGTTTAAAAACAATAAAAAAGTAGGTAGGTTGAATGGGGTAGGTAGGTAGGTAGGTTAGGTAGGTAGGAAGGTAGGGTATGGTAGGGTAGGTTAGATAAGTAGGTAGGGTAGGGTGGATATGGTAGGATAGGGTAGGGTAGCTAGGGTAGGGTAGGGTAGGTAGGGTAGGGTAGGGTAGGTAGGGTAGGATTGGTAGGATAAAAGAATAATGGATTCAAAAACTGAATTTTTGGTGTTTTGTTATTTTTATGGCAAAACAGCGTTTGCCGGGTCAGCTAGTATTAAATAATTATTTAAAAAACACGATGCTTTGTTTGAAAGCACAGAGTGGTATCAAAGTTAAAATCCTAATCAAAGTTTTGTTTCTATTCACCCCGTTTTACCGTTAACCAATTTTTATTGTTAATTTCCATAAATTTCACTTCGTTTCAATGTACACTCAAATTAACTTTGTGAAGTAGGTGTCGTCGTAATATATGCGTTAAAAAAACAACACGACTTCAATTGCAACAGAGAAGCAATCAATCAATGCCCGTAGTAGTAAACTGGGTTGCAAAAAAAAACAATCACTAAAAACTCCGAAACATATCCAACTCAAAGTCAAAGCAAAGAAAGATTCAAAGATGTCAATTCCTAAAACTGTCAAACTCGTCAAACCTCATGTCAAAAACAACTGTCATGGCTGCCCTAAAACTAGGGTTATCTTATTAAAAAACTTTTCAAATGATCATTGTTGTTCGCCTGTACCCTTCTTCATATTCATATGTTAGTATTTTATTGGAATTCCCCTATTTTTACCTACTTATTTATGTAGTGTACATAGTGGTGGCCCAAAATCAAACCTCTCCTTTCTCGCGTGCATCTGTCAAAAGTAAAATAATAGGCTTGACGCCTTCACGCAATATAAGTTTATGGAAGTGTGGAGAAATTATGTGGAATTATTAATGATCATGTATTTTGTCCTGTTTGATGGCGTATCAAACAGGACAATAATATCTATGGTATATTTTATTACTCATTAGAATGATTGGATGCTTTTGCCGAAAAATGTGAATTCTAGACAGATATACTTCTTAAGGTTACACTAGTCGAAAATTCTTCCATACAAACGTAGTCTAGGGATTATTCCACTGTTTGACAATGTACGTTCAAAATAAAAAATGATATCAATTTGTCTCATCATTGTCTAGCCCTGTATGGAAGCAAAAAAGTAAAAAAAGAAAACATTTCAAAGTTATGAGCGTCGAAAGTTTCACATTTCGACACATTTTTGGGCGCGAATAAATACCATAAGAAGACGGAAAATTGCAAAACGGCCTCCATATAGGGATAGATTAGTAGTTCAACAATGCAAATAATTTTATTTTGAACAGTTAGATTTAGTCGTTATTTCTTGAGATCTAGACTGCCAAAGGTCTGTTTATAAAATTTCGCGCGCTCGGTTTCGTCCTAAATCATTATCCATTTCGCTACAAATTTGCAAAATTGTGTATTCGTACACGACCTAGCTTCCTACTGCTCATCACAGCATCTATCTCACCCGCACGTGTTGTTGGTTGATATAAAATGCATTTTAACCCCGCGCACAAAATAGTTCGTGCCGTCGACTAGTGTACCCTTAAGTCAGGAAACTTTGGAACAAACCTATACAAGGATCTTTTAAACCAAAACATACGGTAATTCCAATTTATTTAGGGTCGGCGCAACATGTCTCTTGTTTCCATACCTCTTTATAAGTGGGTATTACACTATCATAATCACGATCATAGCTATATGAGTCATATTTATATGATAACCATCAATCAATATCAATACATATAATAAATCTGTAGAAAAGTCATTTTTGTACATCGAAAATATTTCCAAAAAAAAATGCCAGAACCAACAGCACCCATTGCCATTAAAATACCTCTAGATCTTAGGACATTTATAGTAGTTTAACTGAAAAAAATCCTGGAAAGTTATAACTAGTCTTAATTTTAGATATAATTTTACAAAAATCTGTGTTTATTTATGCTTTCCTCGACTCATAAACGAAAAGTCAGTATACTAGTGATGTTATAAAAGCTTATCATGAATTTTAAAATTTTTGAAAGACGTGAGACATTGAACTTCGACATACATAGTTCGACGTCTTTTAATACATACAAACAGGCTTTTAAAACGATTTTTTACTCTGAATAGAACTTATCGATGTAAAATAGATCAGATGTGTTTACGAGATGTGAACTTGTGATGACAACACTGACAAATCTCTGAGAACGACATGTTTTTACATACATACACGACTTTTCCCTTGGGGGTAAGCAGATACGCCACCTGCAACGACCCTTACATGCTTATTTTGCTTCATCAACATAGGAGGGATCAAAAAGTAGTGAGAACGACATACTCATTGGTAAGAAAAAAAAAAACTGGCAGGCATAGCTCAGATACATATTTGTAATATTAATAAAGAAAAAAATCTTCGATTCTCTTTTGTTTTTTTCTGAATGTAGTCATGTGTTTGCTTCGTGTCGGAACGTGTTCTCGAAAATGGAGAAAAACGAAGTGCGAGCCGTTATTAAATTCCTCTGTTTAAAAAAGTTAACGACGCAAGAGATTCATTGCGATTTGGAGGCAACATTAGGAGAGTCTGCTCCGCCGTATTCCACTGTCGCAAGGTGGGCTTCTCAATTTCGAGAACGGAGAACGAGCACGGAAGACGAACATCGTTGCGGCCGTCCATCGACGTCAGTCACCCAAGAAAATGTTGCGAAAGTCGAGAAAATTGTATTGAGCGATCGAAGAGTTACCATCCGATACTTAATTCAAGAAACGGGCATTTCATATGGAAGTATTCAATCCATATTGAACAATCTTTGAATATGAGAAAAGTATCCGCAAGATGGGTGCCGAGAATGTTAACCGACAGTCAGAAACAAAATCGACTTGACATTTCAAAGATATTGTTGGACAAGTTTCAAGAAGATTCTGAAAACTTTTTGTCTCGTTTCGTAACAATGGACGAAACATGGGTCCATCATTTTGATACCGAGACAAAACAGCAATCTTCGCAATGGAAACGGCCATCATCACCGACCCCAAAGAAGTTTCGTGTCGTGGCATCGGCTGGCAAGGTTATGGCCTCAATATTTTGGGACTCAGAAGGGATATTGTTGACTGTTTATCTGGAGCGTGGAACCACTATTACAGGCCAATTTTATGCAGCTTTAATTCCCAAGTTGAGGAATGCCATCAAAGAGAAAAGGAGAGGGCAACTTCGAAGGGGCGTGCTGTTTCATCACGACAACGCACCCGCGCACAGGTCGGCAGTTGCGATGGCTGCCATTCAGCAAGCTGGCTTCGAATTGGTTGACCACCAGATCTGGCGGCTAGGGATTTTTATCTGTTCCCTAAATTAAAAAAAAATTATAACGAGGTGATGGATGCCGTGGAGAGCTTTTTGCAGGACCAAGACAATACTTTTTTTGTGAAAGGGATTGAAGCCTTGGAAAAGCGCTGGACTCGGTGTGTAGAGAGACTCGGAAACTATGTAGAAAAATAAATTATTAAGTTATCAAGTCATTATATTCTATCTCATTCTCACTACTTTTTGATCTTTCCTCGTACACGCGAGCCGCTGCGCTGCCGGCGCCGGTTATGAGTATGTACTGCGCACCTGGCCTTTCTGATTCTGAAGAACATCACCAATAATATCCGTGTCGTGCGTCGTGTTTTTGTTTCAATGAATGTAGGTAAGTACAGTCATTTACGCGATTTTTTACTCTAATTACTTTATAATAAGTGGTAGGTAAGTAAGTAGGACTTCAAGAGAAATGATTGATGACTTGCAAATTATAAAAATAGCCATTGCTCAAACTGTATATTCAATGAGGTTTTTAGGTCAAACAGCACTTTTATTTCATTGAACCTACAAAGGAGTAGGACTATACACCTTTCTGCTGGCACTATTAAAATTACGTCGAGGGGCGATATCGTGCACGTATTTACTAAGAAAATTTCAAGTGCTAATATGTAGAATTGTGTCGCATTGCGTCTTTGTTAGCATATTTGCAATTTTGCTGCAAGGGACCTTACAAATCGCATCGAGTTGTAAGGTCCCTTGGAAAGTTCCAATACTAAGCAAGGAGCAGGTTATTTTAATCTTCTGTAAGTGGGTGGGTTTTAAGGGATTGAATTATAACTGTTTAATTACCCTTTGTTTTATATTTAGGAAAGGTGTGTGTAGCACATGTAGCCTCTACTAAGGTTGACGGAATACAGTACCGTGACCAGCTAGCATTTCAGTTTCAAGTGTCGACAAGGGCTCAGATAATAAACTTTGTTATTTATGGTTAGACAAAGAAGGCTATATAGTGTCGAATAGTATTGATTTATTTTTGATAAACTCCAACAATTTGCAATCTTGTCATTAGATCACCTTGTCAGTTTTCCTCTTTCACAGTGAGGAGGCCTGTGTCCCAGCAGTGCGAACATTAAAAAGGCTGTTGTTGATGATTATAGGTCTAGTCGTTGCAAGCACACAAGTCTAGTTTTCTGTCTGAATTCCTCAGACAGTCTAGAACAGTGATGGGCAAAGTACGGCCCGCGAAAGGATTTAATCCGATCCGCCGACGGTTCTTCGACATGAATAGTATATGGCCCGCGATAATTATATTTTGACGGTCCAGAAGTATAAAGTAGGTTCATATGTCTCACACGCCTACCATGGCAGGGCCTTCGAATATAAGTTAAATTGTAATTTTTAACATTTGTGCAAGTGTGTAATGCTGTAATGTTTTTATATGATTACAAAATTCCACACAATATGCATCCTACTTCCTAGGATGGATGGATGTATGTATTTTTGTTTCTCTTTCACGCAAAAACTACTGAACGGAACTACTGAAGGGATGTTCCCTTGAGTAAATTTTCGTCATTCACGCGGGCGAGCCGCTGGCAGAAGCTAGTTTTCCCTATAATTTTGGCCCTCCTCTGAAATTTCTTAAACTTTCTGGCCCCCCATTAAGAAAGTTTGCCCACCACTGGTCTTGAATCTAAACTTGCGCACAGTTGATGGCAATAGGTTCGCCTCCTATTACATGGGATTTGAAAATGGAATAAGGCCTCTTACAATGAAGAGGCCTGTGTCCCAGCAGTAGGAAAATTTTTTTTTTTTTTTCTCAAAAACGTTGTCCCACACTAGGAATTTCTCCTGTATCGTGGGTGCGTTTACAAACATATAAACTCACATACACAAACACCCAGAGCCGGAACAACTACTTGTAGATCATACAAATATTTATTCCGTCCGGGAATCGAACCCGCGACACGCAGCGCAGCAGTCAATCACTCAACCACTGCGCCAACCGTGCGACAAACTTTAATAGGCTGATGATGTGATGATGTGTGATAACTACTAAATTGACTTCCATAGCATCAAATGTCGACCATATTTCGACCGTTTGGAATTTAAGTGTTCCAACTGACGATGACGTTTAAAAAAAAGATGTTTTAACGTAAAAAGGTTTCATGTGACCATAACTTCGTTCTCCAAACCTTTGAACGCCATCTACCGGTCCTTTTATTATTATTAATCCATGTATATAAGGTGACACGGCCCATATAAAATAAGTTAAACCTAAACATACATAATCATGGTGTTAGAAACAATATAAACTTATCTCATAAGCTAGTAGCACAATAATAACAGATACAATTTGAACACAACAATATTTACAATTTACGAGGAGACAATCATCATTGCTTCAGCATTCCAGCTGAAATATTGGAGCAACGATTTATGAATTAGCTGCATGAAAAAGTTTTATCTGTACAATGAAATATTCAAAAGGTTCCAAAAAGTTCCATTTGCCTTATGAAAAATTTTCAATAAAATTAATGCAAATGTATGAACGGTACATAAAAAGGTTTCAAATGCACTCATAGAACCTTTTTAGTTATTTTGTGTAGCAATATTATCTGTGGTGACAAAAGCCGCCATTCGAGTTCGACAGCCTGTTGTCTGCGCCTGTCAATCAAAGTATATCAATCTTGCAGAATTGTGTATTATTGCCATTCATTAGCAGTTTTCTAAATAAATTTATCGTAAAGAATACAGATACTAATGTTTGTAAGCTAGCTCTTGGTTTAAAATTGGCAATTTCTATAAATACCCTTAGTAGTAGCCTACAAAATGATAATAATACAAGCCTGTTACTACCCAACTGCAGGACAAAGGCCTATTCTCCTACAGAGAAGGCACCAGCATTAATCACCACGCTTGCTCAATTCAAAGTCCAGCAGCATAATTGCGAAAATTATTGGACGCTTTCATTGATGAAGATAATCTTTTCGAAGGACGAACGTGTAAATGTGGGCCGAGACGAAGCCGGGGCACACATAATGTAAGACCATCAATGCCTAGTTGCGGCCAAGGCTTGTATAGAACTTTTCTCAAATAATGCACGGAAATTAAAACGTAGTACCTAGAACTCATTTTGTCAAATACAATTACTTTCAAAATCAAAAACGAATTTTTGCCGCGTTAAAGTGTTCATTTTTTTTTCAATAAACAGCTTTCGAAATTTAAATAAAACCTTTGATAAGTTACTTCCTTGGTTGCCATGTTTCGGAGTAAAATATCGTTCCATTTTTAAATTACACGACAGATATGTGTTTACTATGTAATTTATTTGGCCGCTAAACACGACAGACATATCTCTAAGTAGTCTGTGACGACAGATATGGATTTTCATACAACTTTTGCCGGCCGCTGCTCGCATGTATTTGGCCAGTACAGCAATTTCGATTTATCTCGAAGAAGGTTGTCAAAATAATGCTCAAATTGCCAAGCATGTTTGAGAAAAGAGTATTTGTCATACTCTTTAATGGAATCAAACATTTTGCCTTGCCGATTTTAAAAGCGATTAGACTAGGATTTTAAAAGCGGCTGCAGGTTTCCTCACGATGTTTTTCTGAGGCCTAGATACACTTGAAATGCACATGAATTACTACTAAGGTTGGTATTATAACTAATAACCTACCAACTTATAACTGAAACCTTTATGATCGGATTAAGCCGGGTTTAAAAACTGTTTGACAGCCATTAGGTAATATCTAGAAAACGTAAAATAAGTTACTTCAAACATAATGCACTTGTAATGAGAATGTTATTTATAGCTATGGCAACAGTCTGACCGAGTTTTTATCTACAGCTGCGTCACACGCGACCGATTGCCGTATCGGCAGTGCGAGCCGACCATCCGATATTTTGTCCTTGTCCAACTGATGTTCGCGGGCCGACTCTATCCGATGTGCGACGGTCCCCTTTCAACATGGCCGCCCCGCGCCCTCTCTTCACCCCCTCCCGCGTGTTGGCCGACAAGCCGACATGTTCTAGTCGGCTTCAGATCCCCGATTTACGCGGCTGTGTGAATGTCGCGTAACAAAACAAACAAAAACACCATGTCCCGAGACTTTTGGTACGATTTCATTCAACTATACAAAAGTTTTCCGTGTTTATGGGACGTTAAAGACCCAGCTTACGTTCGGAGAGACCTGAAGAATGAAGCGTACGACGTATTGGTTGCCAAAATACAAGAAATCGATGCCACAGCTAATTTGGACGCGGTGAAAAGGAAGATTGATAGTTTTCGGACGGCGTTCAGAAGAGAAGAGAAGAAAGTTATCATGAGCATGCATTCTGGAGCTAGTGTCGATGAGATATATAGCCCTACGCTGTGGTACTATAGAGAATTGGAGGAGTTTCTTGGGAATAAAACTGAAGAGCAAAGGAATCTAATTATTGCGAGAGCATCGTTTAATAATGAAGAGGAATCGGACGCCATGATAACTGCGGTAAGTGCTATCCATACCAATATTTGAGACGCGAAAGTAACTTTGTCTGGCTGTCCGTCGCCTTTTCACGTCTGATTTATTTGTACCAATATTTAGGATACTTCGTTTGCGTGTGGTCTGGTGGTTAAATGAAATAATAATTCACGATAAAATAAAACCGTACTATATTATTATCTCTTAACACTTACAACAAATACGTAATTAAATTTACTCTAAACTATTATAAGACCTAACTGAACTGTATGAGGGTGGGCAAACGACTGGCGTGCGTCCTGTTCCTGTGCCGTCGTAAAACTCGTAAATCGTATTGTAGCGCCTGTCTTTTGTAAATGAACAAACTTATCAAGTAAGCAGGGGCGCTACACAATACAAAGGTAGATCAAGTTATCTCGGTTATGTGTTCCTTTGGGATAATAAAACACTTTTTACACGAGAAAAGTCGCGGCGAGAAGCTAGTACTGAATAAGTACCACATGATTGATATTTATAGAAACCAGGCTACATTGTGCATCTAAATTATTTGGTTTAAATCTCCATTAATTTTGCTTGTAATTGGAATATTAATTGAAAATTGTTATAGACAATAAACTTGAAAATGACAGCAAAATGGTCGTTTAACGTCAAATACAGGGGCGAGCGATAACAAGGGGAGTAGCAGGTCCGATACTCGCGAGGGGACTGAGTTGTATCAAGCTTTAAATTTCCAGTATAACTTTACCTCTCATTGTATAGGCCACTGTATAAGCTTTTCGTACAATGAGCGGCCAACTTATACTGGAAATGTATAGTTTGGTAAGTCGTGTGTTCTCGGCAATAATAATTAGACAGTAACTACGTGCTAGTATCAGCATAACACCGTATCAGTAATTATCTCAGAATAGTAAACACACCTGTAAAATTGCACTCCATGCCAATATTCACGTCTACAGACAGACCTATGGACTATCCGCGAAGATACCGTTTTTCACACGGGGTTTTGAATTTGATCACAATCTTACTGGACCGGGTCAAGTATTTATTTGTTTTTCTAGTAGGGGTCCCTATTCAGTAATATTAGCGTCCCGAGGCTGGATTTGTGTCCACATAATGGCAAAAGATAGACTCTCGCTGCAACTTGTATTAATAAAAAATAGGCAAAATGTTTGTGTTAAAGTAATAAATCTGTACTTAGGGCGATTACGCACTACATCCAATCCGTGTCCGTGAAATTTCGGTCTCGAAGTAGCTGTAGTACTTCTTGTAGGGAAGCTTACGCACTGCATCCGAACTGTATCAGTCATAATCTGTCATAATTCAGAACATTTTGAACTCGGAACTGAAATCATGGAGCCGGATCACGGACACCGACGTGTAGTGCGTAATAGCCCTTACCTGATTTTGGCTAAAGGATAAAAAATAGCGCAATATCGTTTTGAAAGACAGCAAAAAAATAAAATTTTTCATAATTTTCAGGAATACATCGAAGAAGAATTTTCGGAAGAAAGTGGAGAAGAGAAATACACGCCTCCTCCAAAGAAACGCACAAAAATCGCAGACAATAGATCAGAGCAACCATCAAAAATCTTCGCACAGTCCATTCCTGTTCCTCAAACTCCAACTGCACAAAACTGTGCCCAAATTACGGCACAAACTGAGACAGAAGACGATTGTGCCACCTTTGCAGCAAACCTTAAAGTACAAATGAGACAGATTAACAAAGACCAGAAGTTTATAGCACAAAAACTCATTTCTGATGTCATGTTTCTGGCTCGGACGAACAGATTGACCTACGATTCTAGTGTAGATAGTAATTCTAATTTTAATAATGTGGTTGTGGCAACTCCCGATGTTTTACCAAATAAAAGTGATAGTTCTATTCAAATTAAATCTCCTGAACATTGAAATGTTATTTTATTGAAATCTACGGCTTCCCCATCTAATGAACCTTACTGAAGGTTCGCCGACGGCGATATCGCGCACGTATTTTGTAAAAAAATTCAAGTTCATGTCGATCGAATTACATCGAAATATGAAGGTATTTTATTTGCCATTAAAAATGTGTGTGATATAAATAGATTCGCGTCTAGCCATCAGATCGCGAAGTTGTTAGTTTCTTACCTGTATCACAAATTATAAAATAGCCTGCATAAAACACTTATGAAAATTATAAGCAGCGACCTTCCAAAGGCTCTAGAGAAGCGACATTCTAACATCGAAAGCGTGGCGATAGCGATTGTTAAAAAGGCAAAATTGTATGGGATTGGCAAGTGATATCGAAAAATCACGTAATCAATCCCTTACATATTGATCGCCTTCGCTGACATCGAATGTCACTTGTCTAGAGCCTGCTCGACGCGATTCGATTAGTAGCAAAGCGCGAAAATGCGTTATACGATTTAAAAAAAGTTAATGCAAAGTTTCCGATAGAAAACTATAAAACAAGATACTAAATAGCGTTCTTTGCGTATTTTTATTGCTCGTTCCCGGCTTTTATTGGTGAATTATCTTCTGTGTAGCTTGTGCCGGTACCTAGAGCTGTTACTCAACCAGGATCACGAATATGTCTGTGATCCTGATCAGTCTTTGAGGGGGTCTCTGAGTGTGACAATTTGTGACATTTGTTAGCTTAGGTCTTATCTGTAAAATCTAATCTAGTTATGCGTGAGTGAATAAATAAATAAAATTCTCATTCGCCGAGTCAAGATTTGTCTCCAATACGTGGTGAGTGTTCCTTCCGTAAATCTCATACATGTCACATACAGTACTAAAGTCTACAATAGTATCAAATAACTGTGCTGCGAGTGTTTGCAGAAGATTTGCTATTTGTACACGAACGTGTGTACAGTGTACTCTAATATTTGTGTCACTCGCTGACACACAGATATAAATCTAACTAGATGACGCGATTTAATAAAATTACGATAAATTATCGTATTTTGAGATTTTCATTTAAAATTATCGTTTTTTTTCATTTAGCATTTTCGTAGTTACCTGTGTGGCCGCCGACAACGTATTTGCACTGAAGGTTCTTCTTCGTCATGGTGCAATACTTCTGCAGGTGTACCACAGGGGGTCGTTCTAAATCCTCTTCTCTTCGCTATTTTTATTAATTCTATTTCCAATGCACTTCTCTCACCTTTACCTTTACGCTGACGATCTGCAAATATATTCTCAAGCTTCCAAGAAGAATTGTCTGAGGCAGTTAATATGGTCAATAAAGATTTGGCTCGTATTTCTGAGTGGAGTTTGGCTCATGGTCTGAAGATAAATCCTACGAAGACTCAAGTCATTGTTGTCGGTAGTCCTAGGTTGCGCTTGAAAATTAATTGGTCGTTTTAATCTAATAGCAGTACACCGCAGACTACCCCCTTTTTTATTCTAAGTTTTTTCAGTCCATCCAAAGGTTGTCTGGTAGATATCGCTGTCAGCGATAAGATCGCCTTTGTACCCGTAGAAATAAGTTTTTCTTGGAAATGTGTATAATTTTATAGTGTACAAATAAGTATATTCTATTCTATCGGCACTGGAAATCCACCGAAATCTAAAAAAAGCCTAATTATGGCATATTGAGCTGTAAATACGGGTTATAGGACGATTCGCACGAATGTTAAAAGTGTGTGTGCGAATCGCCTACTACATAATTTTGGAGTGGTCGATTCGCACACCGATAAATTAACTTCGGGTGAATCGCCACAGATAAATTAATATTTTTTTAATGTGATCGATTCGCACTTTTCGGGCGTGTTAAATTCGTGCGAATCGTCCATTAACCCGTAAATACTGTATAGAAAAAGTTGACCAAGACATTTGAAATGTTTTCTTTCATTGGTAAGTAAATTCGTTTTTAAATTGTGTGTGAAAAAGTGGCACGCTTGGTTTTCATACAGATGGAGGGACTTGCGTTATCTTGTTAGATTCATGTCTGTGGGCTGACAGTTGCAGACATTTGTTTTGTACCGTTTGTTTTTGCAGCTATTTCATTTACATAAGTATTTGACTATGACATTTCTTATACATTAAATTATCTCACATTTGCTATGCCATATTATCTTAACCCATTAGAAGTGTCCGTACTCAATTGATTACAGCCATATCCATAAGTGTAGATTACCGATAGATTTGAAACTGTCGTTGGTTGTCTTTTTTTTTTACTTCAGCATAACACTGTTCTAAGGCACAAACAAGTATTTTTTTTTTAGACTCGCACTTGGCCACTATCTCACCTGATGGTAAGCCATGATGTGGTCGACAGTGAAGCACGCTTGCCTAGAAGTAACCTATTAACTCTTGAATTAAGGTTACACTAGTCGAAAATTCTTCTATACAAACGTAGTCTAGGGATTATGCCACTGTTTGACGATGTACGTTCAAAATAAGTAAATAAAGTGATATCAATTTGTCTCATCATTATCTAGCCCTGTATGGAAGCAAAAAAGTAAAAAAAGAAAATATTTGAAAGCTATGAGCGTCGAAAGTTCCACATTTTGACTCTAATTTTAAAGCATTTTTGGGCGCGAATAAATACCAAAAGAAGACGGAAAATTGTAAATCATTATCCATTTCGCTACAAATTTTCAAAAGTGTGTATTCGTACGCGAACTAGCTTCCTACTGCTCTTCACAGCATCTATCTCTTCCGCACGTATTGTCACACACTTTTGCAAATTTGTAGCGAAATGGATAATGATTTAGAACGAAACCAAGCGCGCGAAATTTTATAATCAGACCTTTGGGAGTCTGGATATCATGAAAAAACGACTAAATTAAATTATTTGCATTATTGAACTACTAATCTATCCCTGTATGGAGGCTGTTTTTCAATTTTCCGTGTTTTTATGTCATTTTTTTGCGCTCAAAAATGCGTTAAAATTAGTGTCGAAATGTGGAACTTTCGACGCTCATAACTTTCAAACATTTTCTTTTTTTACTTTTTTGCTTCCATACAGGGCTAGATAATGATGAGACAAATTGATATCACTTTTTATTTTGAACGTACATTATCAAACAGTGGAATAATCCCTAGACAACTTTTGTATGGAAGAATTTTCGACTAGTCCCCTAGATTGTAGCTGTCGGGAAACACAGATTCCGGCAGGGAATTCCACTCCTCAGCTGTACGCATAACAAAGCAATGCAAGCAAGACAATGTCAAAGGCATTAAGACTGGCTTTCTGTTAAGACCAGTAAATAATAAACTAATGAGGTAATGAGGTCCAGTATTTGAGATCCCCAGATAACTCCTCCATATATAGTTGGGAACTTGAGTTAAAGGCAGGGAGATGATGAAACCTGTATTTACTTATTACATTATGTGGCCTGCAAGAAATATATCAATAAACCCATTAAGAACTGTATTATTAAATGCTAATTAGGAGTCAAAACTTAATCAAGAAGATGATTCATAATCGACTATGACCATGACTAATTCAACACAAACAACCTATATTTCTTAGCGTTAAGGTTACACTAGTCGAAAATTCTTCCATACAAACGTAGTCTAGGGATTATTTCACCGTTTGACGATGTACGTTCAAAATAAAAAGTAGTATCAATTTGTCTCATCATTATCTAGCCCTGTATGGAAGCAAAAAAGTAAAAAAATAAAATGTTTAAAAGTTATGAGCGTCGAAAGTTCCACATTGCGACACTAATTTTAACGCATTTTTGGGCGCAAATAAATACCATAAGAAGACGGAAAATTGCAAAACGACCTCCATACAGAGATAGTTTAGTAGTTCAACAATGCAAATAATTTTATTTTGAACAGATGTATTTAGTCGTTTTTTCATGATATCTAGACTGCCAAAGGTCTGTTTATAAAATTTCGCGCGCTCGGTTTCGTCCTAAATCATTATCCATTTCGCTACAAATTTGCAAAAGTGTGTATTCGTACGCGAACTAGCTTCCTACTGCTCATCACAGCATCTATCTCTGCCGCACGTGTTGTCGGTTAATATAAAATGCATTTTAACCCCGCGCACAAAGTAGTTCGTGCCGTCGTCGACTAGTGTACCCTTAATAGTCACTTGTTTATTAGGTACTTAAAGAAACGAGCATTTTACGCACTTCAGTACATTTCCTCTACACTTACTATAGATAATTATATTGTGTAACGGTGAAAATTAAAGCTAGTTAAACGGTTTTGGTGGTGCTATTCAACATAGAAGTAAAGATAGGAATATAGGATGCTAGCTTTTGCGAGCGGCCTGCGTGAATGTTTGAAATTATCCCAAGGGAGCGTACTCCTGGGATAAAGAATATCCTGGGATAGAGAAAGAATTCACATCTTTTTAGTAAAAACGGCGACAGACATAATTACGCTAGAAATAGGGACCAATTAGTTCAACCAGGTTTCAGACTGGCTAAAGTAGCCTCATCTTTTATGGGGTACTGTACAAAATGTTACAATAAAATTCCTCCCCACGTTCTTGAACTGAATGAGACGAAATTTAAAATTTGTATAAAACGCACACTATGCAGGCTGGCATATTATAAGTTGGGGGATTACATCACTGATAAAAATGCTTGGTTAATGCTAGTCCTGCGCCACATCCACTAGGGCGCAATAACAAGTGATATGCAGAACATTATTGTTTTGAAGTATTGTTGGACCTTCTGAAGACTGTATGAATATATTTGTATTGTATAAACTCAATTTCATTCATCAAGATATGTACTTATGTACCTAAATATTGTATTTTTTTTTTTTTAAAGAGTAAGTGTGGAGTTTCTTGTGCAATCTTCTCCATTCAAGCTACTTTCCGAATGCACGGTAGAATCAACTATTATTACTTGTAAATAATGTAACGTTCAAAAGTGCCGCTTGGTGGCCTACTTGAAATAAAATATCTTTGTCTTTGTCCTATGTCCATCTCCAAGGTAAAATCTGTCTCTATACCGAAACTCATCGAAGTGTAAAGGATAGTTTTTTGATCCATTGGTTCCAAATATGCTAACCAATGGTTTAAAATTTCGATAAAACGCGTTTATTCAGCCTAGACACACGTCAGTGATCCAAATTAATGGAGCCTGAAATTACATAAAGATGCTTACTGTAGTTATTAAGTTATAAAGGTAAAAAAACAAGATGACAAGTTAAAATTCAATATGATCTATGAAAATAATAAATTATTTTAAGTCCATAGATGAAATTGTACATTGTAGCTTTGTTTATGGCAAGGCTATGAAACTTATCCCCCTTCTAGATCTCAACTCTTCTTCGTCGAACTTGGCGCCTTTTTCATATTTATGTTTTTGGTGGGATCATTATTACACCATTGTTACGTCTTGTTGCTCTCTAATCTTTGTCGTATGTGGCGTCGTGATCTTTATTGGATATTTGATGCTCTGTCTGCCCTCTAAGGAATGTAAGCATGATATGATGTATGTTTAGACGAATCGATGTATTTGTGTTTGTAAACTTATATTACCTACTTTTAAAAATTCATAATCAATATAGTAGCAACCCTAGTGCAGTCAAGTTTATTATAACAATTTTCGAGGATGACGGGAGTGGTCCTTCTGTACACTTTCTATTTTGTGATACAGCCCAAAGTCACGGGGTCTCATTGCAAAGAAAGGAAATTTGGTTCAAATAAATCTCACTAGATGGCGCGACATGTACACACAATCCAATAGAATTGTGTGTAAAATTAACATTTTCTGGAATTGATAAAAATTTTATGTTCTTGTCTAATCAACTCTCTTAAGTACAAAATTATGGAATGTTGGGCTCTTAATTCACATTTCATAGATTATTTGAACGGATCATTTAAAATTGATGCCAATAGATGGCGCATTTTCAAATTTCAGAGGCATTCCACTCTATTGTTAAAATTTGCATTGTAACACATTTTGGTGCAAAAAACTGTAAAAACGTAAAAAAAATACTATTAACGAACCTTCACTGTATTTAAAGAAAAATATTTACGAACCTAGTAAACCCTTTTACTTGCAAGTCGCTGCTAACACCATCTATTGCCGTGAAACGCGATCGAACGCGATTTATGTACTTACAAAAATAACAAGATTAATCAGATGAAAAACGCTGGTTACATCGGCACGGTTTCTTTGTATGGGATGAGGCATCTGTATGCTAGTATTATATTATCTGTGCCAAAGTGTTTTAATGTAATTTTGTAGTCACAGGAAATGACATACTTTTCTCGTTAGTTAATATCTGCATCTTTGAATGACAATGTTTGTAAATAAACAAGCTATCTATCACAATCTTATACAATGCTCGCCTAGAGTTCTAGACAAAAGGTTGCAAAACAAACAACAATTGTGCCCACGACCCGAAGAACAACTCATGCGCAGGTAAATTAAAATACTAATGCGCTTGAGATTATCATAAATTAATCATCATAATAATATGTACAGTCTATCTTTGGAGTCCTGCATTTGCATACAGAGATTTAAATATGAGTTTTATTATTGTTAAGTGAGACCGTGTTTACGAACAGCTTAGTAAAGTGGCATTTGCGCGGCCATCATCATCTTCCTGCCCTTATATTAAAAACACCGCCATTCAAAAAATGAAGTCAAATGCACAACGCCATCTATCGAATATGGAATTCAACTTTTCGAGTATCTGAATTGCGTGGGTTGTGATATTTTACTTCTTGAACGTCTTGAACACTTTAAATTGTATGTATCTTTTGACAGAGTGAACCGATTGCGATGAAACAAAAACTAAGTAATACTTCAAATTATGCACAATTTTTTTTATAAACTTTATCTACATTGGTTTCGTACATTTTACGTGATGCTTGCACAACTAAACAGATAAACAGGCAAAAATTTCAAAAATGCTGGAAATGGGTTCTGTTCTACAGATTTATTATATGTGATATTGATGATTATACTGTAAGCCTGTGTTCTCCCACTGCAGTGCTAAGGCGTCCCTTCCTACGTTTTACTTCGCCCGGTCTACTGCAATCGCTGGCAGATTTTTTAAGAAGAGACGACGGAGTCAAGCGCGTGGTGCCCTCCTGCCTTTATGTCAATTTATTTGGGATCGAGCAACATTTCTTCTTATCCTATACTTCTGTACTAGTCAAAATCTCAGTATTCACTCCTTTTTTAACCGACTTCCCAAAAAGGAGGAGGTTAAAAAGTGTGAGTGTTACCTCAGAACCTTTTACTGGATGAACTGATTTTGATAATTCTTTTTTTATTTGAATGCTGGTGCTTGTCGTCTGGTCCCATTTAATTTTCTCCAAGATCTGGTGAAGAACTTCGGAGATATTCATCAGAACTCTTCAAAAAATTACGGCAAGTCACTCGGGATAGCTGCAATAGCAATTATGTTTATTGTTTACACCACTTCATAACATAACATCACACGGGTACGCTCTAAAGAGGTACTCAGGTGTGAACAGTTCACCCTGGTATACTCTCATTCCATGGGTTTTGTTTAAGTTTCATGTTATTAGGTTAATCTATTTTGTCTTTTCTTTGGGTATTAAAAAAAAACTAAAAAACAAAAGCAGGAACACCGACTTCCGAAATTTAAGTTATTTTTCACTTTGTAGTGTTTTTATTTTGAAGTCGGTTGTATTTTTCTAACCATGACATCATTTGCAGAGTCCATCAATAGTTTCTTTGCTCTAACCCTCTTCTTATTCCATATTCATAAATTATCGCAGTCCACACGTCCATTGGTAACAATTTTATATAAATAGCGTTATTTGCAACGCATAGTAAGCGTTGCAAATAACGCTATTTGCAACGCTTAAAATAACGATATTTACATATATTACCAAAATGCTCTGCTCTAGGCCTGTCGCAGATCCCTTCTAAGCCTTTCTGAAAGCTTACCACACTTACCAATCCTACAGTCACTAGTACAGTAGTTATGGAGAACAATTCTTTCGACGACCGTTTCTTTGTGAATAGCCTTATTCGCCATCGCAAGATAAGCTAAAGCAGGGGTACTCAAACCGTCGATCGCGACTTCGCAAGGGTCTGCCGAGTTCTGCGTTGATTGCGGAAATGCCCAAGAAGTATAATAAATCGATAAAACGGTGGTGACTTAGGAAACGAACTTGAAATTATTCACATTATTTCACGGGGATTACGTGATTTTGAGTTTATGGTTTTCGTTTCGACTGTGAGGTTGATCGGGGCATAATGGTGCAGTCCCATCGAGAGCTATTGGCAAGTTTTTCCTACTTCCAAACACAAGTAAACTATTAAATTGCCATTTCTTTCTAACCTTGTAGATCTAATAGTAGTGTAGATCTTCTTCAACTATACAAAACTGCTAGCCAATAGCTCTCACAATACTAAACACTAAAAGCACTTTTTCTTTCTTTATTGTCTTTCCTGTCCAAAGTCTGAGTACCCCTGCGCTAGTGCCTGCTACTTATTTGAATTTACATTAAAACGTTTTGCCCTAGTTTTATAAGGATTGGCCCAACTAGGTCAGTTGTAGACCAAAAAGCCGAGCTGAAATAGGTGTATGTATTATCTTTTATGGGTTAATCAGATCCGTAGTTAGCTAACTTTACCGTAACTGTAATATTTATTTATAATCTATACCAATATTATAAAGCTGAAGAGTTTGTTTGTTTGTTTGAGCGCGCTAATCTCAGCAAGTAGATACTGGTTGGAATTGAAAAAAATATTTTTGTGTTGGATATTCCATTTATCGAGGAAGGTTATAGGCTATATAACATGACGCTACAACCAATAGGAGCCAAGCATAAATAAAAAATGTTGCAAAAACGGAAAAAAAAAATTCCTTTTTGAGAGCTTTTGTTGCGTGCGCTGCGTAAACGGTTTAAGTTACGCAAATATCATGTATGATGGAATTGTTTCTCTTTAAAAGTTCAATTAAGATTGACTCACAATAGCAGCTTTTATGTTCTAAATTTTAATTAGATCGCCGCCGCCGGTAGAAACAAAAGTTAAACATTCGTGTAGTAGTATTAATTATTTCTTATTCAAATAAATATTTTAACAAATTGGTAGGAAGGGTAGGGTAGATAGGGTTGCGTAGGTAGGAGGTAGGTAGCCAGATGACGGGAGCGAAGCCGCGTGGGTCAGCTAGTTAGTAATACTTTGAAAGTACTGCGATGAAAAGTGTTAGTGGCCGATTTCCACAATTTAATGAATCTTATTTTTTATTTAGTACCTTTACAATAAAACAGTGTTTCTAACTTGAGAAAACTTTAACGGATGAAGAAGTCTAATTATAAGACTTTCTAGATTTCGCTAAGAGTTTCTTGAGTTTCGTTAAGACCTAACTTTAGTTTAATCTCGGTTCGTATGGTTAACGGTCATATTAACGTGGGCCAAAATTTAACTTTACCTTCGACAATTCCGCACGAAGAAGAAAAAGGGCATCTGCCAATGTAAGCATAAGAACCGAGAACCAGATTTAAAACGAACTAGTCCCCATCTAAGTTTATGAATATTGCGGCCTCGCAAATGTCACATCACTCTCAAAAGCGATACTATCTCAGAGTTTAATAAATCAAAAAAGCCCTCCCATAATTCACGGACCGCCCAGACGGCATTACAATAAATGCTGTTGGCAACACCGCAGACCTTAATTTTTACGAGTGGCAATACAGCTTTGATCCGCCGCGCGATTTGCATTTGCCGCCATTTTATGTTGATCTGACAGCGAGTGTCAGATTTTGAGATGGTTCTTGTAATTTTACGGTAGGTTATTAAGACTAGCTTATTTTTCAGCGAGGGTTTATGTTATCTTGTTTGGATGGATGATAAGCTTTACGAGTGTTATTGCAAAACTAGTTGACACCGCAAACTGTGTTAACCGACTTGTTTACGGTCTATATTTACTATTTTACGTAAGAACTAGCTTCTGCCAGCGGTTTCGCCCGCGTGAATGTCGAAAATTATTCCGAGGAAATATATCCCCGGGATAAAAAGTATCCTATGTGCTATTCCAGACTATAATCTATCTCTGTGCCAAATTTCATCCAGATCCGTTTAGCCGTTCTGACGTGAAGAAGTAACAAACACACACACACTCACATACTGTCGCCTTTATAATATTATAATAATTATATTACTAGCTTCTGTTTGAAATTTTGTTTAATTTTAATCTGATTTCTCGTGTCTCCTGTGCGGGTCACAAATAAATACTTTTTCTTTCTCTTTTCTTTTCTTCTGCCAGCTTCTTCGACCGCTTGAAAAAACTTTTCTTATCCCAAGGGAACATTATACCGGAATGAAAAGTAGCCTATGTTCTATTCCAGACTATAATCTATCTCTGTGCCAAATTTCATCCAGATCCGTTTAGCCGTTCTGACGTGAAGAAGTAACAAACAAACACACACTCACAAACTTCGCCTTAAGTATTTGTGTGATAGGTTTGATTGAGTTTTACCTTTTATCCATAACACAACTTGGCAAAATGGGTATGTAGAGATACTTCTGATGCCCAACATGCAGGACATGACTTACATATTTGAGTGCCCCAAGTAACTTCTCTTATCTGTGCCCAAGTGACCATTCACCCCACTCAGTGCTTTTGAGAACCTGGTGAGCGTCACTGACTCTGCCAATTAACGTGGCCAGACAGGGTCCATCATTTTCAAGAGTTAACCATCGACTCAAAGAGAAGAAAACGCTTATCCATAACAGTTAGGTAGGTACTTAAATTCAAAGTCCTTTTAAAGGCTTATTTCCTAGGAGACTTTTCAATGCCATATTTCATAGGTACTTGGACCAAGAAATAATGAAATATAATTTTAATGATGACTAGGAAGCCTTACCGTTACATTATTAAATGTGAAAATTATTTTATTAAATAAATTGCAGCAGAATAAATATAATCATGTTATGAAATGGGCAGGGTTGCCAACTCTGTGACAGTTCTGATTGAAGTTTTGTCGTACATAACATTATGTCTTCCTTGGTTTCCTAAAGGGAGAGGTAGAGTAGAACACTTCCATTTCGCAGCAATTGACAGCAAGTAACATTGGGTAAGAGAGCCAGAGGAAGCCCTAGAGAACGTTGGATAGATGACACAAAAAAGTAAGATAAAATGAAAGAAAAATTTTATTGATACTATTTGAGACACCTTACTTAACATACATTAATCACAATAAAAAAACAAAAATTATAGCATAAAACACAAGAAAAACAAATATTAAGTATCATTGTATCAAGCACTAGCTGTTGTCCGCGGCTTCGCTCCCGCGGACCACCCCACAGGACCCATTTTCGAGATTAAAAAATAGCCTATGTCACTCAGGAATAATGTAGCTTTCTATTGGTGAAAGAATTTTTCAAATCGGTCCAGTAGTTTCGGAGCCTATTCGGTACAAACAAACAAAAAAATCTTTCCTCTTTATAATATTACTTTTTTTTTTTTTTTTTTTTTTATTTTTTTTTTTTTTTTCTGCGGGGCGTCTCGTAGTTCGGTCAAAGTGACTGACAACTACTTAACCGGACTTTCCCTGTGGAGACTAAGCTATATAGCCTCCAGCTGGGCACAAATTTCTAAAACTAAGCGACAACGCTGAGGGCTACCCCAGTTGGGGTCGAACCTCGGCTCAGGGCGTCGCTGGGGGGGCAGGCAATGCTGGATCTGACAATTACTTTAATCTATAGATTAAAGTAACCCTAGACTCCTGAAGATTTTGCCTGACCCGGGCATCAAACTCAGAACCTCACGCTCAGCAGAAGCGCTTGCGACCACTAGACTAGACTAATGCGGCGATCAAGTTCAAGAAACCTTGCTATTTTAGTAGAACCGTGAGAACAAAATATCCAAAAAACCAGAAAGCGACAAAAAATAAAAATAGTCGGCATTTGTTCCATTTATAAAATCCTTGTTAAAAGTTTGTCCGTGGACAGTTTCCAACAAAGCTAGTGTTCTCCGAATTTTCTATTTCTTACTAAAACCACTGTTCTGTGAATTGATCGCTCTATTGGAAGCCGAATGTTTTATTGTCCACGATCTAGGAATCTGGGTATGTACGTGTTGGGCACAAACATCTTATAGTCTATTATGATTTGTCTATGCTCCTACCTTGTTACGTCTTCCTTGGACTTTTGATCCAGCGTTCGCCTTTTCCAAGTAGTAAAGAGCAGGCGTTCTAGATTTCTCTCTCGTTTTTTGCTCAGATATGTGTTATCTTGATTTCATGCGAAACACGCGCTACGTGAGTAGAATTTCTTTGTTTCCTTAAGATTCACAACACCTGTAGGATCTGTGCAACAGAAAGAAGTCTCGAATAAATCTATTCTTGGAATGTTTTTCTTGGTTTACGTTTTTAACACGCTGCTCAAGTTTTGGTTGCTGATTTTAATTTGCAATTGGCAACCCTGTTCCTAATCAGAAGTGGAACATTTCGCGTCGCACCGTGGCGTGTTCCCTGCCCATTCACGACCAGTTTGGGCCATTTGTCACTGTCTGCTACCATGACTCGCTCGTGGTGAGCTTACTTACGATATTACAGTTAGCAGGCAGAAGTTTTGCTAGCAAACATCGTTTTATTTACGACTTCAAAAAGTCCAGGAAGGAGGCATGAAATAAGGACCTCTTGCTTTCCATACCTTTGCGTGTAATAAAGTCATTTGTTTTTTTTAAGAACAAATTTAAAAACAAATGAATAATTATTCATACGTTCTCATAGAGATATTCTTTTGTTTTTTAATTGGCAGAATTGAACGAAGGTCGGTTCTAAGAAAAAAGAATAACAAATACTTACGGAAAATAACGAGTGGATTGTATAATAACAGCTTTACAAAGTAATTCATTACAGCACTTGTTTGTCGCTCCTTGTAGATCAGGCCGAGCATATAAATCGACAAATTATTCTTCTACTCTGTTAATTGAGATGTACCTGTTAAATAAACAATACGGGCAATATAATGGGATTTTTATTAAGTCTTCTCTTAATATTAATGATCCCACATGCTGATCACGGCGTTTGGAGAAATGGAGGCCTATCATTTTGAAGTCTTCACTTTACTTACAGTGCCTGAAGTGAAATTAAACCGCCATCACCATCTACTGCCAGCTCCACTTCACCCACTGCTGGGCATAGCCCCGTCATTTCTTGTGCCAATCCCCGCGCTAATGTGCCACTTTCGTAATCGGCTTCGGCTCGTAATCGTAATGGCAATAATTTCGTTTGCCCATCGCGCCACCTAATTAAGTTATTTAACAGCCATTCTTTATCAATTAATTAAGTAATTAATTACTTATTGCCTTAATAAATCTGCGCCTAAGAATTCGCTTGGAGTTAGCTTGAAATTAAGTTGTAATTGTAACTGTTAAATTAAAGTTTGTTTAACAACACAATTAAAACATAGTCGTTTATTGTCACGCTATAACTGACTGCTAACAATTACTTAATTTCTTATATTTTAATTAACACGTTTTAAAACAAAAATTACGCAAAATAATGTTTAGGCCCATACTTTAACAAAAATTCAAAAAATTTCAAAATAAAATCAGTTTTCAATTCATTACCATAGACAACTGTCAACCTATTTAAAAATAAACCTCTCAATCGAACACACTTTATTCGAAACTTAAAAGTAAACAATGTTTATTAATTACATTGCCAGTAGCACATTAATATTATCACTCAGTATTCATAACCCATTGCCTGCGACTGCAGTTCGTTGACTGAATACTGATGCCTTTGCCTGGGCCACTGGGAACTGGGTATTTCCATCGACCAGGGAACTGGGGAACTGATTTCACTCTTGTTCGGAGTTTGAAAGTGAGTTTATGTTAGCTGTTACGCTAAACTGTGGGTAGATGTCAAGTGCCCAGGGGATCTCAACTATTTGCATGAATGTGAAATATTTTAATGTTAAAAACAATTATTCATTTCCATGAGTTAGCATCCGAACTACAGTTTTATCAATGAGTAAAGCTTAGATCTAAATTATTTGATGTTACTTATTTCATCATTATCCGGGCACACCTAATGTTAATAAGCACGGTTTATGTTAGTTTTTATTAATATTATTATTCATAACTAGCTGTGCCCGTGGCTTCGCTCCCGTCAACTACCTACCCTGCCCTACTTACCTCCTACCTACCCTATACCTTCCTGTCTACCCTACCTACCAATTTATTTTCTGCGGCCATTGTTTCGCGGCGAATCTTAACACCGCCATTCAGAAAATGACTTCAAATGCACAACGCCATCTATCGAATATGGAGTTCAACTGTCCGAGTATCTGGCTGTGTTGTGATAATTTTACTTCCGGGAACACTTTATATTAATTTAACTTTTGATAGAGTGAACCGATTGCAATGAAACAAAAACTAAGTAATACTTCAAGTTACGCGCAATTTTTCTGTATAAAAGTTATGTATATTGGTTCCGTACATTTTACGTGATGCGTGCACAAATAAATAGATAAACAGACAAAATTTCCAATAATGCTGGAAATGGGTTCTGTTGGTTATTATTTATCACCCTGGCTATTTCTTATGGAAATATTTTCGATGTACAAAATCGACTTTTGTACAGATTTATTATATGTATATTGATATTGATTGATGATGATATTTGAAGCAACGTTCACTCCAGATCTTTCCTATAATAACGAGCTGCTATTTTTCTTCTATGGATGTTATGATCTTTCAATTCAACGAAGGAAACCCGACAGATTTTAAGTTACTGTACCTTCATGTTGAATATCTCTGACATTCGAGAACTTAGGATATTCTGTCAAAAACCACTAACCTTCGATTGTTGTCCTGTGCAAGATGTCAAATCCAATCGGCAGTAACATGAATTTCAGATACCTTACCACAATGCTTACAGCATATCCTAGACCACAACCAAAGACAATCGAACAGAGTTTCTAGTTGTATTCGCAGTGTTTATGGTTGGCTAATGGTTTGGCAATTGGCGGCAATTTATATGAATACTAGATAAGTAGGCTGGATAAATGCTAATGTGGGAATATACTTCACTAAATAGCTGTTGAAGCAGGTATTTAAATGATAAACGTATCTTGAAATAGACCGGAAATAATAAAAATGTTTAAGGTTACACTAGTCGAAAATTCTTCCATACAAACGTAGTCTAGGGATTATTCCACTATTTGACGATGTACGTTCAAAATAAAACGTG
This sequence comes from Orthosia incerta, assembly GCA_948252205.1. Lineage (NCBI taxonomy): Eukaryota > Metazoa > Arthropoda > Insecta > Lepidoptera > Noctuidae > Orthosia > Orthosia incerta. Next base: position 8,430,025 of record OX411761.1, read on the forward strand.
ATATCAATTTGTCTCATCATTATCTAGCCCTGTATGGAAGCAAAAAAGTAAAAAAAGAAAATAAAAAAGCAAATATTTGAAAGTTATGAGCGTCGAAAGTTCTACATTTCGACACTAATTTTAACGCATTTTTGGGCGCAAATAAATACCAAAAGAAGACGGAAAATTGCAAAACGGCCACCATACAGGGATAGATTAGTAGTTTAAAAAATGCAAATAATTTTATTTTGAACAGATAGATTAAGTCGTTTTTTCATGATATCTAGACTGCCAAAGGTCTGTTTATAAAATTTCGCGCGCTCGGTTTCGTCCTAAATCATTATCCATTTCGCTACAAATTTGCAAAAGTGTGTATTCGTACGCGAACTAGCTTCCTACTGCTCATCACAGCATCTATCTCTTCCGCACGTGTTGTCGGTTGATATAAAATGCATTTTAACCCCGCGCACAAAATTGTTCGTGCTGTCGACTAGTGTACCCTTAAGCCATGTTTATCACAGAATATACCTATACATATGTTATCAGTATTAAGTACTCGAGTATGAATCATATCGTTCAAAGTGATATTATACCAGCTCCTAAATGTACCACTGTGGGATTTTGGTCTCTTCTCATACAGAGAAGAAACGATCAATGGGCACCACGCTTGCACACCGGTTTTATCCTGACTTTCTCACGTTCTTTTGTCTTTTACTTTAACTATAATGGCCAAGATAAGATGGATAGACTGTGTTAAATGGCTACAAAGGAAGACTGAGATGACGATTTATAGAGAAATACCTAGAAATGCCCGCGACTTCGTCCGCGTGGTTATGAAGATATAAAGTTTAATGATGTTTAACGCAAACTATTTTTATATTTCAGTCAACAGAAAATATCACACTAAGCATCATTTTTTAAGGCACCAATAACAAAAAAAATATAGAGTTTTACGAAACTCTTTCTTAGCTTATGTCTCCTACTCATAAACTCTAGGCTTGCTAAATTTCGGGACGGTAGTACAAAAAAAAATCCGGACTTTCATACAAACTTGCGAGAGTGCTTAGACCTCCTTAATCCGGCCCTGTCACAATATCCGTTTTTAGCGGACGTCTATTAACAATAAACTACTTCCCTGCCAAATTTAAAGTTTGTAGCACAAAAAATGAACGACTTTCATACAAACTTGCGAGAGCCCTTAGACCTCCTTTATCCGGCCTTGTCGCAAAATCCGTTCTTAGCTGTCATCTACTAACTATAAACTACCACCCTGCCGAATTTCATTTTTATACGTCAAGCAGTTTTCGATATTTCGTGATAGGTGAATGAGTGACCTTTCGCTTTTTTATATATAGATAAGAACAAGGGAATGACATGATGTCCTAAACATTTACTTTACTTGAAATCCTACATTTATTTAAAAAAAAATACTTAGAAAATCCAACCGCATCGAGTTGTGATCCTATAATGACATGTACTGTCACTTGAGCAATTTTCGAAATGAACTTTGTAAGAACACTTACAGTACCGAGTGTAATCTACGTTCAGTAGGTATTCTTCATCATCATACCTCATCTTTACTTTTTGTAGCATTTTCGTAAGAATGTGTTCATCATTAAGCTGCAAAGATCCAGGTCAGGCGCCACGGCATGCGTCTGACATTTGTAACGGAAATGACGTAGTTTGTGATGTTGCTTCTGGCTTATTTGGGGCTTAATTAACACTTCATTCTCTAGATATTCCCCTATTATATCTAGGTACGCTATCATTGTTTTGGAGATCTTTAAATAGACCTTAAACAGGTGAAGAAAGTAAGGATACAAACATGAAATTCATTTGTATGGCTAGTATTATATCAGTGCCAGATATCTGCAACGCTGTCTTAATGTTTCTTCTTGTCTTGTCGTCAACTACTCGACTAACGAAGGCTAGACATAGCCAACGACCACACAGCCCAAGCTGGCCTAGGCTGTATGATCGTTGGGCATAGTTTACAGGCTGACACTTGTCAGCCTGTAAACCAAAATACTTATTTTGGTGAATGAATTCCCAAATCGCGTCTGCTACTGAGGATACTAAAAGAAAATCCGGGTAACCCTAATCGATTTAGGCCCGATTTTACCAATGAAATCGAGATAAGTTCAACTAAACTCAGTTTATGCAAACACAGCGTTCTGATTGGTAGTTTCTTAGCGGTCTCAACCAATCAGAATACTGTAAGTATTTGCATAAACTGAGTTTAGTTGAACTAATCGCGATTAGTGAACATTGGTGAAATTGGCCCTTAGTAACCAAAGAACTAAACCGGAAAGCTTATGACAGGGCTTGCAAGTCGCTATCAAAGAGTCCGTAAAATATAAATGCAACCATAATAAAGTTATCTTCACAAAAAATAAAAGACACAACACGTTTGTTAGCTCATCAATGATTAATTAATCAACATAAAAGTAGCGATGAAGTCACTCGCTAAAACATAAGCGTGGGAAGAGCATTACTTGATGTAAACTTAACAGCACTTGTCTTATAAATATGGTAACTAGATAGGTACATTACAATAATGATCTTGTGTTCTTTCAGAATTAAAAGTACCTATTTAACACGCTAATCCCAGTTGTAAAATCTTAAAATGAGAGGAAAAGAAATTACATTCATCTCAGGATCGTCTAATTTACCAGGCTTAAAAAACAAAGCTTGATTTACATAGAAAAAGTATATACAGTGTATAAAATCTAAAACCAATATTATAAAGAGGAAAGATTTTTGGTTTGTTTGTTTGTACCGAATAGATAGAGAGAGATAGATAGAAAATCTTTCACGTAAGGAGAGCTACATTATTCCCGAGTAACATCATCTTTCAGCCTTTTCCCAACTATATTGGGGTCGGCTTCCAGTCTTACCGGATTCAGCTAAGTACCAGTGTTTTACATGGAGCGACTGCCTATCTGACCTCCACAACCCAGTAACTGGGTAACACGGTACCCCTTGGCAAGACTGGTGTCAGATCTCAAGCTTCTGACTACTCGTAACGACTGTCAAAGATCTTCAAATAACAGCCGGGACCTACGGCTTAACGTGCTTTCCGAGGCACGGAGGAAACTCGGTATGTTGGAATGGTCACCCATCCACGGACCGACCTCGTCAAGCGTTGCTTAACCTTGATGATCGACCCGTGCGGCTGTTATTATTTAGCCACGAGCTCCCATAGATAAAAGTATATACAGTGTATAAAATCTAAAACCAATATTATAAAGAGGAAAGATTTTTTTGTTTGTTTGTTTGTACCGAATAGATAGAGAGAGATAGATAGAAAATCTGTCACGTAGGGAGAGCTACATTATTCCCGAGTAACATAGGCTATAATTTATTTTCAAAAATATTAGAGATACTTAAGAGGGTACTCTATTGGGCCTTTCTCCATACAAAAACATTCCGCTGTTTTCTTCGTGGATAATGCCTCCAGAGCAATGATTTTTTCCCATAAAATCAAGGTCTAATTAATACGTGCCCCTATCATTTCCTTTTTTCGAAAACATAATCACTAAAAGAAATATGACAATCCAAAAACCCGAAAAAAATGCCCGTTTTTACCGCCATGTTCAGACGACTTTCAGACAAAATTGATAACTTTTTAACAAAAAAGAAAATGACAGAAGCATAGATATACTTTTCCTCTAAATTTTGATATAAGATTTTTTAAGATCAGGCCAGTTTTGAAGAAGAAAACAGCGGAATACGAAACGCCTTTTGGTCAAGGTTTTTGTAGGTAAAATCAGCCTGAGCTGCAGTTGTCCCTTTCGCACTTTACGGGTGGAGGTTGGAGGTGAGGGAGGGTAAGGCTTACACGTACACTAATAGGGAAGTGGCAGTTGTCGATATTTTTATCGATACTCTAGTGATATACACCGATGTCGATATTTACACTATACAATGATTTTATTTAATAAATCGTGTGATTGTGAGTATTATTTATTATAGTTGAAGGCACTTGTCGAATGATTAACTTAGGCATGCATAAGATCTGGCAAGTGCAGTTGCAAATACACGATCAAAAGTTGTTAAGAAAATTAAGCCAGGATCCAGAATAATGCTCGGTACAGACCAACCGAACGAACTAACAAATGTTGTTGAAAAGAAATCGCTGATTTTTGTTATTATAGATAGGCTCGCTCTTGACCACTATCTCACCTGATGGTAAGCGATGATGTGGTCTACGGTGTAGCAAACTTGCCCAGAAGTAACTTCACTCTTGACTCAAAGACCCCGAGGTTGTAGCTATCGGGCAACACAGACGCAAGGAATTCCACTCCTTGCTGTACGCAAAATGTTTAGTGCCTTTGGGCGGGATATCCACCTTGTACCGATGGCGCATCGCCGTACGTCTTGTAGATGAATGATGTCCGATGATGAAACGGGCTATATGGAATTAGATCATGCAATTCCATCGCAAAATCCCCGAAATGCATCCGATAAAAATCCGACAAGCTGGCAACTCTGCGACGATGTTCAAGGCTCTGGAGCTTTGACTCGATCTCATTGCCGATGACCCTCCTGACCCGTTTTTCGATCAAATCTAGTGCATGAAGCTGGTATTTGGCAGATTCGTCCCAGAGATGAGAACAGTACTCCATGCAAGATCGAACTTGCGCTTGATACAACTTAAGCACCTGTTCTGGCGTGAAGTACCGTCTCCTCTTCTTAGCAGCATACGCCAAGAAGCTTAATATGGTCGGTTATCGGCACGGTTACACCTCGGAAAGATGGAGCTGGATGGAATTGGCTCTTTTTAGTGAACAAAAGACGCTCGCTGTATAATATAAATATAATAAATTTATTTTTTCCAAAGGTTCTAGAAATGGTATTTGACCTTTTTCGGTGCAATGACTTTCAAATGAAACGTTACTTTAAAATTTCAATATAAATTTACAAATTCATAATACGAATGGTATATTGCATCTTATTTTTTAAAGTGGCTGTGTACTTGCTCACTGCCCTCTGCGACCAGTCTCCCGATACGTCCATAACAGCGTGAGTCTGGCCGGCCTTTCATCAGTGGAACAGCTATCTCGACCCAACTCCTCTAATGGCTGCACCGGGCATCGTAACCGGTTCACGGCTAGGCCACTTGGCAGTATGTCTTTGCCCGCTATGTGGTCACAAGCCCTTCGGTCGAAATCTACCACCAGTATGTCACATGATTAGCACCATCCGGAGACCACGTGTAGGGATTCAAAACGCTTATTTTCCTACGGACGCGGGTGATCCGGTACTCAAAATGATGGCTCTGATGTACTGATTCGTTCGCTCATCTTACGTCCTGTCTGCTGATTTGCATTCTTTCGGTTGGTCTTACACCCAGTATCATGCAAACTAAATTTTGATTTCTTATAAAGCAGATACTTATAAAAATGTATTATGAATTTTGGAGAAGTGGGGTTTGTGGGTATTTAAATTAAAATATAGAATTTTAAATTAAAATTATTAAATATAATTAAAAACACGCTTATTAATTACTAGCTGTTGCCCGCGGCTTCGTTCCCGTGGACCACTCCACAGGACCCATTTTCGGGATTAAAAAATTGCCTGTCACTCAGGAATAATATAGCTTTCTAATGGTGAAAGAATTTTTCAAATCGGTCCAGTAGTTTCGGAGCCTATTCAGTACAAACATACAAACAAAATAATCTTTCCTCTTTATAATATTAGTATAGAAAAGCACTTTTTGACAAGGCAGCTTGTCGAAAAGTGAATGAAAAAATTGAACAAAAAAATTAAAAACAAACGAAATTAATTTTGTGTTGAATGGGCTCAACTGAAAACCAATCTTTTCAACGAAGTTGGGGGACCTGTAAAAAACTGATCCAAGGATCGATCCCCCGACTGCAAGGCAGGCGTGTTTTTAAGTATTTTTAATGATTTATTTTTTATATCATAGCTCTTTTAGTAATAAAACGATATTATTGCAAAAACAATTTATTTTATAAGTTTTCTATGGGATATTGAATAGTACTGTTATATTTATTTAATTTCTTTTGGTATGTTATTAGGGAACAAATGATTATTTAATACTACTGTTATATATTATTATATATATACTAAGTAAGCTCTAGACTAGCTAGATGATGATAGAATAGGTAGTAATTTTTTTATGAAACATCATTTTTTATTTTTTAATAACGTTACGCTTCTAAAGATAACACATAAATTGATACCGGTTAAGCTGTTTAGAAGTTATGGTGGAATAAAGAATCTCACAAACATACATGAGCGCTATAAACATAACATAACTCTCCTCTTTTGGACAGTCGTGTAAAAATGTGCATTTATCTATCGTAATTTCAATCCTTTCACTTGCAGGTAAATTTCGTGGTATACGACCATCAATTATTTCTGGCGGAAGGCATTTAAAAAAAAACTACATTTCTCCAAAATTAATCAACTCTTTAAATTTTTTCGTAAAGTGTAAAGCGGCTCGGTACTCGCGGCGAGGGCGCGTGCACCGGAGTCGGCCGGCCGCTGCGGCGCGCTCTTACACACAAAAATACATTACTCGTTCACACATTGATAGCTCGCTTGGTCGGGCGCTGCGCGACGGCAATAGTTTCTTCAAATACCTATTTTTCAAATTCTTGTTGACTAGAGACCGCTCTTAATGCAAAGTAGCAAAATTTTGCTTATAAAATTCATTATTTGGCGTGCGCTGAGAAAACTATTGATGATACATAAAAATTATGTACTACATAATTAAAGTACTCATTATTTCCTACAAAAAAAAACTGTGAGATAATATCTCACTATCATAGTTAAATCGCAATAGCAGCTTTTCTGTTCTAAAATTTAATTAGATCGCCAGTAGAAACAAAAGTTGGTTATATTTGTATTGTAGTATGGTATTAATTCTTATTCAAATAAATAGTTTAAAAAATTGGTAGATAGGTAGGGGTATGTAGATTGATAGGTAGGGTAGACAACTAGACAGGTAGGTGGTAGGTCGGTCGGTAGATAGCCAGTTGACGGGAGCGAAGCCGCGGGGGTCAGCTTAAACTAAAAAAATCCGACGTGCTCTCGTCACCGTCGGCGATCCGGCCGTATTAAAACCCCAAGGCCTGGCACGCGGTTATGCCAAAAGGCCGGACTGCATGTCTTTTTTCCATGGAAGATGGGTAGGCCTTTAATGTGGGACGCTACTTGTGCCGATACTCTTCGTCGTGCCCTCCTTCGGTAGTCGGGTATGAACAGCATCGATCGGAAAGCCAACTTCAGGGTGGCCCAGAAGTTTGGCGAGAACTAGGTATAACTACGAGTATCGGATGGTCACCTATCCACGGACCGATCTTGGCAAACGTTGCTTAACTTTATAAATCGCCCCTTGCTAGTGTCATTGTTTTACCACCAGCTCCTCGAGATCAAGCATGAGCACTTTATGCAAATAAACCAGTTGGAGCCAAAGAGGCTTTATATTCACATTCCATAGACATAATAACTTCCATAGATCAATTTTGTCTTTGTTACGGCACAGTAATTAGCTAGTTATGTTCTCGCTAGATATGTTGTAGAATGTTGTTTTTATCCCTTTGTGTGTGAAACCTTCCGTTTTCTTTGTCTTTACATAAAGTGTAATTAAGCTAACGTTTACCGGTTACTTAGGCATGTTTGTAAAATAAAAAAAAGTTGAGTACAAGAATAAGGCATTATGCATAAAACTTTTGTGCAAAAGACTTGGCAAAGCTTGAGCGACATCTATGGTACCTAATTTTATAAAAAGAATGGTTTTGATTTCTTTAAGTTTTAATAAAATGTTTTAGTTTAACACTCTTTAATACTAATTACGTTTTTGTTTTGTTTACAGGTAAGCATGCAAGCGGATTGGTGAAAATCACACCTATGGATAAGTAATATATCACATCACATCATCAGCCTATTAAGAGCGGACTCTAGTCAACAAGAATTTGAAAAATAGGTATTTGAAGAAACTATTGCCGCGGCCGTCGCGCTGCGCCCGACCAAGCGAGCTATCAATGTGTGAACGAGTAGTGTATTTGTGTGTGTAAGAGCGCGCCGCAGCGGCCGATCGACTCCGGTGCACGCGCCCTCACCGCGAGTTCCGAGCCGCTTTACACTTTACGAACAAAATTCAAGAGACGGTGTATTTTGGAGAAATGTTGTTTTTTTTTAAAAGCTTTCCGCCAGAAATAATTGATGATCGTATACTACGAAATTTACCGGCAAGTGAAAGGATTGATTTTTACATGACTGCCCAAAAACAGAGTGTTATTATGTTTATGGGGCTCATGCATGTTTGTGAGTTTCTTTATTCCACCATAACTTCTAAACGGCTTAACCGGTATCAATTTATGTGGTATCTTTAGAAGCTTAACGTTATTATTTTTTTTTTTTAATCTAATGGGCAACAAAAAACATTAAAACTGATACTACCTATTCTATCATCGTCTAGCTAGTCTAGAGCTTACTTAGTATATATATAATAATATATAACAGTAGTATTAAATAATCATTCGTTCCCTAATAACATACCAAAAGAAATAAAATAAATATAAGAGTAGGTACTATTCAATATCCCATAGAAAACTTATAAAATAATTTGTTTTTGCAAAAATTTCGTTTTATTACTAAAAGAGGTATGACATAAAAAATAAATCATTAAAATAATTTAAAACAGGCCTGCCTTATAGTCGGGGGACGGTTCCTTGGATCAGTTTTTACAGGTCCCCCGACTTCGTTGAAAAGGTTGGTTTTTAGTTGAGCCCATTCAACACAAAAATAATTTCGCTTGTTTTTAATTTTTTTGTTAAATTTTTTCATTCACTTTTCGACAAGCTACCTTGTCAAAAAGTGCTTTTAATTAATAAACGTGTTTTTTTTTATTATTATTTAATTAAATTCTATATTTTAATTTAAATATCCACAAACCCTACTTCTCCAAATTTCATAAAACATTTTTATAAGTATCTGCTTTATAAGAAATCAAAATTTTGTTTGCATGATACTGGGTGTAAGACCAACCGAAAGAATGCAAATCAGCAGACAGGACGTAAGGTGAGCGAACGATTCAGTTCATGAGAGCCATCATTTTGAGGGCTGGGTCACCCGTGTCCGTACGAAAATAAGCGTTTTGAATCCCTATACGTGGTCCCCGGATGGTGCTAATCATGTAACATACTGGTGGTAGTGCCGCTAAAGTGCCGCTTGGTGGCCTACTTGAAATAAAATATCTTTGTCTTGTCTAGTCTTGTCTTGTCTTGTAGGTTTAGACCGAAGGGCTTGTGACCACATAGCGGGCAAAGACATACCGCCACGTGGCCTAGCCGTGATCCGGTTACGATGCCCGGTGCAGCCATTAGAGGAGTTGGGTCGAGACAGCTGTTCCACTGATGGCTGGCCGGCCAGACTCACGCTGTTATGGATGTATCGGGAGACTGGTCGCAGAGGGCAGTGAGCACGTACGCAGCCACTTTAAAAAATAAGATGCAATATACCATTCGTATTATGAATTTGTAAATTTATATTGCAATTTTAAAGTAACAGTTTTATTTGCAAGTTATTGCACCGGAAAAGGTCAAATACTATTTCTAGAAGGGAACCTTTGGAAAAAAATAATTTATTATACAGCGAGCGTCTTTTGTTCACTAAAAAGAGCCAATTTCATCCGGCTCCATCTTTCCGTGATGTAACCGTGCCGATATGGTAAAAAATTGAGTGTCGATGTCAACATCGATAATCAATTTTTTACCATTATATTGAGGAATGCCTCAACATGCTGCTAAGAAGTTGAGACGGTACTTCACGCCAGAACAGGTGCTTAAGTTGTATCAAGCGCAAGTTCGATCTTGCATGAAGTACTGTTCTCATCTACTGGTTGGCGCAGTGGTCGAGCGATTGACTGCTGCGCTGCGTGTCGCGGGTTCGATTCCCGCACGGAACAAATATTTGTATGATCTACAAATAGTTGTTCCGGCTCTGGGTGTTTGTGTATGTGAGTTTATATGTTTGTAAACGCACCCACGATACAGGCGAAATTCCTAGTGTGGGGCAACGTTTTTATTAATAAAAAAAAATAAAAAAGTAAAAAACTCTGGGACGGATCTGCCAAATACCAGCTTGATGCACTTGATTTGATCAAAAAACGGGTCAGCAGGCTCATCGGCAATGAGGTCGAGTTAAAGCTCCAGAATTTTGAACATCGTCGCAGAGTTGCCAGCTTGTCGGTTTTTTATCGATTGCATTTCGGGGATTTTGCAATGGAATTGCATGATCTAATTCCATAAAGCCCGTTTCATCATCGGACTACAAGACGTACGGCGATGCGCCATCGGTACAAGGTGGACATCCCGCCCATAGGCACTAAACATTTTGGAAATACTTTAATTTTGCGTACAGCAAGGAGTGGAATGCCTTGCGTCTGTGTTGCCCGATAGCTTCAACCTCGGGGTCTTTAAGTCAAGAGTGAAGTTACTTCTGGGCAAGTTTGCTACTCCGTAGATCACATCATCGCTTACCATCAGATGAGATAGTGGTCAAGAGCGAGCCTATCTATAATAACAAAAATCAGCGATTTCTTTTCAACAACATTTGTTAGTTCGTTCGGTTGGTCTGTACCGAGCATTATTCTGGATCTTGGCTTAATTTTCTTAACAACTTTTGATCGTGTATTTGCAAGTGCACTTTCCAGATCTTATGCATACCTAAGTTAATTCGACAAGTGCCTTCAACAATAATAAGTAATACTCACTCATAAAAATCATTGTATAGTGTAAATATCGACATCGGTGTATATCACTAGAGAATCGATAAAAATATCGCCAACTACCACTTCCCTATTAGTGTACGTGTAAGCCTTACCCTCCCTCACCTCCAACCTCCCCCCGTAAAGTGCGAAAGGGACAACTGCAGCTCAGGCTGATTTTACCTGCAAAAACCTTGACCAAAAGGCGTTTCGTATTCTGCTGTTTTCTTCTTCAAAACTGCCCTGATCTTAAAAATTCTTATATCAAAATTTAGAGGAAAAGTATATCTATGCTTGTATCATTTTCATTTTTGTTAAAAACTTATTAATTTTGTCTGAAAGTCGTCTGAACATGGCGGTAAAATAGGGCATTTTTTTTTGGTTTTTGGATTGTCATATTTCTTTTAGTAATTATGTTTTCGAAAAAAGGAAATGATAGGGGCACGTATGAATTAGACCTTGATTTTATGGGAAAAAATCATTGCTCTGGAGGCATTATCCACGAAGAAAACAGCGGAATGTTTTTGTATGGAGAAAGGACCAATAGAGACCCCTCTTAATGTTCCCACTGCTGGGACACAGACCTCCTCTCTGTGAGAGGGAATGGGCCGTAATCCACCACGCGGGCCTAGTGCAGGTTGGTGGATGTCAAATGTCTTCGAATTTTTGGTTCTAGGACATGCCGGTTTCCTCACGATGTTTTCCTTCACCGTTTTGAGAGCAGTGGTGAAGAAATAATTTACACAAAGTAAAGCGCAACTTGTAAGTCGCAGGCCGATACCACTGGGCCACCACTGCTCTCAAGTAAAATATAGTTTGATATAATGTTTATCTTTGAAATTATTTGATTCAAGAGCCTTTTCTGTAATAAAAAAAATATATTATTTTAGACTGGCAAAGTACACAATTAACTAGTCCAGTCTATTAGTAATGTTACTAAACAATTTAGTAACTTGTTAGTGAGCTACTGACTCAGATCAAATAAAAAAAGGTAGATAGCGCACGGCCTATAGTTTAGGTGAAGCCAACAAAACCCAGCCGATTCAATAAACACACGCGCTCACGCACACACAAGCAATAAAACCACGCTGATTTTTGTTAGTATCTTACGGACCGTCGTGCAATAACATTGCCTAAAAAATGCCGTCCTGTGTTGTCAAGTGGTGCAAAAACAACACTATATTGAACAAAAAGTCTTTAGGAGTATCGTTTCCCACGTAATTACACACAAAACTATTTGTTTTTTGGTTTTCCAACATAATTTTGAGGTTATTCAGAACAGATAATGTTATTTTCCCGAAATTGACATATTGGGAGAGTGTTGCCAGTAATTCTTATTTCTAATTACCCAAAATGTGGGTAATTAAATTGTAGGCAAAGTCAAAGAAAAGTAATTGAGTAGAGAGTTGATCTAATTAATGTTTATTTTCTATTAAATCACATGATTTTATGTATGTTACATAAATCAAAGTCAAGGTAAACACTTAGTTCTTAACTAATTTATTTTTGTTTAAATTCATGAGTACCTTCTATTTTGCTATCAAATATTATGGTTTTAGGTTTCCACCGAAAACTTTAATAAGAAACGAATGGGTAAATGCTATAAGACTAAGCCGAAATGAACCATAATGGCAGCCATCGTCGTCTATTGTGGTTAAAAAATAATAATTTTCATTATGTTAAGAATACACAAAAATTACAACCTATTTCTGACATCCGACTGCATGTCAGAAATAGGTCACCTTGTTTCAATCTTTTTTAGGGTTCCGTACTCAAAGGGTAAAAACGGGACCCTATTACTGAGACTCCGCGACCCGTCTGTCTGTCTGTCTGTCCGTCTGTCACCAGGCTGTATCTCATGAACCGTGATAGCTAGACAGTTGAAATTTTCACAGATGATGTATTTCTGTTGCCGCTATAACAACAAATACTAAAAACAGAATAAAATAAATATTTAAGGGGGGCTCCCATACAACAAACGTGATTTTTTGGCCTTTTTTTGCGATAATGGTGCGGAGATCACGGTATGCGATAAGGCCGCCCGTTGTATGTATTTTAGTTTTAAGTTTCCTTTTCTTTGTTTTAACTTGGTGTACCTACAATAAATCATATATAAATAAATAACCCTTCGTGCGCGAGTCCGACTCGCACTTGGCCGGTTTTTAAAGTTCACTAAGTTTGTTAGCATTCTGTTATAAGTTAATGCTCTATTTTGTACTTACTTAAATACTTATACATTTCATCTGAAAAAGTATATTTTTAATTCCATGGAATGGTTGTATTTGTGATATTTTTGTAATAAACCTGTTTCACATAATCTTTGTTGTATGTTTAAGTAAAATAACTTTTTCTGAGCTGCTCGGTGCTCTTACACACGAGTGACACATGTCAACGACAGGGGCGACTGCACGCGTTTATTAAAAACAAAGAGACAGATTTCCTTTCACATTCGCATAATAAGTACTTACCCATAATTATGAAATTAATATTTAAACCCATTTAAATAAGTTGAGGGACTTTTTTAAAAAGTGGCAACACCGCAGTGACTCACACATAGTTCAAAAAGTGGTTACATTTTTCTGTTCTAAGTGCGCTATCTACCTTTTTTTATTTGATCTGAGGCTACTGATTACTTAAAACTTTAATGAAAACTAACAAGTAAACCTAAGAATGTCCTCATGAATTAAACATGAAAACCCATTACGAACTACCTGAGTGATTTAAAAAAAGAATATTTTTTTTTCTCATCAAGACTGATGACGTCACTCAACAGGTGCGTTCATAGTTTAGCAGTACGTTCTTATTAGATCTGTATTTAACGCTTTTCAACCTTAATTGGTGCGTTCAGTTTTGGCGCCACGCGACAGACGTTCTGGTTTCGGTTAATTTTATAACTATAACGAATCATGGAATGTGTCTGAGAATAACTCAACTTAAGAGTGGCTAAGCGAGACATGATTTTAGTTTCTGTTTAGCTTTAAGACCCTCGCAGGCAGCCGTGATGTCGGTGATGCGGCAAGTAATACGAGTGCGACATAATTATTATATTTTTTTGGACGTCTCGCTGTTCAATCTTAGTGATTGGCTACTGCTGAACTGGACGATCCTGTGGAGACTAAACAAGAACCTCCAGCCAGGCACAAAAACCTTAACCTAAGCGACCACGCTAAGTACCACACATAGTGCGCGCCCGCTTTTATAAAAAAATATCTTTAACCTATCGCTTGTTTTGTAATCTGTGAAAATCGTTAATGCGTTTCGGATTATAGTGTCGCGCCTGTCTGTGGTCTGTGGGAGACTGAAAACTATCGTATTTTTACTATGTGAAGCTTTTTCGAATTTTCCTAAGAAAAACCAAAAACATTTATGTCTGAAAGTGTTTACTAATTTACATCATTACGTGTCACCGAAGATGTGTGCTGTCAAGTCCCAACACCGAGACTTATTTACAAAACTTATCTCATACATTAGAATACTATTTATTTAAGTAAATGCTTTTACGTTTGTAGTATTTAACAAAAAGCAAAACGTTCAGCCATAAGCGGGCCCTAGGAAGACTTTCTAAAGTTTGCCGAGGTAATTCTCAAGTCGCCTTGAGGTACGGAAAAACGTGAGATAGGAATCAGAAGCTATAATTTGATGTGAGGATGTTATGTGCTAAGGTAATAATAATAATGCTATGGCTGAGGTGTCTAGAATATTTATCACGATAGCGTCTCTGCGCAGATCATGGCCCACCTTTCATCCTGCGCCGCATGCCTTGTTACCTACTAAACACCTATTTTTGTTTTTTTCTTCAAATCATCCAATGACTTCTCCCGCTCTGGGTGAATCGGGAGGTCGTGTCAGACTTTTACTCACTAAAACCCACCCGTGTTCCTTCAGTTGCTTATGCCAGGGCCGCGGTAACTCTCTTTCAAATTTATCCGCGACCCAAACAGGTATCGGCCCTATCGGACCCCGTCACTTTTGCTGACTCCTCTTTGAGGCTCGCGTTAGGGCGTCTCCTTTGCGAGCATTACTGCATCGCAGAAGGAAAAGACAGCTTCCCATGCCCTCTCGCTCCGTACCATGGCCTGGAACAGGCCCGGACGCGAGTGTTCGCCACCGCCGATCGCCTCCATGAGGACACGGTGGCGGCGGTGCTCCGCCCAAGCGGGGCAGATCTCCAGCGTATGCTCCACCGTCCTCCAGGCGGTCCACACAATGGTGACACCCGCGGCGGGCGTTTCCTTCCACCTTATCCTGAACAGGAACCTCCTGAAACAGCCGTGTCCGGTGAGGACCTGCGTCAGGCGGAAGGTGAGGACGCCGTGACGCCTCTCAAGCCACTCCTCAAAGAGGGGCCTTACCGCCGCAATTGTGGCGTGCCCAACCTACTGTACACCTAAGAACTTAATGAATGCTGGCCATTACTGACTGAATCACGGACGGACTATCGAAAAAAATACTTAAAAACAAGAATATATTTGCCATCGAGGCATCGATGCGCTAAAAAGAAGACTTGAATTTTCTTACTGTGGTAGCTTGGGACGATTGTACTTTTAAGAACTCATTTTAACTAGGTATTGCTTGTTCTAAACTAACCTACTAATGTTTTGTGTTTTGCATCCTAATTATCGTAAATCAATTAGCATCCAAATTAATTTAACTAATGGTTACTTGTATCATTGCAACGTCGTCACATTCATTCGTCAAATGAAATCTATGGCCGTCTGCCCTCTTTTTAATACATCAATGCCGTCTGCCATTGGAATGTTGTCTAATTTAATTAAAAATTGACGCTAGTTTATAGTTAAACGTTGATTTATTATTTCAACCTAAAATAAATTTGTACGACGCAATAAAATCTTCGGAAATGGTTAAACAGTTTAACGCAGCAGTCGAAAGATAATAATTAATGGTTATTACCAAAAATACACAGTGGCGCGACCAACGGATCCTGCGTAATTTGGGACGCGCGCGGTGGCGGCCATCTTCTAACTTTATCCTTCATCGGAATTCCTATTTTGAAATTGGAATCGAATGCGGACAGATTGACAGTAGCGTTGGCATTTGCTTTTGATGTGGTGTATGTCGAAGTGTTTTCATGGCACTGAACAAAAGTAAAACTAATCAAACCATCCCATTCCACGATAGGTCCAGATGCAGAACCGCAACAGAAAAATTGCGAACGGAAGAGAGATTTATTGTTTTTTTTCCGGTTAAACTCTGTGATTCCAATTTCAAGCTGAAATTTGAAGTCGATATTGACTGAACGATTGCTTCCGGGCCAATAAATTACTTTCTGCTAGATGCTGAATTAAAGGCCCAAACACAAAACTGCAGTGCGAAGCCGCATCGTAAAAATCTACGAGCTTGTTGGTTACTACTGCTGTTTTCTGCTTTGCGAAAAGACAGTAAGTAGTCTTAATTTATAATTAAATTTTTAATGATCGTAAAAATGTCTATTTTGTCGTTTGTAGGTCTAGTTGATTCTCATCCGTTTTGTTACGTCTTACTGTTCTCATTTAGCATCTAGGTGTTAATTATTCTACAGTATCTACAACCGTATTTTGTCTCCATGTTTAGGACAGCAACTTTTTACATGCTTTTTTTTTAGTTTCACCTGTTTTCTGAACATACGGCTTGACAAAAGTGTCTTCTTAGCTATACTGTCGCAACTCGAAACTCTATTATTATGTTTGTATGACTAGTGTCAGCTCAGTCACTGTCCACACACAAAACATATGCCTTTTAAAGAAAGTTAAAACCATGTTTTTGTTTAGTTTGACGCCACGCATTTGGACTCTATGTTTACGGACTTTTTTTGATTACCTATGAATAGTGTTGGGTCATGCGGTCATGTCACGTATTTTTATCGATGTTTTGCTTGTCATAAATTAAATAAATTTTACTTTAAATATTTTGTAAAAAAATGATAATAATTCTAGAATTAACGTCAACAACAATAATTCTAGCGATTATTAAAATTAAATGTCTCGCTTGCATTATTCATTTTACCAGGAATAAAATTATCGATCTAGGTCAAGCTGCACATTATAGACTTAGTGTAATTTATGAGAAACTTGCTGACCTAAAAACGGAACGCTGATACGACCTTCATATTTGGAAGTTGTCAACTGTAAAGATGATTGATGTGATTAAAAACACTTATACAGAAGCTAATCGCGCCTCAAATAGTAGGCATTCCTTTATGGTTACTGTGGCCATAGAGCCTAGCGCTTATCTCGATGACCGACTTGTTTAAGCCATGTTTCTGATATTATTCTCGCCCGTCAGTGTTGGAAAGGGCGCGCCCTCGTAATAAAGTAAGTGGGTCAAAAGATGCATAGCAACGATTGTATTTAGTTGTTTTTATGGCGAATTGTCTGAGGTTTTTTGTTTACGACGCTTTTGTTTAAGGAAACTTGCTTATTTGAATATTTGTGGCCAGAAAATTGCGTAATTATTCGGAATAAAACGCAATGCATAACATACAATATTTATTTCTTACTGGGCAATATTTTCAGGTCGAATACAGACATTAAAGTCAGACCTAAAGTACCCCAGTAATCAATACTAATATTATAAATGCAAAAGTAACTCTGTCTGTCTGTTACCTTTTCACGCTTAAGGCGCGTCCCCGAGCAAAACGCCGCGCTAGTCGAATTTTGTGCAGTTTTTAAGAGCTATCTACTCTTTATTTAAAAAGAAATATCAATTAATAAAAATACATTCAATTTCAACATAATGTTGATTCTAAAATTGTAATACAGTTTTTTTTTTAAAGATGTATATGTGTCACTAATCTCCATCCAACAAAACCATAAAAATGTGAAATAATTATTGATAGCATGCATCTCCTCGTAAAGTGTTCATTAACTATTTTTTATACTAACACTAATGGATAGACAATTTGATAACAAACATTTTGTAAGTTTTATTTTTTTCAAAAGACCAATATTCGATTTTATAAAGATTTTATTCTAAAATCTGGGCGTATTCACTGCTGTAATTCATGCGCCACCGGTGCCGCTAGGCCAATAGGAATGCTCATATCTCATGTTGATTTTTTGGTCAGGGTACGGCCTTAAGAGCGGACTCTAGTCAACAAGAATTTGAAAAATAGGTATTTGAAGAAACTATTGCCGTCGCGCTGCGCCCGACCAAGCGAGCTATCAATGTGTGAACGAGTAGTGTATTTGTGTGTGTAAGAGCACGCCGCAGCGGCCGATCGACTCCGGTGCACGCGCCCTCGCCGCGAGTACCGAGCCGCTTTACAATTTACGAAAAAATTTAAAGAGTTGATTAATTTTGGAGAAATGTAGTTTTTTTTTAAATTATTTCCGCCAGAAATAATTGATGTTCGTATACCACGAAATTTACCTGCAAGTGAAAGGATTGAAATTACGATAGATAAATGCACATTTTTACACGACTGTCCAAAAGAGGAGAGTTATGTTATGTTTATAGCGCTCATGTATGTTTGTGAGATTCTTTATTCCACCATAACTTCTAAACAGCTTAACCGGTATCAATTTATGTGGTATCTTTAGAAGCGTAACGTTATTAAAAAATAAAAATAAAAAATGATATTTCATAAAAAAAATACTACCTATTCTATCATCGTCTAGCTAGTCTAGAGCTTACTTAGTATATGTATAATAATATATAACAGTAGTATTAAATAATCATTTGTTCCCTAATAACATACCAAAAGAAATTAAATAAATATAACAGTACTATTCAATATCCCATAGAAAACTTATAAAATAAATTGTTTTTGCAATAATATCGTTTTATTACTAAAAGAGCTATGATATAAAAAATAAATCATTAAAAATAATTAAAAACACGCCTGCCTTGCAGTCGGGGGATCGATCCTTGGATCAGTTTTTTACAGGTCCCCCGACTTCGTTGAAAAGATTGGTTTTCAGTTGAGCCCATTCAACACAAAATTAATTTCGCTTGTTTTTAATTTTTTTGTTCAATTTTTTCATTCACTTTTCGACAAGCTGCCTTGTCAAAAAGTGCTATTCAATACTAATATTATAAAGAGGAAAGATTTTTTTGTTTGTTTGTTTGTACTGAATAGGCTCCGAAACTACTGGACCGATTTGAAAATATTCTTTCACCAATAGAAAGCTACAATATTCCTGAGTGACAGGCAATTTTTTTATCCCGAAAATGGGTCCTGTGGAGTGGTCCACGGGAGCGAAGCCGCGGGCAACAGCTAGTAATTAATAAGCGTGTTTTTAACTATTTTTTAATTATTTTAATTTAAAATTCTATATTTTAATTTAAATACCCACAAACCCCACTTCTCCAAAATTCATAAATCATTTTTATAAGTATCTGCTTTATAAGAAATCAAAATTTAGTTTGCATGATACTGGGTGTAAGACCAACCGAAAGAATGCAAATCAGCAGACAGGACGTAAGATGAGCGAACGATTCAGTACATCAGAGCCATCATTTTGAGGACCGGATCACCTGCGTCCGTAGGAAAATACGCGTTTTGAATCCCTACACGTGGTCCCCGGATGGTGCTAATCATGTGACATACTGGTGGTAGGTTTCGACCGAAGGGCTTGTGACCACATAGCGGGCAAAGACATACTGCCAAGTGGCCTAGCCGTGATCCGGTTACGATGCCCGGTGCAACCATTAGAGGAGTTGGGTCGAGATAGCTGTTCCACTGATGGAAGGGCGGCCAGACTCACGCTGTTATGGACGTATCGGGAGACTGGTCGCAGAGGGCAGTGAGCAAGTACACAGCCACTTTAAAAAATAAGATGCAATATACCATTCGTATTATGAATTTGTAAATTTATATTGAAATTTTAAAGTAACGTTTCATTTGAAAGTCATTGCACCGAAAAAGGTCAAATACCATTTCTAGAACCTTTGGAAAAAATAAATTTATTATATTTATATTATACAGCGAGCGTCTTTTGTTCACTAAAAAGAGCCAATTCCATCCAGCTCCATCTTTCCGAGGTGTAACCGTGCCGATAACCGACCATATTAAGCTTCTTGGCGTATGCTGCTAAGAAGTTGAGACGGTACTTCACGCCAGAACAGGTGCTTAAGTTGTATCAAGCGCAAGTTTGATCTTGCATGGAGTACTGTTCTCATCTCTGGGACGAATCTGCCAAATACCAGCTTCATGCACTAGATTTGATCGAAAAACGGGTCAGGAGGGTCATCGGCAATGAGATCGAGTCAAAGCTCCAGAGCCTTGAACATCGTCGCAGAGTTGCCAGCTTGCCGGATTTTATCGGATGCATTTCGGGGATTTTGCGATGGAATTGCATGATCTAATTCGATCGGTACAATGTGGATATCCCGCCCAAAGGCACTAAACATTTTGCGTACAGCAAGGAGTGGAATTCCTTGCAGACGCAAGGAATTTCAACACAGACGTGTTGCCCGATAGCTACAACCTCGGGGTCGAAGTTACTTCTGGGCAAGTTTGCTACACCGTAGACCACAACATCGCTTACCATCAGGTGAGATAGTGGTCAAGAGCGAGCCTATCTATAATAACAAAAATCAGCGATTTCTTTTCAACAACATTTTTTAGTTCGTTCGGTTGTACTGTACCGAGCATTATTCTGGATCCTGGCTTAATTTTCTTAACAACTTTTGATCATGTATTTGCAACTGCACTTGCCAGATCTTATGCATGCCTAAGTTAATCATTCGACAAGTGCCTTCAACTATAATAAATAATACTCACAATCACACGATTTATTAAATAAAATCATTGTATAGTGTAAATATCGACATCGGTGTATATCACTAGAGTATCGATAAAAATATCGACAACTGCCACTTCCCTATTAGTGTACGTGTAAGCCTTACCCTCCCTCACCTCCAACCTCCACCCGTAAAGTGCGAAAGGGACAACTGCAGCTCAGGCTGATTTTACCTACAAAAACGTTGACCAAAAGGCGTTTCGTATTCCGCTGTTTTCTTCTTTAAAACTGGCCTGATCTTAAAAAATCTTATATCAAAATTTAGAGGAAAAGTATATCTATGCTTCTGTCATTTTCTTTTTTGTTAAAAAGTTATCAATTTTGTCTGAAAGTCGTCTGAACATGGCGGTAAAAACGGGCATATTTTTCGGGTTTTTGGATTGTCATATTTCTTTTAGTGATTATGTTTTCGAAAAAAGGAAATGATAGGGGCACGTATTAATTAGACCTTGATTTTATGGGAAAAAATCATTGCTCTGGAGGCATTATCCACGAAGAAAACAGCGGAATGTTTTTGTATGGAGAAAGGCCCAATAGAGTACCCTCTTAAGCCGCTGAACCGATTTAGATGAAATTTGGTGTGGAGATAGTTTTCATCCCGGCATCATTCTTAAGGGGGTGGAAAAGGGCATGAAATTTTGTAAGGAAAACCAATATTTTCTCAAGTACTAATGCTACGTTGACGAAGTCGCCGGCTAAAGCTAGTATATTAAGTAATCTCTATTTAACATTACTAAGATAACATTGCTCTTTAAATAAATAAGTCAAGTGTTCAAAAGAATATTATTCGATCCTGAAAGTGTTCTAAATGCAGATGAGGCGGCATTGTAGTTCGAGTGCGAGGCAGTAAGATTATCGAGAACACGTGTGTGAGCAAACGACGCGGGCGCAGGATATTATGACTCGCTTTTATTTTATGTACTCCTTGGAGTGTAGTGATGGGATGTCGGTTTTGGAGAAATCGACAAAAAAATATAGTTTCTTGATTAGTGGGTGTTTTTTTTCAGTTTAGTTTGTTTCTTGCTTTTCAATCGGCATGCTTTCCGTCCTGAATAATAGATAGTTAAAAAAAGTACCAATAATTTACAAAAATCATATTGTTGCTTGTTTTGATATACATTATATGAAACAGGAGTTTACCTATGCCTATATTCAACTTATTTTAAACTAAATATTACTTATTTTTTAAAGCTGACAATGGACATGCTTAAACACGTTTTCTAATTAAAATGTCACGCCATCATCTCAAGTAATTACATCAACAAAGTGTCTATTGTCATACAACTTACGATCCACGACTGTCCTTGAGAATAATTACAAGTCAAGCTTAACAGTCGCAATTGATACTTGTTACATGAAATACATCATTTAGAACCTTTAGGTCAATAATAAACGTGTTGTGCAGAATAAAAGTCAGGCAAAGGAATTACAGTTATCGGCCTACAAAACACGAGTATCGATAAATCTGTGCGATTTATCGACTGGTTCACAGCCAGCTGCCAGTGCGATATGACAAGAGGTCAACGCACTCCGCCGACTGCGTTTAGTAAGAGCGTTGTGTGCATTTGTTTTTTTTTCTTAAAAAATAGGGCTGTTACTGTTAGGCGATCGAATTTCATTAATTTTTATTTATTTATGTACACACAAAACACTAAACAGAGAAAATAAAGAATACAGAAGAGCACAAAGGTACTGCTTATTTCAATAGAAATTTCTTCCAGCAGACCTGCGACAGTAAAGTTGGATTATAGACGAAGACACAGTGTGTAGAAAGAAATAAGGAAACTTAAAATAGACTATTATAACTGAACTAATTATATCTACATTACACATATACCATTATTATATATTATATAGAAGATACATACATAAAATTACAAGATGGTGGAGAGGTAATGTTTTTTGACGTGTTTCTTAAATAACGATATATATTTAGAGTCACTTTTGTGATTGAATTAAGAAAATATTTAACCGGTTTTTGTTCAAATAATAAACAGAAGTCAGAAGTCTCTGAAATTATTAACGACTGGTAAAAACTAAGGAAGTCATAAAATAATAATGAAGTCGCAAAAACCAATGAGATATTTCGTAATTAAATTTTTGTTAATTAAGTGGAATCTGTTAAGAAATATAATTAATATCTGTCTTTATTAAAATGTCGTTTGTGGAATCCTTGACTTATTTAGCTGCATTAAGGTTGACAGTTAACTTAAATTATTATAGATCGTTTTACTGAAAAAAAACTACTGAAAAACGAGAGGAAAACTTTTGTATAATATTTATAATTATATCTTCACTAAACCGAGCTTTAATAAGCTGTAAAACTAAGGCCTAGTTTAGATACAAAAATGCTTGTTGTGTGTTGGGATAATGTTTGTATCTTTTGGGCATATGCATCTGAAGTTATTGCACCATTCCAAAAATTTAAAAGCCGTTTATCAACGGCAATTGGGACATCTCAAAAACTATTTTTTTTATCTTTAAAATGGCAAGGCAAACGCTTCAATACCTCCTCGAGGTAACGAGTCACATCTATTAATATTAAAATTAATGAGCACCTCTATTGATTTAATCAATCAACAAGAAGTGATCAGTCGTGGGAGAGATGACTTGCCTTCCAACGACCTTCAGGGCGACCTCAAAAGCACTCCCAATTGACTGTTGGCAATATATTATTAAAACTGTGAAGGTTGTCTCGAAATATGTGATTAAATCAAAGTTAGACAGGTATTTTGTTGTGCAAAGAATCTAGAATTAATTTGTCTATAGCTTTTAGATAGTAAACTTAATTTAGTTTTGTAATCTTTCTGATATTCGAGACGCGATCGTAAGACGAAATAAAACGACTTGACTAGCAAGGTTAAAAGTGCACAGAACCTCGCAGGCATTAAAATGATCGAATTTGGAGCCGCTACCAAGATACGTTTTAGGGATGAAACTATGAATAAATTGTAAGCAAAATTTGGAGGCATAAGTTGCTTTGGTTTTATATACAATTCTACCATAAGGTCTAACAGCAAATTTACCCACTGACTGGTCTAAAATCGTGAAGATTTTTCACCTCAACTCCCGATGAGTCAGCATCAGCAGTGCTTTCCTGGAAAACCCCACCTTTTTGTAAACCACCTTCAATTCCACCTCAATCGGTGCCTAGTACCTAGCATTCTTGTAGTTACCATGCCCCCTTGTTATTCCTCCTTCGTCGTCGTTTACACTTACAGTTACACCACATTGAATTACAAAGCGAGTACATCGTTAGTGTTCTAACAGGAGGCTTTAATTAGCTATTAAAATTACAAGCCTTTTTGCTGCCAGGTCCTGAATGACAAAAACAGGCTGTCTGATGGTGAGGAATAAGTTAGGGATGGTTTAAGTGCAGGATTGGATTCTTTATGGCTGAGAAAATGAAGACAATGTTACCATGAAGATGGCATGTTTCCTTATCCTCCTCTTAGAATTTAGATTCCTTTATTTTCTTCACCTAATATTGACACCGGTTGACTTTATGGATTTTTAATAGAATTAGGATATTTCAGTCTTTCCGAAATTGAAGGCAAATGTACAACAACATAATTCATGCCTTATCATATCACATGACGTGTTGGACCGTGGAAATCTTTTAGTATTAACATACTCCTCTTATAAAAGTGGGTCTGATAAGCTCCCCAAATCTGTGTAATCTGCTTTGGTGCTATTTCTTTCTGTACCATTCCCATCATGGATCTGAAGCTCTCAACGTAATGATCAGCTTAGATTGTCGCCTTGGCACTAAACGTTTCGCATATAGAGGATCCTTTCATATCATGTTGCTTAACAATCTTGACATATTTTGACCTAAATAACGATGTAAGCAAGGTTGAGTTCTGAGCTACATGTGGTATTGTGATATTAATAACTGCATCTGTGGTTATATTGTGCCTATAAACAGAACTGTCTTTGCCAAATATCCTTCATGTTTGTAACTGAATACTTTCGTCATAAGTTTCTGACTTTACGGCTACAGTTATTTGATATTCCATGATATTATTTTTTGGCCAATTTGAGTACAATGGTGGCTTAGGAGACCACCTATATTCAGCAAATGCTGAGCTGATAACTCACTCACTCTTTCTTCTTTCTTTTTTTTTCTCTTTTTTTTGTATTGGCAGTCTCGGCGCAATTTTTAATTGTACTTTTTATTATTACTATTCTTCTCTGTTACTTTGATTTTTGCTGTTGTGTTGTGTCTGCTATGTCTATTATATGTTTTCTATTCTATTCATGTGTCTTTGATTTTAAAATGATACCTATTTACTGATACTGTCATCCTATTTTCCAAGGAAGGCCTACTATTAAGATACATATTAGTACCCGTATATGCTAACAGTCTATTACACAGCGTTCCTGATTAATTCTGAACCGGTGTATGAATGTGTTGATTTAAAGTTTAATGTCGTACGGCATACCGTTATATAAATCTCGCAACTATGCCAAGATTCTCACCATCTAGGTTTATGTCCAGCCTTATTTTAGAGAAACGCAGTTCCATTAACAGTTCCTAGTCCACGTTAAACTTCACTACCATAACTCATGGAAAATGGCCGACCTCAGCAGTATTTCATTCATAAAACTTGTTAGCACGTCACACAAAAACACGTCACGATTTTAAGAAGTCGTACTCGATCTACCGTTAAATTCGTCATCTATGTTCTTATTTCTAGGCGTTAGAGTCTAAATTCGCATGCCAATTAAATGTATATTACGTAAATAATAGTAGTGGTGGCGTTTAATTGGTATTATTTTGCCTTGTGTTCGTGATTCACATTTCACTGAGTTAGTCAGTCGCTGTTGTAACTTAAAGAGGACGAGTAGCGCACGTCGTCACTTTTGTTTTTATTTTTTTTTAAACTCCGCGTGTGTTGACATGTGCGTATATTCGTTCAGTCTAATTCTGAAATAGTGCTTGCATGGTGAACGTTCTGTGTTTTTAGTAAGACATTTATTGTGAGTGATTGGTAATCAATTAAAGGATTTTCTGACAGTGTAGTGTATAGGTACGTATTATTTATTTTATTACATAAAAAGACAAATATTTTAAAAAGAAAAATACTTTGTTTACCCTTAAAATTTCACTTAAGTTTTTATTACCGTTGTTTTGTAATATTTGTAGATGTAGATTTTCATATTTAAGTACAAATTTACGAAAATAATCCACGTTGCACTACGAAAAAACCGACATAATTTCAAGTCACTTAATTCAACAATTTAATATAACATTACAGAATTATCGATAAAGAATCTCCTTGAGTCCCATCACTAATTACATTTAAGCTAAAAGTCTTGCAAGCCAAAACCGCTTACCTACCGTTATCAAGATGAAGTTAAGCATGCAGATAGTTCAATCCGGGAATGCGATAGGTTTCGTATCAGCTCGCTATCGGCTTCTCGGTACCAATCATGTACCGTTAATGTCAACAGCGCGGAGGCTTGACAAGTGTACGTGGAGATGACAAGACCTTATTGGCTATTTGATACTTGTAGGTATGTGAGAAAAAGATGAATTAATGTTAACAAAGTAAATAACTTTTCCATGGAATAAAAGGCTTTTTGAAAACGATGTGAAACATTATTGTGATACCTAGTTATTATGTACTTTTGGTGCAGAAAAGCTATTTTCTTTTGTTTTTAATGTCAAGACTGAAAAGTTTTACAATACCTGTATGCTTGGGTACGCTCGTGTGAATTTAATTCCAAGGGAACGTAGTACTGAGCTACCGAGATGAACATTCTGTTTTGTTTTCCATTTAAAGACTGAAATAAGTTCCAATTAGAACTAAGTTTTGACAGCAATTTCAATAGTCGGTAATGCCATGGGAATGTTCTACCTAGGACAAAAAATATTCTTTGTCTATGTCCAGGACAGGACACGGTCTACCCGTGTGCCATGTTTTGCACAAATCCGTTTAACCGTTGAGGCGTGTTTGAATTCCGAAATCCCTATTCATAAAATTAGTAGGCAGGATTATTCTGAAAGTTTAAGGCAAATTATGCTAAGTACTGTTATTTTTCCGCATGCCATTGATCACATTACTTATTATGGTCACTGCTGTTGTTCTTTATGCTGCCTTTTTACCAGACTGCAAAAAAAGAAGTTATTTAGTTTCATGCAACAAGCTGATGCGTAGATTTGATAGTCAATTATTTATTATTGAATTATTTATTATCTTCTTTCTTCAGTTATGAGCAGACCATTCAGGAATATCGTTATGAGAAACAAAAGCGATAAATTGTCTATGCAACATTTAAGTTTCAGCAAATAGGTACCTATGTATTAAAAAAAATAGATGACTAACGATATTGTGGTCAGTTACTAAGTATTGTTTAAAATATTGCGTAATAACTGACCATATTTGAAATTATTTACTTCACTTATTCGGTACCTATCACCTGCATGAATCCCTGACCACAAAACGAAATTCCCTAGTAAATAATAGACATTATAACTGCATTTTCCTTAGTAAATAATAAAGGAAATAACAATAATTTTACCAAAAAAGGTAAACATGCACCAATTTTACATAACTAAAAGCACCATAATTATATAGTACCTACATATTTACGTAATATATTCAATTGTTCAATGCCTACTAAACCTATAAATATACTTCATAAAAGATAGCTTGATCTCTGCGACAGCTGTCAGTATCAATACAGTAACAATAGCGTTTGACAGGCTAACAATAACGTTTAAGTCAGTTTGACATATGTCGCAGAGATCAAGCTATCTTTTATGAAGTATAGTACCTATTATTTATTTGCCGCCTATTCTGTTCCACTACAGAGCAAATACCTCCTTTTCCTCCAGGTTTAGTGTAATTTTGGACCAATCCTGTCGATAGACGTCAACAAAATATAATTTACGTAAAATAACTTAGTAGTACGTAGGTACATGAAGTCTTTATAAACTGCCAAATGACGTCACCGCCATGGAAGGTAAATAACGATTAATGCTTGCTTCCCACATGAGGTCATCACATCACTACATACTTGAGATAAACACTTTATAAGATTACCAACTTAATTTGACATTCCATAGCGGCGCTGCTTGTCAAGACATTTAGTTACGAAATGTCAAATTCCGTACAATTTTTTTAGTTACAATTTTCGCCGCCTGCACAGTTAAGTTGGGTGTTGTTTCTTGTAGTAGTGACTCCAAATTACGTTGTTTGTATACTAAATCTTTGTTGATTATGTTCTGATGGTCATAGAGTAGTCAATGTTGACATACACTGATATATTTCTTGATAGTGTGATGAACGTTTTGCTTGCAAACGGAGCAATGGAATTATAGTTGTAGTTACCTTGATCCTGTTTGAATTGTGAGTCATAGTATGTGTAGTAGTAGACTTAAGTTCACTAATACCTACTACTGGAAAGAAACTGTGATTCACTACATTCAAAGCGTAGCCATTGATTTATAAGGTGGGCACATATAGACTATAGAGCATTTACTTGTAACAGAACATCGAACATTTGCCGTTTATAACCGCATTTCGAACACGCGAATTAACGGACTAACAGCGAATGTTAGAAGTAAATATATGTACATATATATCTAGTATTTTCTTAATTTATGAAACAAAATACACAATAAAAACATGAAAAAAAATACGTTCCAAATTCAAATAAATCTCAACAAAAACAACTTTAAATGTCATAAATGATTTTAAAGTTAACCGGAGTTTACATAACACAAGACTAGGAAAGCCTAGCTTCCTTATTGAGGTGTACTATTGTCTGACGGCACGGCTGATGCAACCGGCCCCTCAGGGAACCAGATATGAACTGCCTGGGTGGGCCTGGATAAACCTAGCCATATTTCTAAGCGGATTTCTTAATTTACTCGCGATAATCCAAAAGATTTTTGAATTTATGGTCGTTGGTGAAAAAAGGTGGAATCGTTGGAGTCTTTGACCTCTTTAGAGCAGAAAAAAAAAGATGTATTCAACTGTCAAATGTTTATGGTAGAAAAAAATATAGAGATGGGACGTGATTTGTCAAATATTTGTCGATTATCGATGCTATCTTTGATTTAAATGTATTGCTGTCGGACATTTAAAACAATTTTAATTCTTGTCACCTACTTCATTCTTGAAATTAGACACGAGTATTGAATAGAGAAACAATGGACAATACACCGTCTAGTACCAGTAGATTACGCACGTGAATAAATGATATTATCGATTACTTAGTCGCCATAAAATATTGATACCTATAGTTTGTTCAGTTCCCAGAACTCAATGAAAATCATTTTAATATTGCCATTTATCAAGCGCATCGCATCAATCAAATAGAAGGTACGTAGTAATAAAACATAGTATGTCAGTAGTATCATAAAACGAGCAATTATTATTATCGTACGATGACATTAAAACCTCGGAATTGTGTATCGTGTAAGTTGACATCCTGCTAAATTGATAGGGGAATGTAGACTTTATTGCTAGTGAGATAAGGCTTAGTAGATGTGTCGATTGCAATGAGTCACATTTGTTTGCAAACAATCATTTAGTTCTAGACATGCAGGCACTGACAAGGTATAATAATGTATGTAGCGACTTTTATAGTGTCCGCGTGTTTAGAATCGGACGTAGATAAGGCAATAATTTTTTTTATATTGGTGAAGTCAGTGTAATACGATTATTTCTACCTGTTAACCTGTCAGAATGTTGACATTTAGTAAAAAAAAACAAATTAAAAAGCATGAAACCTTGAAGAACTCGAATCTGGTTTAGTCCATTCAAATATGGAACAATGAAAATACTTTTTGGTTTAGATTGGCATGTTTAGACGCATTAAACAAGATAACAAAGACATGTTTTTGTGGATCTACCATTACAATGATATTTAAATCTGTAACCTTTAAAATACACGTTTTCTATATTAAAATATGCCGCGTAAATAAATAGCGATTGCGTCATAATAGAACTCTTTTATCGATTACAGCGATCGACTGAGATGTTTAGTTGATAGTGGCACATCTCTAGTTATCAGATTTTTGCTTGGCGGGTAAACGTGAACTAAGCAATAAGTCTTGCTTGAGTAGGATTTCCTTTGGGCTACGTTTAATACGTACTACTAAAGGAAATTTATTATGAAATCTTTGAAACCCGAGCTATAAAGAAGTTGAATTTTAACACTGTCCATTCTGCGATACTTTCGTCTTATAGAAAATTAAGATTTGACAACAGAAATTAAACAAGTTTTTTATCGTTAACACTCTAAGCAAAACCGTAATTATAAAAATATCCAATAATTAGTTTCGATAAAAAATGTTTTAATGGCGTAACACTAATGTCACAGATAAATAAATCGTTTTTTTTATGTCAAAAACGTTCAGAAACGGTGTCAAGCTTTTACATTATTCAAATTATCCGTTAAAAATTGCCTTTTATGGACGAAACGGCACTTTGCACTTAGCTTGAACTAATTAACATAAAATTATGCTTATATCTTAATAAATCAGAGTTATATTTATATGAATGTTATGTTGAAACGTTTTATTGATAAACACTTATATAAGTATTCGCTCGGCTTGGTACTTTCAGTAGGCAATTCAGATAGAAAAAGCGTGTTTATTAATTGATTATTTTGATGACATCATATTATTGTAATTATACAAACTAAAGTCGATACCTACTACTGGAGTCGGCAGAAAGAATAACAAACAAAAAGTGTAAAAACTGTACTTAACCCGACTATGGACTTTTTTTAGCCTAGGTTACCCAAGCCATAATAAAGAATCGATTGACACCTTATTCATCCAAATCGGGTGAATAGTTTAGGCGTTAGGGAGGCACATATGCAAATACAAACATAAATACATAGACTTTTTTGGGACAATCCCACCGCACTATTCCCAAACCACTGCAACTCCTGAAAGCCAGAATCAACAGTGGCGACCACCAGAAAAGCGCCGAGGCAATGAAGCAAGAATATACATAGACTGCTAAAATCATAACCTTTCCTTTTGGCTTAGCCGTAGTCGGGTAAAAATAGCTCAACAGGCGCATTCAAAGATCAAATGCACCTAGCTAGACTGTTGACAAACAAAACCCAATTTGAGACAACCATCTTGCTTTATTTACCTTTAAAAACGGTATTTTTAATTTGAGAGGAACAGATAACTGTTCAAACATTACTAGTGGACTTATGTCCCCAACTCATTTGCATCGCGACGTCAAATCGACACGAACTAATAACGGATCACCGCTAAAACGAATGCTCACTTCTAGAGACCGACTGTGAATTGGAAATTAAAATAAAAACATGGCAAATGCTTTATAAGTTTTGTTTTGTAAGAAAATTGGGTCATGATAATAAATAAAATCTGAGTAGATTTGATTTGATTAAAAATCTTAATTTCGGCGCCAAATAATCTAAATGTAAAAGTATTAGATAGCAAACCTCTTTGATTCATAATAAATTATTATACTTTGTTCTTTCATTCACGCACTTCTCTAGGCAAACTGGGCTAAAAACCAAGCTGTTTACTCAATAATCTGTCGGAATAAAAAGTTAAATTCAATCCAATAAAATTGGAATTTCCGGAATGTTTGGAATTCGAACGTCTTGACATGTGTCACCGAAGTATTTGGCGGGAACGGCTCACGCATGGCGCCAAACCGAATTGATACTCATAAACGTAGCTGGGTCACGTTTTGACGATATCTCTTGGAAATTGGGGTTATTTTAATGAATTCTTCGTAGAATATTAAGCTGACTGAGCTAATCTATGTTTGTTTGAGAACAGTTTAGAATGTATGTATTCATCTAACAGATTGATAGCTATTAGACAAACGAAGTCTATCATCGATTTACTAGACTCATCTTTGCATTGAGGTTAACAAAGAAGTCTTTTCTTTAACAAGCATCTTCTAAGCTCCATCGTTCCATCGTGGATCTGATCCATCGCTTACCATCAGAAATCGAGCACAAGAGCAGGCCCAAATAAAAGAAAAACAAGAAGAAATTTAAGAAAGGTCATTGAATCTACCTAAGCCAAAGCTTACTTACAAAGTTAAATTACTGTACTTTTAAAGAATTAGACAGCACTAATTAAAAACACTGCAGTCTTTAATGCCGTCACCATCGCCAACTTGTCTCCATCACGTAACAGTAAATCCGACTGGAGCATGAATAATATGAATATTCATTAATTTTATTGCACTGGTAACACTGACCGATAGCACTGGCATGCGTACCTGACATCAACTTGAGGCATACGATTTGACGTTAAGTGCAGTTTTCACTGGACTTACCATAGACATGAAGAATGGACTGTGCTTTCCCTTTAAAAGTATGATCACTTCATTCTTAGATACGAGTATAAAAACTCTTTTTATCCCTTTTTTGGGATAATTTCCGATATCCATGCGGGCGAAGACGCTGGCAGAAGCTAGTTGTAAATAAAAGGGAGAAATGCTATTACCTGTCTCTTTTCGGTCCCGGACACGGTTGCGTTGTTTTTATCTACAGAATTTTAAATTTTGTGAGAGTATTTGCTCAGTCCCTTCTCCTTGTCTATGGTACTTACAATGTAAGAAGTTGAAGTATTAACAGGTTACTGGAACGAGATAGCGCTTTTGATGGCTAGTTAGTGTACGTAATTTCTTGCATGGATATTTCAATGCTGTTTTACTAAAGATGTATCAAGTTTTGGCACAGAATCCGTGGATATAGCAAACTTTCATTGAACAACAATTTTAATATGTTTTGTAGGAGAAAGGTTATTAAATATTTTTTTAGATGTTAGAGTGTACTGCAAACATTATCAACTTTCTTCAGGTGAAAATTATACTATACTATAGTATAGGATATAGAATAAACTCTTTTAATTTTGTTATCTAGTTATAAGTCTATTTGCACAAGGCACTGTCTTTCATCATTAAAAAGTGTCCAAATCTTTACCATGGTTATTGGAGTTATATTTAGTCATTTAATTTCTCAACAGACTTTGCCTTAATTATATACACACAAAAACACACAAACAAACACAAACACAAATGAGATTCTAAATTTAAATAATTGCAATCTAATAAATAAATAAAAAAAAATAAAAAAAATTGGAAAATTAATTTAACAAATAAATAAAAACGGTTAATTAAATGCTATTATATTATGTTAGTGAATATTTAAATAACAAATTTTAAATTTAAATAATTTTAATCTACTAAATACATATATACTTTGTCAAATAAAAGCCCTCTTCCTCTCTCCTACTTTTGCAGTGCCCGACAGGGTCCACAATGGTCTAAATTTGTACCTACCATCTAAGTTCACATGTGGAAGCAATAAATGTATTGAGTATTGAGATACAATCAAGCCTGAATTGCCAGATTTAAATAATACCCCTTAATTTAAGGTCGCGTGCGCCATTGCACTAAAGGACTCTAAATGGTACTCCTCTTATTAATGGCTTTCATTACTTTTATGACGATAATTGACAGTAAGTGTTATGTAAAGATCTTGGTAACCTGATAAAAGCTTTTATTTAAGAGTGTTTATGTATAAAAAAATAAGTGTTACATTACTAGATTTTGCTAGCGATTTTACCCACTTGTAAGTCGGAAATGATCTCAAGTGAATAGGGAACATACTCTCGGTATAAATATTTTTTTATGTCTTTATTCAAGTCTTGTTCTGCCTGTGTGGCAAATTTCATATAAATCTGTTTAGGCGTTGAGGCGATTGATTAACAAACATTTTATAATATTTTGGAGATAATTAAATTAATATGTTAACGATTTTCTCTCTCTCTTAATAAGTTGTTAATAAGAATCTGTAGTCTTTTCTTCAATAAACGAAGCCTACACAACCCTAACTTCTAGTAATCAAATACCAAAGAAAATGGCGCCCATGTCATAAAAGAAAATATTGCTTATTAGATCTCTGTTATTTTTAACTTTAATCAATTAGTATCGACCATCCAGTACCCGGATGAAAATACTTGACATAAAGTGTCTTGAATTAAAAATAGCAATAGTAGGAGAACTCAGTTTGCCGCGGTTTCTTCATGACTTTTTTCTCTACGTCTATGGTCTACATCGAACCACAGGTTAAATAGATAAATAGGGACTGCAGTCTTCCACGTAGGTTTTGCGAAAGCAAGCTGAGTGTTTATGTTGCTGGGAATCGATTAGATCATTTGTAGTTAGTTATGTTTGGAAAAAAGTTTTGCAGAAGTAATGGCTAGTGTTAAATATTCATCGTGATAATTTTGTGTAGCTTATTTACCAGCAGTACCTATTACGCCCTTATAAGTGTCACATAACAAGTTAATTAGTAATAAAACCCATTTATGTACACTGGCAATATTTTACAAACCGTGCTGCAAAACTAGGTGTATATACATAAGTACCAATAAATATCAAGTAAGGGACTCATATTCGCCAAAACCAGCATTCACGTAGATATAGGTAACTGACTGTTTTAATTGCCAATATATCTCAAATAAATATCGAATAAAACTGGCTAAAAGGACTTTACAGTGACCACATTGCATGTGTTTTTTATAAGGCACAATGCATGGTACGCAAAATCATTAAAAAGCTTTGAGTATTTTCTTAAAGTTTATTTATTATACTTACTTCTCTAAATGTCACGCAGTTTCTTTGATGCAGATACATATTTTCGGAATAAACAGTACATACTCTAACGTAGGATCCTTTAGTACTTCGCCAGGTAAGTGTGCCAGTCTGAAAACTATTTGAAAATTAGAGCTTTCTTCTAAAAGGTCTTGCGCCAGCATCCAACCTAAAACCTATGCAAATATTTCAAGTGCTCTCATCATACTTGCAAAAGAAAGGCTCGGATCGTAAAGAATACAGCAATGAGTACAATAGGTCTTGTCCCAGTAAACCTCACTATGTATGCACTATGGTAACCTCATATGGAGCCACAGCCGCGTGGCGCCGCCGCCCCGGCACCGCGCAGGCGCCGTCGCGACGCGGGAAAACGAACAGCTGTTTGCTCCCGCGCCAGCCATCTTGGTTTTTTACGGCCAGCTAGAAAAGTGAGATTACTTTGCTTTTCAATCGCTACATATTAAAGAAGATATCTTCCCATGATTTAAAAAGAAAGTCTGATATTTGCGTGCGAATAGATTATATTTTCCACTGAATATGTAGTAAAATTTTCTACTTTCAAGGAAGTATCTATTTTAATTATCAGCTATTACAGGTTTTCATTTCATTGTTTTCTTAAATACTTAAATGTCCTAGCCAACATTAAAATAGACACGTAATTCCAGACTTTCCCTCCATTTTTCCTGCCATAGACAATAACTTACGATCTGTCATTACACCATAACCTAAATGCCATAGAGCACACCCATCTCATTGTCTGTGCCTCGCAAGTTGTCCCTACAACGTATGCTTTCACTTTTATGATATGCTATTATGACATGTACTTACTTTTAATCGAGGCATATTGTACCTAAGTGCCTTGTTGGGTACGGAGAGGTCGCGGGTTCAGTCCCTGGGTCGAGTAAACATGCTTGAGTATTGCTCGGTTCTGTGATTTATGGCATGGCAGCGATTACATGGAATTACCTACTGATGTTAAGGAAGCGGCGCGATTAAAGTTTAAATTATTCTAATGTCTAATAAAGTTAGCGTATTCCTACAAAGAAGGTTTGACATTTGCACCTTTGTGTTTGTTCAATATTAGGCCGTTTGATAACGCGCTTTTGCCTTTTAAGTGTACTTGTACGAATTTCTAAAGATGGCTATGGAAGAACATAGAACGATGGAGATGCTGAGTAATAGAAAAGTATGGAAATATGACCATGTGTCGAGCTGCAGAACTGAGTTCAAATGGATGCCCATTCGGCAGAGAAGAAATTTGCGCGACTTGACGGTGCTTTTCTCTACTCAACTCTCCCACACCTCCTTCTTATCTTATACCTCACTTTCAATACCTATGTACTTCACACGCTAGGAATCTGTGTTCATCTAATAATCTTCTCTTGCTCTGTCCTTCTCATACTTCTGATTTTGTTCATTCTTCCTTTCATATTCAATCCATTCTTCTGTGGAATGCGTTACCTCTCGATATCAGGACGGCCACCAGTTAGTATGCATTTAAGCGGAAGTTGCGGCATTATTTTCTAAATGAATAGCAGTATCGTCTCAATCTATAATTTTGTATATATATATTCATATATTATTTTATATATAGTATTTATTACAGTAAATATTTAAGTATGCTTATTTTAACTATATACTTTTGTACTAATTTTGCATTTATAATATTATTATTTCATTAATATGACGTGGGGGGTGACCATAAGCTCTTAGAGCGGTATCAATTTGAGATCGAGTAAGTGACAGTTGTATACAAGTCAAATACATCTGTCCCTTTTTCGATATCAAATTGATATCGCTCTAAGAGCTTATGGTCACCCCCCTAATTTTTCACCGCACTTGGTTGACTGGTAGAGAATGCTTCAGGCATTAAGTCCGCCTATGTGCTTTTATGTTGCATGAAGATTTAATAAATAAATAAATAAAGTTGAAATGTTGCACTGCCTACAAATAAATAGGGACAAGGGCAACAGAATGATGATTGTATGAATTTCAAAATGTCTTCCATGTCTATGGTTCTCAAACACGGAACAGAAAAAAATAGTTCTCAACGGTGTTTTGTTCTAAGAAAAACTCCGGGAGTCTTCCGTTCTGTTTTAGGCCACTTGAACCCATTAAGATACGCCAACTAAAATGAGTATTCAATTGAAATAGTTTCGTTTATCTCGAGATAAACAAATAGTTCAAATATAGTTCTGTTAAGTACTACTTGTTTTAATAGACTACCAAAGATACTAAATGGGTAAAGTACAAGCGGTAGAAATACTTATTATTAATTCGAAAGTTACTTTGTTTGTTGTGGAGAGCAGTGGTGGCCCAGTGGTAACGGCTGCGACTTACAAGTTGTATTGTAGGCCGTGGGTTCGTTACGGGCCGTTCACTCTCACAGTGAGGAGTACTGTGTCCCAGAGGTGGGAAGGCATCATTAAAAGGCTGATGATGATGCACTTTGTCGGTCTGTCTGTTTTTCTATACGTTTTTCACACCTAAATCACTGAACCAATTTTGATGAATTTTGGACAAGGAATCCAGCCATTCAGCCTAGGACTGTCCCAAAGGGCTGTGCGAAGGGGGAAGGAAAGCATATGCCCTGAAGTGGGGCAGAACAGGCTAATAATAATGCAATACCTTATTTCATTGCGGCAAAATTCAATCGTTGAACCAGCCTGGCGATAAATGTTATATTGAGGTCTTTCTTCGCATTAAAACCTTTTATATGTCTCATTAGTTCGTGTAAAACCAGGCTTAAAATGTTATCATAAACTAATATTGTGGCAATTAACTTTATAAACTTGTCGTAAAGTTATTATGTCGTGCTTCGCTAATTAAGTTCTGACTTTGTTGATGATAAGTGCAGATATTCATTACTTTATTTTCTTTGTAGTTAATAATAAGAAATTTGATGTTTATATTGGTACGTAATAGGGTAGTGGTTGGCAGTGATGAAAGCTCTGAATTTCAATAAAAAAGTCGAATTTAAAATATTTACAAATTACCCAATTATTTTCAGTACCAGGACTTTTTGGCGCGTAACCAAAATCCGAACGAATGCCGCCATCTTGATTTTTCAATACAATTTCCACAGACAGTTTCACATTTTTTTACTAACAACGCCCCAGTGACAATGTCATGCAAATGCCAACAATATTTAGTACTCTCCGTAGATTTATTAGAATTGAAAGACAATTGTCACCTTTACAGAATTAAAAAAATACTTGCTATTTCCATACTAATTCAGCCTTACAACAAATATCATATCGAGCATGTCCATACTTTCGATACGTCATTTGAATAAAAAATACGAATAGTAAAAAGGTCTATTTCCTGGCAGAATTAAAAGCATGCATTTGTAGCAGGAAGTGTGGTGTTTCTATTCCTATAGAGGTGCGCTTTGATCTGCGATGCGGCTGTGTTGCCCGTGGCTAGGGTTACCAGTTACAAATATTTTGATAGGTTTTCTGATGTTGGTAGACTCTTTAAAAGTTTGGTGTTAATAAGTTGCTGTTATTGATGTTTCTTGAGTATTTTCAAACAAAATATTTGTAAATTGTATCTGTAAAAAGATCTCTGGATAAGATATTCTTATCTTTCCTGCGTTGCCGTTTACCGTGCTCTTAATTTTTTGTTATAGATATTCGAAAAGCTTTTTTCAACAAAAGTTATTTTAACATACCTAGATTCGTAGCCATATAACAACTTTAGCCATCATTAAATTTATTTTGTTTTCGCTCAACTGGCCAACTTCTGACAAGTTGGTAAACACATTTTATACTTTGTCGAGTTTGAAGTGGAAATTTTCCACTTGCTCTGATTTCAAGTTTAGGTAAGTAGGTAAGTACACACATACGTCTTCATTTACCGCAAAATGTAAATCAGAACCGGATAGTTTTGTGACAATTTCTTCTCGTGTTTGATGTTTGAGATTCTGTCTTACGAATGATGTTTTTAACATATAAGGTTTACCTAACGGAAACTGTAAACAATAGTTAATGATATATATACGATTGGCTTATTTTGGCTTTTTTTATAATCTATAGGCTCGTGTTTGACCACTATCTCACCTGATGTTAAGCGATGACGTGGTCTACGGTGAAGCACGCTTGCCTAGAAGGAACCTATTCACTCTTGACTTAAAGACCCCAAGGTTGTAGCTATCAGGGAACAAAGACCCCGGAAAGGAATTCCACTCCTTAGCTGTGCGCACAATGAAAAGTATTAGCAAAACGCTTTGTACGTATGGGAGGGATGTCCACCATGTACCGATGGCGCATGGTCGTACGTCTTGTAGTCCGATGATGGAAAGGGCTAGGCGGAATCAAATTGTGCAGTTCCGTCGCACACTCCCCGAAATGTAACCGATAAAAAACCGACAGGCTGGCAACTCGGCGTCGATGTTCGAGGCTCTGGCGCTTTGAGGCGACCAGTGCATCGTTGCCAATAAGCCTTTTGGCCCGTCTGTCGATCGACTCAAGTGCATCAAGCTGGTATTTGGCAGATCCATCCCAGAGGTGAGAGCAGTACTCCATGCATGACCGAACTTGTGCTTTATACAAGTTGAGCAGCTGTTCAGGCGTGAAGTACCGTCTCACCTTAGCAAGAATCCTCAACTTTTTTGCAGCTAACTGAGCTTTCGCCTCACTGAATGGACCGAAGTTGAGGGTCGATGTCAACGTAACACCGAGAAGTTCGAGATGGTGAACATAATATAAAAATGTAACAACCCAAGCCCAAGAGCCAAATCTAAATAGTTCACAACCGCTTTGATGCATTTCGAGTTCAAATATTATAGGGATTATTTGCAACAAGGTATTTTGGGTTCTATTGTACGGGATACGGCAGTCTTGCAGAATGAAAGAAAGAAATCTGTCACCTCAAGAAACCCCCCTTGAAGTTAAATAAGGAAATCTGTGTCCTAATGTAAAACCATCAGAAAAATCAACAATAATAATGACGACGACCTACAATAATGTTTTTCACCCGATAGCCTCCTAGAATCTTGTAATCGTTCGCATAAAGTCTCAATACAGTTAGCAAAATAACATTACGAACTATGCAATCGAATACTCAACTAATCAAGTTCCCCACATAGCTAGCAGGTACAAAACACCGCGTTTACCAGCTTCGGTATTTTTATGGCAATACTTGAAACGCTAATCGGGAATAAAAGAAAAACCAAGGCATTTGCTGTTAAACAAGCTTTGTAGAACGTGTTTAGAAGAACAGTATTATAATGTACTTACTGGCTGGGACTTGGAATAGGGTCTTGCGTATCTATAGAAATTGGATCTTACTTTTTAAATTGACAAAATTTTCCCCAATACTCTCCAGACGGCTGTTATAAAGTGCCATTCTATCACCGATAACGATTGTAAATTATCGATGTGACAGCAAACAATCCCACCGCACTGTTCAACCACTAACAAACCACTGCAACTCCTGAAAGCCAAATCAACTACCACCAGAAAAGCGCCGAGGCAATGAATTTCGACGAAGTCCAGGAGACAGAGGTCACTAGTGTCACTACTGACAGATTCTCAATTTACCTAGAGTATGTCTAAGGGTTTTTGTTTTTCGCAGAACTAATATTTGGTAGATTTTTCACCATTTTTTTATATAGCCCTGGATCTATTAATGGCCTAATCATAAAGAGAAATTGAACAGCCCGATTTTTTTTGGGATCCTTAGGGAAAAACTACTTTTACAATATTTGCCATGCACTAGCAAAATAATGAACGAGGAAGATGTAAAATAACGTGTAGAACCCAGTAGGTATGTAGGTGGTAACATGAATCATAGTTACAATAAATAATTCCATTCAACTCTATCAATACTCGCACGTCAAATGTGTAGGTACTACGGAAAAACCGCTAAGAATATTCAAATTGATTTCGAATAATATTATTTATTTACATTTATTTGGGACTCTCGTGAGTCAGGGACCGTTCAAGTGCCTTCTGCCATCTCAAGTGGAGATCAAAGCTTTTGAACCTGCACTTTTGAGGTTTCTAATTTATTGACGCGATAAATATTCGGTTGGCTTTCTAAATTGTTGTCCATAAGTTAAGGCTTATCGATTGTTTTATCGATTTTTCTTTAGTGTGAAGTGTTGATTAATTGGTCAGTAATTAGTGGTTATATTTCATCTGTTATATTGAAATTATTAGCTATGAGATTTTTGACGTAGTTTAATGCCCGTCCCGTGGAACCGGTTTTTTTTGGCAAATGGTACTGACTACTGACTTACTGAGCAATAGTGTAGCTCTCTTTCAGTAAGAGAACTTTTGTAATCTTATCGTCATCATCCGCAGCCTGACTTCGCCCACTGCTGGGCATAGGCTTTACCTTCTTCTGCCAATCCTCACGTACCTGTGCCAACCTTATCCTTGTAGCCATCACGTGCAGAACCTGGATCTTATCAGTACTTCCAGACATTTATTTCTACAAACAAACAAAAACATATTTTTAGTTTTGAATATCGGTGTTAAATGTTTTTTGTGTGGTCTGCCCCATAATTTTCACGTAGGTGTTACAATATTAATGGATTATGTCAAGCGTTTGGGTAGCAGCACCCACCTATGCAATCAGACGTACTGTGAAAATCTGATTTCCCTTGAGCTATTCCGGTCATGGCAGACGGTAATAGCTTCTTATTAAATCATTAAGACCTACTTGCACGTAAAACTTATCTCAGAGTTAAATGCTACAAACAATATTGTATGATAAGCTGTCAATTTAACCTCGTGCACAGATAATATGACACTAGCATACAGATGCCTCATCCCATACAAAGAAACCGTGCCGACGTAAATAGCGTTTTTCATCTGATTATACCGATTATTTTTTGTAAATCGATCGCTTTCGGTTCCGATCAACGTCGATAGATAGATCACCGTCTATATCCGTGGAACGGAACCGAACGCGATCGATGTACAAAAAATAATCAGTATAGTACGTCGGCACGGTTTCTTTGTATGGGATGAGACACCACTGCCTCGTGTTAGTGTATCTCTGAGTTAAATTTTTCGTGCAAGTGGGCCCTAACTATCATCATTTTGACTGTCAAAATTTGACTAAACGTCATCGTTTCCAAAACTTCTGGCGTCATTAGCAATTTTCATCAATCTTAAAACTGTCTTATATTTCTTCCGTTGTTTTACATTCTGCTTCTCGTGTCCTTATTTTGCCTTATTTTCGGTGTAACGGTTTTTTATTCTCCACATAAATTGCGCTGTTTTCTTTCTCCGCTATGGCAGCCAAATGTGCTACCATCATAATCATCTTAACTCCTGTTGTCTAACAGTTCTATTTCTCTTAAATTCTATCCAAGAGTAGCCCGTACCTTCCGCGTTCGGCACATAGCTTCGGTTAATTCCGTCCCGCGTCGGAACCGTCTCGGCTCGTTAGGCCGTCGTCACTAAATATATGAGACGTGACGAAAACTATGCTGACAGTTCGACCACACAGGTTTTAATGGTTTATTGGTGTTTAGAGTTTGGAGGATCAATGTTCGCGTCTATTACGGAGTAGGAGTAGAGTGTGATTTTGTCTAGAATACATCAGTTTGTTGTTGTTCAGATAGGCAGTCGCTCCATGTAAAACACTGGTACTTAGCTGAATCCGGTAAGACTGGAAGCCGACCCCAATATAGTTGGGAAAAGGCTAGGCAGATGATGACGATGACATCAGTTTAATGTTGGTCGAAAAATTTTTGGAAAAATGGAAAGTTAAACAATAGGGGACAATAGTGTGCTGCGAACAGAAAAGACGAATGATCAGCTTCATTATTTAAGCATGATTAGGCAAAATTTATTTTTATTACATTCTTAGTCGTGTTTGTAGAAACAGAATAAAGAAACTGAATTTGACCGCTTCCAACAAACTGACAAACGAAAAATAAAGACTAAAAATCTAAGAGACAACCATTCGTTCTGAATTTATTTGTAACGTCCCGTTCAGGGGCGATTCGCTTTTCAAAACACAAGGTGAAATTCCATACAAAATTCAAAATTGACAGCAATAGAACCTGTCAACTTAACATAATGCCAACTTAACAGGCGTAAAACGTTTGTATTATCTGTGGACAATGGGACTTTTGAAACTGTCATTCACAGATTAGTTTTGGGACAGTGGCGCTAGTGTTAATGTGGGTCAGCAAAGGTTACTGGTTCAAGGTGGAGTGGCAGGCCGCAGGGTGATGGCGAATGGATATGTTGTGAGCCTGTCGCCTGGATACTGACAAAGAAATATTAATTTGATCGATATCATGTGCCCTTTGTATTGAATAATCGTACGGTATTATGTCGCAGGTAATTGTTTTAACGCTGCTAAAGGCATATAAGATATTGTAGATATATTTACAATATAAGAACTCAGCAGGCCCAGTTCAGAGTATGATTGTGTTTAGACAACAATAGTTGTAGTAATTTAGAGTATCACCCGCATCAGTGAACTTAACTATGGTAGGTTTGATCAGATAATTGTTCTTATTCAAATGTGTGTGTGTTGTTGTTTTGTTCATATTGTTTTAGTTA
Source organism: Orthosia incerta (assembly GCA_948252205.1). NCBI lineage: Eukaryota > Metazoa > Arthropoda > Insecta > Lepidoptera > Noctuidae > Orthosia > Orthosia incerta. Next base: position 8,472,641 of record OX411761.1, read on the forward strand.
AACATTGATTGCGTATTTTGTTTAAATTAAGTAGCAGTACCTGATAGTCATCGGATGTCTTTTGCTTTATCATCAGTCTTTACCTTTTCCAGTCTTTAAGTTATTTATTATACATTTATGCACAATCACTGTGTAAAAGCCGATAAATATTGGTAAAACTAATAAGGAATGCCAGGAATTCCAGCAAATCTAGGTACCAAAGTAAGATAACACAGCATTGTTGTAAATGAGTTTCCTAGTGCCTCTACATTATTGGCTATTGTTCGGTATTGTCTCGCCAGTATTGAGTTCCTAGTAAACATAGGAACTACTTGTAGATTAACATTTACATATACGTAAGTACGCACGTTGTCTTTGGTACTCTTACCCCTATATTTTTAGTCACTTCCTCCACTTGACTTAATCTTGACTCAATTTCCCTCTATCAAATTGACGTTATAGCACAGTTATTTATTGACGTTAATCAAGGGATTTTCCGTTGTCATGGCGATTAAGTTGAGTGGAGTGAGCGAAGATTCCTTCACTAGGACTTAAGGCGCCGATTCCCTTGAGTAGCTGATTTTAAAATAAGAATCACGTCTAAACGGCTAGTCGTAATTTTTTGGAAAAAATATATGTTACATTAGACCATTTTCTTAATAATTTGCTCTAAGAAAATTTTGACTTTTATTCGTATAACATAGTGTAATTAATTTGTAAAGGTATGTCTAAAACGGACAAAAACACGACAATCGCGCCAAAACCGTAGCTAACCGCTGTAGAAAATATATTATAACGCCAACGACCTTGAGGGAACAAAACGCGCACTCTTTTCACACCCGCGCGACCCAAAATTTAGTAGTTTTTACTTTCCTTATTATTCTATGACTTTGAAAAAAAAAGCCTCAGATCAAAATGTAGATAATTAAATTGTCTTTGAGATGGTGTCGATTTTATTAAAATACGCCCAGCGGTTTTTTGGTGCGATTGTCGTGTTTTTGTCCGTTTTAGACATAACTTTACAAATTAGTCACACTATGTGTTACGAATAAAACTCAAAATTTTCTTAGATCAAATTATTAAGAAAATGGTCTAATGTAACAAATATTTTTTCCAAAAAATTATGATTAGCCGTTTAGACGTGATTCTCATTTTAAAATCCGCTACTCAAGGGTATCTGCGCCTTAAGTTTAATAAAGAATTCTTTAGTGTTTGCAACTTTTTCGCTGTCAGGACTTTGGCATGTCCTGGCTGAACTCAAAATGACTCAGACAGACATGGAATGTTCTATAGAATTTTAATTATGCACCTCTGTGGGTGTCGGTGAGTCAGTCTGTTTAAGTTTTAGCTAAAAAGATACATGATACTGTGGTGAGGATACATGATTGTTTCAGAAAATATTTACTTTCTGAGTTAGCACGGTCGTTATAGATCTTGCTTCGAGAGTACAAGTTGTGTGGTCTACAGACTGAGGGTATACAAAGTTTCATTCTTTCAACTCTGGCGACGCGATGGTTAAAGTGCCAATATGTAAGAGATTGATCACATTCGTTGACAGAATGTCACTTGTCTGTAGCCACAGATAAAAAAGACGATCGCATTAGAAAATTCGAAGTTCGAATGCGTGCGTCTTTTTTATCTTATAGTCCGGTCAAATTAGACATATCAAATTGCATTAATTCGCATAGAGCTGAACATTGGTGCGAATGTTCGGAACACCATTATAAATGAAATGTAAAAAGTCCCCATCGATCCCACACTTGCAAAAAAATTTATTCAAGGTCAAAGTTCGCAAATATGGCTTTTTTGCGTTGTTTAGCCGAACGGTAAGTTTTAAAATAAAAATAGGTCAGACAAAATTTTAATTTATGCAATTATCTATAAAAAATTTCTCTACAATTTTTCTCCTAAACGTCACCGTTTCTTAGATATTATAGTTGAAAAAGTTCTATTCTTCTTAATATGCACACGTTTCCACGCCACATGGGAGGTGTACATGGCGCGTTTTTTTACCGGGTTTCCCCGATAGGCCTATGCCACAATCTATTGTGATCCTGTTTAATTCAATACTATTTGAAATTATGTAAAAACTGGTAGGTACTATTGGAAATGATGAAAGTCATGCTAATTCTAAAAAAATAGGTGTAGTTATCCGCCTCATTCATAATCATTTGATAATTCTGCTACCTCTTCTTTTTGTTTTGTAAGTCTTCTTGTAGTGTGGCTTGGTAATCAATTGGCCCCAAAAGACTGGGGTTGGAAGTTAATCAACAATACTTTGGAACCAATTCAGACTTTCCTTCCACCAAAATATTTTGCAAGTGTGGGATCGATGGGGACTTTTTTACATTTCATTTATATTGGTGTTCCGAATATTCGTACCAATTTTCAGCTCTATGCGAATTACTACACTTTGATGTCTAATTTGAATTTGACCGAACTATTGTCTTTAATCTCAGATGTAAAAGACGATCGCATTAGACAATTCGAAGTTCGAATGCTTGCGTCTTTGTGTGCATTTTGTTGTGGACATAGGGGTCATTATCGACTCAATTTACGTAATATTATTTAGTTTATTTCGTATTATCTTTGTTTGTTATTAGCCGGATGGAAACCATTGTTAGCTTTAGAAATTCAATAACACTGCTGGTAATTTTCTTCAACTCAATCGGCCACTATATAATTAATAAGATTTCTTTCTGTTGATTGGAGAAAAGTATTAGTTGCTAGTTTACTGTTAGATACTTACTGTGGTCGATTTAGACCATAGGCAATTTATGATGTAGAATCTAGCACATCCGTCTTCAAACTGACTACAAACCTACATTAACAATAGGACATACATCCATGCTAATATCATTATCATCCATATAATATAATAAATGTGAAAGTAACTCTGTCTGTCTGTTTGTCACGCCTAAATAGCTGAACTAGGTACACGAGTCGACTATACCCTATATTTCAAAATCATCCTGCAACTATACTAATTTGATAGTCTTAAGTAATTATTTTATTGACATTAAACTTGTTTTTTTTTTTGCTAAATAAATATATAAAAAAAAGTCTTTATTGCTTCTCATACAATTGTTCTACAGCACAAAATTGAGACATAAATATATAACCATATTTATACTGTGTTTGACACGTCTTTCAATGGAATATGGACCTATGACCTGGATTAAAAGTTTGACACATAGGATACTCGTCATCCCGGCACTATTACTTATTTTTTAGTTTATCCTCGCATTGGAACGCCTAGCAGTAATTACACCAATGGAGCACAATCTTATAATAAAGTCACTACAAGTCCATGGTTTTTCTTCACCGTTGCTTGTCAGGGATGTCCAAGATAAACTTAGAAAGTACATATGAATTGCAACTCACATTGGTAATTGCCGACTTTTGAACCCATGACCACAAACACGAGAGGCGAGGTCTTAGCCACTGGGCCATCACAATATTTTTTGTTCCCTTGGGATCAAAAATAAAACATTAAGACACTTTAGAGGCGGGCGAAGCCAAAGGAAGAAGCTAATGCTAAATAAACCTGCCCGTTATAAAGGCTATTGTATAGTCAGAAGACAAGGTGCAATTAGTAGCACATGTAAGACAATGTACGTAATGAACGCTGGCTATTACCGGTGACGAAAACATCTCTGACTCATCTCTGTGCGCCTAGTACCGTAAGACAGATGTGTGTGGAGATGATAATACAGATTTTTTTGAAAAATATATTAGGTAGTTACTTTTTTATTCTAAAATTATTCTTATGGCTTGTTTGTTGATTATCAAATGGCATTATTTGTTATGCATGTTAATAATTCAATATCAATATAAGTAAAGCAGAAACATTGAGAAAATTGTAGTGAATATTGATAATAATCAACTTACATGATATATTATTTATTTAACTTTAATAAAAAAGTAAAATTTGAACAAAATTCAAACCCTCATCTCACAAATACACATACTGACATACCGTCCACCCCTCACAAATAAACTGAAAAATTAGCAAATGTTATAACTCTTCTGTTAAGATGTCTTTTGAATTCAATTTCACTACCTTTTACATCATCAATCAACTATCAAACCCATCATTCATTAGAAACAGCAGTACCTACCGTAATTACAAAAACCCACACAGCGGTATCAGTCACTCTATGCTCATCTGTCAGCTGTGCCAGTGATCTTCGCCCTCTGAATGGGGCATTTCCGCCGAGTATTGCTCCGATCAAGTGATTCCCTTCCTTGAGATGATACACCGCATCCTGTATCGGTGTTAGGAAACCAATAATATTGATTGTCACTGTCTATGAAGGCCTGGTACTTATGGCTCGTTTAAGTGGTTTTATTGATAAACAAGCTTCTGCCAGTGGGTTTGCCCGCGTGATAGTTATCCTAACATGCTCCTGGGGTGAAAAGTATCCGATGTCCTAATTTAGTACATGGTATACCCATGTGTAAAATTTTTATCTAAATCCGTGCAGCCGTTAAATCGTAAAAAGATAAGAAACAGACAGACAGAGTTATTTTCCAATTTACTATCTGTAGGCCATACAAAAATATTTGTACAGTGCGCGAATCCAACCCGTGACACGCAGCGCAGTAGTCAATGGCTTAGCTACTGCGCTACCAGTTAGATGATACAGACTGACAGTAAACATCAGGACTCATGCTTGTGAAAAACTGTGGTAAAAGTAAGAAGTATATATTGAAATAGACAAGAATCTTTAAAATAGACTAATGAAAAAGAGCTCAGGAAACCACTATGACCACTAAAGAAGGAAGAAAAAGCTGAACGTTAAAAATCTACAAAGAAAAAGAAGCGACTGGTAAAGATATCAATAATGTTAAAGCACTTTATTACAATCTGAAGGTGCGCCTAAATAAAAAGAAAGCCTTACAAACCCATAAAAAGTAATTCAACACTATCCTTTCTTATCAGACCAATAAAAGAGCATCAAACGAAGTTAATAGATATTTTATTACGGTTAACCATCGGGGTGCGATAGTGCGACCACAGAATAGATACAGTACAGAAGTACAGCTCCATACAACGAGCTAATACACGCACACATAGACACGTACGTACGGCTATCTCAAACTAATGCCGGTCGCGAGGAAAACGTACCTTAGTGTGTTCCGTGGAGTATATTTACGGAATCACCATAAGAAGATACAGAGTTCTAGAGAAGGTAATGAAGCCAAACTTACAGCAAGAGGAAACTTGATATTTTATCAGCGATATAATAGAATAGAATATACTTTGTTGTACATCAAAAAGTTACCCAACTCTTTAATAAATATTGTCAAAAAGTTCGGAATGGGATTGACATGCGCTACCGAAATGTCACTTAAGCCCGATTTTTCAATAGTCTGTTAGCTTTTAAATGAGGAATAAAAATGGCGGTTTGACAGCTTTTGTATAGAAAATATGTCAAACGGCCATTTTTATTCCTCAGTTAAAAGTTATCAGACATTTGAAAATCGGCCTTTAGTCAATCCAAAACTTTTTGGACAATCGTTGGCGCTGATAGTACTTATACGACTTTTTCTAGAGCCCTTTCTGTTACCATCGTTCTATTCTGTGACACAAGTACAAAATAACTTGTACTTCTATCGACTATCATGTAAATCAGGTTTTATAGTTCGCTGCGGGGAGTCATTGATGCTCTTTTGTTACCACTCCATTTTCTTCGTAGTACTTTAGATGTATCTTCGGAATTGCTTTTTAGTCACTTGTGATGTATGGGTGGGTTGATAAAATGGACAATTTGTTTCGTTATTTTGGGAATGGCAGTTTCTGGCACGTAGTAGGATCTCGTAGCTATTTTGCATTTACATTCTGTACTGATTTCTGGGGTGGCTGACAGTTTCAAGCTTTTGACTTTCTATGTCTTCCTTTCGAAAATCAGGGGCTTCTTCTTTAGTCTGTCTTTTGCTATGTTATCTTATCATCAATTCGCCTGTCTTTATTCAAATTTATTTAGACAATTTTTCTTGTTCTATACATCTTCCAGTCACCTTATTTCTAGCCAAACATTTTTGCAGACAATTCATCCATCGTGCCTTGTCGTGCTTCTATCCTTATAAAAAATTAAATAGTATGTAGCGTTGACCTCTAACAAACAATTACATCGACCTATGAAAAGCTATATATAACTGGCCGTAAATAAAAAGAAAACCTCATAAAATCAAAGTCATGGCGTGTCTTTGAAATCGACCCGAACAGAGTGGTTCCGTTTAATAATTTTAAAAGCTTTTCGTTAGGCAACGTTTTCGACCAATGACATAATCCGGCGACGACTGTTGATTACAATCTGGATTGACAGATAATTTGGGTGGCACAATAATTGGTACTAAATTAAACTCAGAAAACTACCCTTTTCAACGCTTAGTTAAACGAACAATGGTAATAGACTTAGCTGAGCTCCTATTACACAAATAGCTTAAAATGTCGATGAACAAAATGAAATTATATCAACTTGTTCTAGGAGTATTTCACTATGATTCTAAATTTTAGATTATATAGCAATAAAATCGCCATTATTATTAAGTAACAGTATTTTATTAAACTTAAAGGACTAAATGATTCTAAATTACTAATGTGAGTCTTGGCTACATTTGATAATATTTACTGATAAATCTGCGATTCGCTTTAATCATCATGATCTTCCTCATCATCATTCATTCATCAAGGTTTTAATTTCGTTTCTTGGTTTGGTTTCTTCATTCATTACTTGGTCCTTTCACATCTTCCGATTTTGAGTTCCTAATTTATTTATTAATAAATTGGATAGTGCAATTAATACACAGTAATTACAGATTAAGACAAGGCTTACCGCGGATTCCTAACAGCGTCATGCACTCATTGTACATGACGCTGTTAGGAAACCGCAAGGTAACTTATTACGATAAGCTGATATTTATATTCCATCTATTGCATATTTGTCACGTCTTTAAAGACAGGTAGCAGTATTACCGTCAAATCCCTTCCAAGCCGTCAATTAACGCTTTATGAAATACAAAACCGTGTCCAAAACCGGTAAAGTAAAGATTAACACATTTCGATAGACATTCATTTTTACGACATCCACAAAATATTGGATGATTCGCGAAAGGCCCTTACAAAACACTTATTCATAAATAAAATATTAATGCTAATAAATTTTATTGCGTCATAAAATAAATTGCGTTGCTGGATAATTTTTATTAAAGACTTATTGAAACACTTAATTTTATGCCCGATGGATTGGTATTCATGTATGCCGCGTTAAATTTGTATTATTTTCGAGATTTCCAATCCATTTAATTCAGTTAGCGTTTATTATAATATGACTGTCCGTAGCATAACGAACTTTCTACCTTGTAAACAACTTCGTAAAGTCCAAACTTTACTGTAATCTTGTCCTCATTTTGAAAACCAGTAGCTTTTACTAAAGATACCGTATCGTTTGTTACAGGTAGCACAACGGACCTAACGCCCACGCTGATCGGTATATACGACTCTTTGCTAGAACCGGGAAAGAGTTTAAGACCGGAAGCTAGTCGATTGGAAACCGCAAAAGATGCCAGAAATGACCCTCCTGTAGAAACGATATATGAAGCGATAGAAGAGACAGACATATCTAAGACTGTAGAAGACACCATGATCACAGGCGGTGTCAAACTCCCAATAGCAACCTTCAACAAAAGCTCATTATATTCATTACGAACTAAAAGTGATAACAACGGTGCTAGTGACGATTTGGATAAGTGTAAAGTATTCAGTGATTCTACGTTAAGTAAAGTACAAAAAACATTTAAAGAAATGAAGCAAGAGACGACGTTCGATAATCTCTCGCCCAATGTAAAACGGATGATTTCAAGTGCAACAAGTGAAACGACCACGTTAAAATTTCAAAAGAAAACTGTGAATATTGGTAGATCTTCAATGAGAAAATCTAATATTCCGTTAGTCGGAGCTACCTCTAAAATCTCTCAGTCTGGTGTCGAAATACTTTCCTCGGTTGACATTTATGACCAGCCCTGTGCTATCAAAAGCTTTACTAAATCCAAAAGTGAGGATATAGAATCTCCTGTTATATCGGTGCCTCTGAAACCTGAATTTAAAATTGATGATGCTCAAACCTACGATGTCCCAACGAACAATAGACCAGCAATCTACGATGTTCCCGTTGTAAACAACAAAACTGCTTTTGAATCCTTGTCTCTTCCTTACATCGATCAATCGATCGAACTCTCTATAACCTCTAACGATAGAGAATTCGATATCAAACTGTCATCGAAGGACAACTCGCCGATGAAGCCGATGCCAAAAAGTCCAGTGCAGTCGCCGGCGAAGATCCCGAAGTTGAACGAAGGCACAAACAGTTTGCATCGGAAAGACTTCGTGAATAAGAACGAGAGTCCGTCGAAATTTTTGTCGAAAACTGTACCCTACCCTGAGGCTGTAGGTTCTACTGGGAATCTGAAAGCGAGTGAGAAGGAGGTGATAAGATTGAATCCTCTAGTGGAAGTGTCTCGGCCTCTTTCGATGAGTTCCATTGCGTCTTCGAGCTCGACGTCAAGTAGTGGTGTGCAAAATAAAGGGGGAGTGAATTCTGCATACTTGGCTTCGATCGAGAGTCTAGATGATCACAGTGATGCGGACATGACCTCGGCGAACGGTAGCAATAACTTTGTGAATAACGCTGGGATTATGACTACCAGTGTGTCGGAGGAGAGGAACTCAGAAGATACGCCACGTAAGTAAACATTTTTTACACCTTTAGTTTTGTCATCCTTGAGGTTGATGTTATTTTTGACGATGCTCAAATTAAAGCTGACTGATTCTCATAAGAGAGCAAAACCTCATTCGTTTGATGATTGCAGTAAGTTGTTATCAAAACAATTTCCGGTACATTCTGTGTCCTGGAAGCCGCTCTGGTTACTGCCCTCCTAACTTAATCAAACCTTTTTAAATTCGACACAGATATAAAAAGACACACAGTCTGATTATCCCAGACCACAGAACTTATTTGCCAAAACGAAAGCAATATCTAGTATAATGTTGTTTTCAGGTGCTCAGTTGGTAGATGAGTTGCCAGGCCTATCTCAGCTGGAGCGAGTATGTGCGGAGATAGTGCAGACTGAGAACGTGTACGTGGAAGACCTGAGGCAAGTCGTAGAGGTGAGTTCAGATTTATATCCCTTCGCCCAGCTCAGAAGGCTGACTTCTTCACTCGCAGAACAATAATGATCTGATCCTATTTGGTGATAATACAAGCGATTCTACTGGTCATATTTTGAAGCGTTTACCCATAAAAGCATGTAATTCAAATGAAAACTTGCTATGCTTAGATAATAATTAAATACGTCCTAGGTTTTGAGGTTTACGATATCATTTCCTGAGAAATCGATCGATATTGGTCCCCTTATTAGGTACTTTAATATCGGAAAGACACGTACTGTTAAAACGGAAACTCCCGGACTCTTTTTAAAAAAAGATTTATTTTGATATCTAGAATATAGGATAATAATTGGGGAAAATTCGGTACACGTCCCAACTCTTTGGATGCCAAACCCGGACTGGCTAGCAGCTAGTTAGAAAAACAAAGTTCTACATGGCGTGATGCTGACTAGGCATCAGTGTCAGCATTTATCTATACAGACTAGGGATGTAACAACCCCCCCAACAAGATGAAACTTATTTTTTTATTTTTATAACATAAGTTTCAGGGAGATATGCGAAGTCTTGGGGCTGGGATTTGTTCTAATTCCTGAGCCTCGTCTTCTAAATTATCAGGATCTACTTCAGTTTTAGGAGTTGGACATTTACCGAATCTTTTACAAAGTTTGTATGATATAAAAATTAAAAGAAGAATAATTATACAATAGGTAATAATTGGATAATGAGATTCATATTTTATGAATGGGCTAGGTTCATTAATAATTTTGTCAATATCTGACATTAATTGGTGATTTGAAACAGTTACAAGTTTTTCTAGGTGTACATCATTTAACCTTAAAGGTTTCAATTTTGGTTTGATTAAAATAAACTTATCTTTGTTACAACAAGAATCACTAATAAGATTGAAATCGGAGATTATAGGTTTAATAACTGTACTATAATAAGGTTTAGATGAAAATTCTTTGTCTTTACAAAAGGCTTTACATTCTGGTTCTAAACTGATTACACCAGTACCTAATAATTTATACTCTGTTATCTGAGAGTTACATTCAAGGGTAAGTTTTGTTGGTTCTGACTTGACAAATAGCCATTTATTATTTTTTAATTCTTGCCAAATGTCTATGTTTCCATAAACCAATTTAGTTTCGCATTGTTGAGGTAATTTGTTAACAATTTTACATAACATTTCTGTTTCACAAATAGGCATATCTTGAACTGAGTATATATCGAGTTTATTACATACATAAATCTGGTTAATGGTTTTAACACAGTTACTTAATTCCTGAAGGCATACATATGTTAATTTATCTTTACTTATAGCTACATGATTACAATGAGGTACAATCATTGCATAGGAGTGAGGCTTGTCCACATCATGTGGGATAGGTACAGATATAGGCTTATGTAATACGTATTCTGACTTACATACTAAGGGAATCTTAATAACAAATACTACTTTACTATTTATAAAATAACACGATAATTGGGCTAAGTCAATTAGCGTGTGGATACTATCTAAACTCAAGCTAATAGGTAGTTCACTATTCTTATTTAAATCTTTAACGCTATGTGTCAATTCTTCATACATTTGTTTAGGGGTTAAGACAGAAGGGTGTATAGAATGACTTTTAGTAAACATTACAGCATTAATAATATCATCAAGTCTAAATGATAAGGTTAATAAACTAGAAAACAATTCGTTATAGATTTCATTCATTTTGGATTCTATATACAAATCTTTAGGTATATGGGTTACATTGTTTAATATGACTGATAAGTTTTCAATAGCATTGCCTAATCGTGCTTCATTGGTTTTAATTGTTTTAAGTGTTTCATTATAATTTTTTAATGCTGTATTGGTCATCAAAATATTATCTTTTAAAAGAGATGAAAGTTTCTTATCATTATTTTCTAAGTGTTGAATTGCAGAATTATACTTAATTGAGTCGTCTTCATCCATGGTGCCAATAACTTGTTTGAAAAAGGAACCGATACCAGCAAACCACGCAGATCTCTTATCTCTATCGGGAATAAGATGAGATATAGCACTATAATCTTTTACAATACCGTCAAGGCGAGATGTTAAAGGTTGTAGGAGGTTATGGCATTTTGAGACGCTTAATTCATTCTGTTGGCAAAGGAATCTAGCAGTCCCTAAGGCAGTCTTAATATTATCTATGTGAGGTTTTATATACGCAATATCGATAGGGACTAATATGTGAAGGTAATTATTAGAGATCTTCAAAGTTCCGACAGGATCAAAATATATTCCAGTACTTTCCTTAATGGGTTCTATAACGTCGGCTGAGATAACGGAGATACATACCAAGGCGTACCTGCAATAATATACTAGGTTATAAAACTAATCTACATAGCTAAGTATAATAACAAAACTAGACTAATCATTCATTTCGGCAAGTTTAACTTCATCATAGTGATGTTTTACATGCCGACGGTTTATCAATAAGGTAAGTGTGTTATTCCCATTTATTTTAATTACTTTATAGGGACCTTTCCAAATGGGTGATAAAGCTTTGCGGAGTCGTAAGTGATTTTTGAGATATACCATATCACCTACTTTATACTTTGCTGGTTTGGTATGCTTATCATAGTAAGCTTTGGAAGTTATTTTTGATTTTAATATATTTTCTACAGCTTTCTCCCTGGAAATCCGTAGACGTTGTTGTAAGATCCTAACGTAATTATTGTAGGTAGATTCTAATGCGGAATCATAAATAGATGAGGGGATAAGTGCTTTATGACCGAATACTAGCTCATAAGGGGTAAAATTTGTAGTGCTATGAACCGTCGTATTATAAGTTAACATAGCTGTATAAACATATCTAGGCCAATTAGTTTGATTTTCGTCAATAAAAGATTTAAGATATTCTTTTAAAGTTGAATGACTTCTTTCAAGGGCTCCCTGTGTTTGGGGATGATAAGGGGTAGACCAGAGCTGTTTAATTTTTAAAAAACTACAAGTTTGCTTGAATAGTTCGGCCGTGAAGTTCGTGCCTTGGTCAGTTAAAATTGTTTTTGGAATACCGAATTGGGCAATAAAATGAATTAGACATTCACAGGTTTCTTCTGCGGTTGCATTAGGAATAGGATAAGCAGCTGAGTATTTAGTCAAATCATCTTGCAATGTTAAAATAAATTTTAATTTTGCATTACCAACTTCAGGGAGAGGGCCGACGATATCTAATGCAACGCGTTCAAACGGTTGCGTTGACGTTGAAGTGATTTGCATCGGTGCACGGTTAATTTGACGTAGCGCTTTATTAGATTGGCAGGCTACACATTTACGGACATAATTTTCAATATCACTACGCATATTACGCCAGTAATATTTTTCTTGGATTCTTTTCAACATTCTATTAGAGCCTAAGTGTCCCGAAATAGGGAGATCATGATTTTCACGCATGATTTTAGCGATTTCGCTCATACTCGGATACATTATAATATTTTTATAAATATTAATGGTCATACTTGTGTTATGAAATAGGTACATGATTATATTATATATCTTTATGAGACTGTGGCTGTCAAATGGATTTCTAAAGTCCGTGATACTAAACTCGTTTATATTTTTTGATAAGAAATAATTCTTTAGATTTTTCAGGCTCTTAAAAATATCTTCATAGGTGGTAGTGTCATAATAATATACTTTAATGAATAGAAAATAATAGGTAATATTCTCTTTTTCAGATATTAGGAATGAATATAGAGTTCTTTCTAACGCAAGGAATTCTTTACTTTCGGTCATGTTACCGATAATTTCAGGTACATAACGATTTGACTCGTCTAAGTCAATTGAGGTAGGTATAACAATATGTTTTGATTTTGTTTTTAGGAGGTTCTCGTTATATTCGAGAATTTTAGTATTTAACGTTACTAATCTGTTATTTATAGTTTTCAGGCATTTAGAATAAGTATCGTCATCATCAGTGACTTCACTAGATTGTGGAGTAGGTATATTAAAATCATCAGGGAGTTCCAGATTTTCAGGAAGGACAAAGTCATCAGGTAAGTCTAAACTTTCAGGACTTGATTGTGGCAAGGACTGCGAAGGAGGAACTTCGTCTGGAAGTATTCTTTCAGGGTTAGCGGATACATTTTCTTGACTAGGCATTGGATTGTTATTAGATAGTGTATTATTTGATCGAGTCTCCTCTACGTCCTGTAAAGGATTAATTGGATATCGTGAAAGAGCATCCGCGTTAGTGTTTGTTTTACCTTTTCTATATTGTATTTCATAATTATACTCTTCTAATTTAAGGCGCCAACGTATTAGTCGGGATCCAGGATCTTTGCAGTTAAAAAGCCAATTTAAGGGTTTGTGGTCTGTCAATATTTTAAATTGACGGCCAAAAAGGTAAGGACGAAATGTTTTTGTTCCAAACACAATAGCAAGACATTCTTTTTCAGTGACGCTATAATTACATTCCGCTTTATTAAGTGTCCTTGACGCGAAGGCAATTGGTTGATCCTTACCAACTATACCTTGGGATAATATAGCTGAAATGGCATAATTGGACGCGTCGCAAGTTAGAATAAAAAGTTTAGTAAAATCAGGGTAAATAAGGACTGGTGCAGTTACCAATTTTTGTTTCAATTGTTCAAATGATAACTGTTGATTATTGGTCCAGTTAAAAGGAATATCCTTTTTTAGAAGGATAGTAAGGGACTTAGCGTATTTTGAGAAATCTGGTATAAATCTTCGATAATATGACGCTAAACCTAAGAACGATTTAATATCTTTAGCGCATTTTGGTACAGGAAAATTAACAACAGCTTTAATTTTATCAGGGTTGGGTCTAACGCCTTCACCGCTTATTACATGACCTAAGTAGGCAACTTCTTTTCGCAGGAACTCACATTTATCCGGCTGAAGTTTAAGGCGGAATTTTCTCAAGTTTTCAAAGATTAGAATAAGTTTTTCGATATGTGAAGGTAAATCATATGAGTATATAACGATGTCATCTAAGTAGACGAAGCAATGTACACCTTGTAGTCCAGACAGGACAGTGTTCATTGTTCTCTGAAATGTAGCGGGTGCATTTTTTAAACCAAACGGCATCCGTTTGAATTCAAAGTGGCCTTGGGGTACGCTGAACGCGGTTTTTGGGGCATCTTCCGGAGACATTTGGATTTGATGGAAACCGGAAGCTAGGTCTAAAGTTGTAAAGTATTTACTTTGACCTAATTGATCTAGGATTTCGTTGATTTGAGGAATCGGGTAATTTTCGCCAATAGTAATATCGTTAAGTTTTCTATAATCTATCACTATTCTCCACCTCTTTTGCCCAGTGGAGTCATCTTTTTTAGGCACTATCCAAATAGGAGATGACCAGGGGGATTTAGATGGTTTAATTATTTGTTGGTCTAACATTTTAGTTATTTGGGACTTAACCTCTTCTTTATGTATTTCTGGAAACCGGTACGACTTTACATTGATTGGCTGTGAGGAGTTAGTTTTTATCTCGTGTTGGATTACATCTGTACAGGTTAATTGATCTCCTGGTAGATGAAATATATCAGAGTACTGATGACATATTTCACTAAGCTGGTTTAATTCTTCCTGATTTAGGTGAGAAGTTCGCAGGAGTCCGGATAGTTGTTGGGACCTTTCAAGGCTATTAACTAGTCTATTATGTTGAATTATATTGCCTTGTGTGGGGTCAAGTGGACTTAAGGTAAGCATAAGATTTGCATTTAAGTGGACTGGTTTTTCAGATATATTGACAACTGTCAAATTAATTCTATTATTGTCTTTTACTTTAACGAGGCAATTTGAAATAAGAAGGCAATCGGAAATATGTTGGTCCAGTATTATTCCTTCCTTTAATTCAGGGTTTTTCACTGAACACTCTATTATAGTTTCAGTACGGGGTTCAAGGAGATAGGATGGTTCATCAAAGGATAATTTAATGTTTTGGTTGTTTATTTCTAAGGACCCTGTCTCATAATTAATGCGACACTTATGTTGTATGAATAGGTCACTACCTATTACACCATCATAAGGCAGGCTGCTCATATCTTCAAATACTTGGAAAGGATGGACTATATTTAGTTTTTCATTGAACTCTAGTAGTAATTTAAGGCTCCCTATACTTTTCAGGGTTCTGTTTTGAGAATCTATGCCTTTTATCGCAACGACACTGTCTTCTAGTTGTAGAGTACTTGTTATACTTTTCTTTTTCAGTACGCAGAGTGTCGCTCCAGAATCTATAAGGAATGTAAGAGGATTTTTATTCACAAAGGTTTGTAGTTTAATAAAGGGTAAGTATCTTTTCCGTGTGAGGATTTCATATATTTTGAATTCTTTTTCAGGTTTACAACTGGATTGCAGGTTCAGACCTTCCATGTGGGGCTGGTTACCCTGCGGCGTGGTCCTACTATAGGGAAGACCGTGAGTTTGGGGCTGGTTACCCTGTCCGTTGGTCTTATTAAGACCTTCCTTATGGGGCTGGTTACCCTGCGGCGTGGTCTTATTGTAGGGAAGACCGTGAGTTCGGGGCTGGTTACCCTGCGGCGTGGTCTTATTGCTAGAGGGATTAAGACCTTCCTTGTGGGGCTGGTTACCCTGCGGCGTGGTCTTATTTCGGAAAAGACCGTGAGTTTGGGGCTGTTTACCCTGTCCGTTGGTCTTAGTTATAGTAGGGGTAGTATCGACTTGACGTAAAGGGGTTTGCCCCGTGCGATACTTAAACGGGACATTTTTTAGTTTAAATTGGGATAGTTGTTGGACTCGTCTACTTCATCCTTACTCTCCTCGTCGCCATGATCAGTGAAGTTTACACGAGCAGACGAAGGTTTAAATGGAGTGAATGGTTGAGGACCATTCGAAAATCTTTTATTGTTAAATTCTCGTAGTCTGCAGTTTTCAAGAATGTGTCCCGTCTTTTTACAATATCTACAGAAAAGAGAGTCGGAAGAAGCATTGGGTTGGTTATTCTGACCTTTAATAAAAACCTTTGCTGATTGAGATGCGCTGTTTGTCTCACTTCTTTTATTAAAGGATTCGGCAGGTTTTTGTCGGTTGAAATTACGATAGGAGAACTGTTGTATTTTTTCTTCTGATATCGCAGAATTAATTGCGTCATTTAAGGTCTTATAGTCTCTACATCTCACAATGTTGGCGATTCTGGGGATCAATCCTAGTACAAACGTATGGAGGGCAAGGTCCTCCATCGCGGCTAATCTGCCTAGGAGTTCGGTCTTTTTAGTATTAGAAACGGTTACTTCTGTAAGAAGTTTTTGTAAACAGGTCTCAACTCTTAATGAAAATTGGCTTACGGGCTCCTGATTTCCTTGCCTACAGTCTTGCAAGTCAGTTAATAGGTGAGCGTAGTGCTTGCGTTCACCAAACTGATTTTTTAGAAACTCTTTAAGCGATGGCCATGTCTCGAAATCTTTAATAGAGCACGCGGTCTCTGCCTTGCCTTCTAACTGGCTAAGTATATATTTGAATACGACGTCCTCTTGTTGAGAAGACGCCAAGGATATTGCGCTATCGCAATTCCTTAAGAAAGCTGTTAATTTGTCTCTATCGCCGTTGTACGGCTTAATAAATTTTAGGACAACGTTTAAGGAAATTTCATCGTCACCTTTTACTTCCTTCATTTCTTTTTTAGAGTCGGCCTTCGACATGTGTGCTATTTAAATTAACAGAGAATGCAAAAATTATACGCCTCTGCTTAACCCTTCGGGAAGTATCGGCGTGATGTTATGTCTAGTATAGATAAAGATAATTTAATTCTGAGAGTTACGTGGGCTGCGGATGTGTAAGTTATGCGCAACAGATAAGGACGACTGGAATTGAATCGAAGCGTGTGCCTCTTTACAAGTTACTTTGGATGATTAAAATTAATCTTATGATAGCTTATTTAACCACACGAAATTATAACGTGAAATACGGACACTTAAGCACTTAACGCACAACACACACAAATTTCACAGGATAGAGTAATCTGGACTTACAGGAACAGCTCGCAGGACTTCTTCATTCTGGATCAACTGGACTACGTCTACCTTAGACGTATGGATGAGGAACCGACGGTTGCCGTCAGATCGGCGCTGGATACAGTAGATTGGGTGCAGCAAATGCTACCCAACTGCTCAGTACCACTTACTGCGCAGTGGAACTGGGGCGGCAATGTGCAGCTCTGGACCAGGTCGAGTGGAGTCGACCTTCGATGGAATGAGTTCGGGTTGGGGTGCTTATTAGGCGACACAGTATCACTGCATTCCTTGGATCACACACGATTTAAGTTTCCGGCGACGTTATACCGACGTTTTATAAGGACACTGGGGATGTCTCATCCCACCGCTGCCACCAAATGTTAAAACGGAAACTCCCGGACTCTTTTTAAAAAAAGATTTATTTTGATATCTAGAATATAGGATAATAATTGGGGAAAATTCGGTACACGTCCCAACTCTTTGGATGCCAAACCCGGACTGGCTAGCAGCTAGTTAGAAAAACAAAGTTCTACATGGCGTGATGCTGACTAGGCATCAGTGTCAGCATTTATCTATACAGACTAGGGATGTAACAGTACGTATTTTATTGAGTCTGTCACTTATTCTAATCAGTTTTAAATAGTAGACACTTATAATATTCTTTCTACAAACACCAATATATCTCTTTAAAGATATAAACCTTCCGAACCATTCATTTTCGACTCCACCGCTCGCAGTTTGTTTTGCCGCCACTTCCTATTCGTTTGAAACATCAGACGCGTTCCAATTCTGAACTTTGCTTTAACTAAATTAGCTAAACTCTGGTTAGGACAGTGTTACGCAAAGCTTTGTAAACTAACACCCGTTTGGTCAAAGATTTCGTTTGTGGTCAAATTTCTTGTCAGATAGTGCACACACCAAAGTAGAGTCTATTTTGACTCTAGCATTGGATTTGGCTTCATGACAGGATTTTCGGTACGTTTTGACAACTTCACGCACAGTTTTTCAAAATTGTGTTTCTAAAACGCATGTGTGTCTAAGATTCATCACTATAATGGGGTAGTTTACTGAAAATTAGTATTTTGTCCGTCAGGTAGATTAATAAAAAATATTGGACACGTATTTTTCTTTTTACACGTAAACATATAGTGACGACGATATAATGCGTTGAAATATCGTGTGACGTCACGCCGCTAGTACATTTTATACTGCCTTAGTGACGTCAAAAGCCCCACTCCTGAACTTTAAACTTTGTAAATTTATATTGATTTGGTAAAGAAAATAATACGTGTCCAATATTATTTGATAATCTCACTGACGGAGTAAATTGAAGTATCATTTTTCTACACAGGAAACATCCCTATTGTGCATGGAGGAAGGCAAAAGAAAATATGAACAGGTTATAATAATATAGGAATGATACGAAAGAAAAGGTAGTGACCGTTAGCATGATGGTTGTCAGGAGAGAATGGTACGAGTAAAAAAACTTTTTAGCAAAAAAATTAAACCGACTTCCAAAACAAAACACTACGAAGCGAAAAATAACTTTCTTTTCGGAAGTCGGTGTCAAAAACGAAAATAAATAGATACCAAAGACACTTTTTATTAGTTTTGGTAAGTTATTTATTACCATGAAATTACGCATTTTTAAAGATAACTCAAAAACTAGGTACTCGATCAATCAGATCTTGATCATTTTTAAATGGGACCACATGAGAAGCGCCAGATTTCAAAATGAAATAAAAACCTCAAAATTTGTTCACCTAATAAAAAGTTTTGAGGTAACAGTCATAAAAAATAATACAGTCGATTTGAGAACCTCCTCCTGTTTGAAACGAAAACGTGTGGCGCCGACCCCAAGTAATGGTGAAGTAACATGGGACAAGGATAGGCAGATCATGATACACATTTGCTTTGGTTTGTGAAATTACAGGATAGGTACACTGTTGTTAAACACTGTTGCAATTGTGTTCGCCATTATTGTTTTCATTGAGCATTATCTACCCTATCTTACAGACAGTCTTTATTCAGTCGATTATATCGTGCGAATTTTCCTTCTATTAAATTGTTTCCAGTTGATTCTCTTAGCGAAGGTTGTTTGTTCATTCTAAGATTTAGTTCCTTTTCCTCATCATTGTTAATTTATCCCAGTATTTCGTATTCAAGGCGTCTTCGTCCTGCATCTTTCATTAAAATCAATACAACAAAACTGAAGATGTGGTTTTTATGTTTTTATCACCGGAACTACCAGTCGGGTTGGATAAATTCATTTTGCTTTTGATAGCCCAATTCTTGAAGAAGGTATACAGGTTTAATATACGACCCTTAGGAGCCGTGAAAAACGAAAAAAGTCAGAATTCTTTACCGGTCGCCTATGTGTCGCATGAAGTTTTAATAAATAAATAAATAAAAAACCGGCCAAGTGCGAGTCGGATTCGCGCAAGAAGGGTTCCGTAACATTATCGCAAAAAGGCAAAAAATCACGTTTGTTGTATGGGAGCCCCACTTTAATACTTATTTTATTCTGTTTCTAGTGATTGTTGTTATAGCGGCAACAGAAATACATCATCTGTGAAAATTTCAACAGTCTAGCTATCACGGTTCATGAGATACAGCCTGGTGACAGAGGGACAGATAGACAGACAGACGGACCGCGGAGTCTTAGTAATTGGGTCCAGTTTTTACCCTTTGTTTACGGAACCTTAAAGTGAACGGTAAGCAAAAACGAAGTAATAACGCGAGCGGGGCACAGCTAGTTATAAAAGTTTCAAATATTTTGACTGCTACCACGTTATCCATTTTATATAAACACACAAAACTTCCAGCAACGCTGCTCAAATTTATGAGGTGGTCTATTATTGGATAACGACCAAGGAATTAGGTCAAGTAGTGAATTAATAGCTAATTAAACAGTTATCATTAACTAACGCTCTATGATCTGTAGCTCGTACTGTAAACAGAACGATTATTTGAATTAGTAGCCTGGATATAAGTCCCATTGCGGGGTAATGACCTCCCGCTGCCTTTTTTCACGAACGTCTGAGGATCAATTCTCGTATTTTTAGGGAACTTTCGCAGTGCAATCGCAATATCTCTTTACTTCTGTAACACAGGACCTCTAGCTCAGAAGTCAGTCGTTAACACGTCAATCAAAATATTTGGTTTGAAACTGACAGAGGTTAGAAAAATTATAAGTTTGTCGGTTTGTCGGTTTGCAACTGAGATGCGAATGCGAAAATTCCTTAAAAGTACGGTAGTATGGGCATTGTCGCTTTGAAGTGTTATTCTGTAAAATTTATTTTATACCATTCCCCCTCTAAAAAGCTTATTTTATTCACTGAAAACAGTGAATAAAAAGCACTTTTTCTCACTGTTTTAGTGTTTGAATGGCTAAAATTTCCATTATGGGCCGCTGATTTAAGGCGCGGGAGGGGGGGGAGAGGGGGGGGGGAGGGGGTGGAAACGCCCCCTGTACCATCCCCACAACTCGGAGCCCCATGGTTATGGAGATATCCATGGTTAAAGTTTTGAGGTTAGAATAAAAATGTTATCAATTTCCATTGATTTTTGGGGCGGGAAGGGGGGCAGGGATGTGGGGGGGTAGGGGGGCTACCCTCCTGTACCATCCCCACCACTCAGAGCCCCATGGTTATGGAGATATCCATGGTTAAAGCTTTTACAATTACTATTTAACAACAATGTCGACGGAGCCCCGCTACGCGGGGCTCCTATTTCTGTCTAAAGGGTCTAAAGTAACCTAACACGAAGAAGATGACGGGAGCTGAGTTCGCTCGCTTTGCTCGCTCACTTCAGCTGCCGTCATCTCTTCGAACCTAACCTGTCCGTGTCGGGGTGCCCTAAGTTCCCGAGCTCGCTTCGCTCGCTCTTGGACTAATTCATAAAGTCCACATGGAAAGTGGGTGCTCTGATTCGGTTTTGGGTATTTCGGATATTCACATAGTAAATAAAACACGATGACTAACACTGACAGTTATGAGTTAACACAAACAAAGAAGCGTGGCGTTGCTTCACGTTCCGTTCCACAGTGTAAACAAAATTCGGTATTTTTTGTGTAAAAAAGTCAATGTAATTGCATAATACACCATGGTTATTGTGCACATTAATTACACACCAAATAAAATATGTGAGTAAGTGAAAATAAAATTATATTTAAATAAAAAATATGACTTCAAATTTAATAAAATACTACTCTACGTCAACGGAACGTGAAATGCGAACTTTGACGTTTACCATGACAATTTATCTAACCTTAAAATTTGCACAAAACAAAATATGTATGGGAATTTTAAACATTTTTTTCTCGAAAACCGTGATGCTCCGAGTTAAGAAACTTTGGAAAAAGCTTTCTATTTATGAGTACTATCTATAAAAAAAAAATGGACTTCCAAATCAGCGGCCCATAAAGGAAATTTTATCCCTCGATACAAACTCCTTGTGCAAAGAATATTCGACTTTCAAACTTTTTGGGATTTTAATAATGATTTTCATGATTTTCATTTTAGTCTGGGATGTTTAGTGAATACTTATTTGTATTGTAATTCTAATACTAATTGCATTGGTGTTTAATTAATTATAAGTATGTAACGTAACGGAGGTGGTCACTAGCCCCTGAAACACAGATGCTGTTACCTAGCTCAGCTTCAATTTACAAAAAATGTGAAACCCTGAGTTTTTTTTTTTTGTAAATTTTGAAGGTAATAATACATTTATTTATTATTATTCCTTGTGCTTTTCGCTTAAATCTTTCTTTTTCTCGTAGTCATGGTATAAAATATAGTATGCAACTCTTGAATAAAACGGATTTATATCGAGGGCCATGAATCACTCGCGTCGCTCAGGATTCTAACACTTGAATCACTCGCTATGCTCGTGATTCAATCATCATGAATCACTCCCTACGATCGTGATTCAGTTGTTAGAATCCTTCACTTGCTCGTGGTTCATCTATGGCCCTCGCTTTAAAACCGTCTTTTATTCACTAGTTGCATAATATACTATTACACCTCACTCAATCAAACTAAGTTAATCGTTGCTGATTCATAACGAGACATTTCGACATCATCGTTCGAATTTCGAAGTGATGTTCAGAGGAGTTAGACAAAGTGACATTCTATTGGCGATAGAGATGTTGAAAGGCCAAAATTTTAGGAAATAAAAGTGACATAGCGTATGTCAATCCTATCCATTTTGAATTGTGACAGTCGTTATTGTTGGTTGCGTCTCCTTTTCAGTTTGGACAACAATGCTTTCGTATGTCCGGCAAATGTCCTGTTCTGAGATCGCATTTCACATACCGATTCTCGTGAAATTTTGTGAGCAGGTTCGATAATTATATGGTTTTTTTTTGTCGATTCTGTTCTTGATGTTAAAAACTGCATGCACATACAAATTCAAAAAGACGGACTCGCAAGGTCTACAGCTCACAGAGCAACTAGTCGCTATGTTGGGGCGAGTTACTGGATAGAGTATTTGGTGTTAAGAACATGTCAAAGCCTACATTAATATAGATTTTACAGGCACAGATTTTCAGGCCAAAGTAGTGTTTGACAAAGACACAACTTCTAATACTTAATTCAGAAATCAGTGGTATGTTATGTCAGCCAATATAAACGTTGTAGTTAAATTATTTCCCTGGCTAACTAGTTAGTTCTTTGCGTATGTTATCTAGGATCGCATTCGGGTCAGGTGGTAACTAAGCCCAGTGACCTGCGCTGTGTGGCCCACTTCGATACCAGCGCATACTGGATTAGGTACAGGTGGTGTTTCTAATTAGGGTTTCTGTTTTTGAGTTGTGTCGTTGATGATTTCTGTTAGGTGATTGGCAGGGGTATCAGGAGAGATTAAGGTATTTAAATCTATAGAGACTTTTGTTGTCCTTGATTTACATTCAAATTCCTCAGTCTGCCTATATTATTAGTATTTTAAAAGAAACGTCCTCCGCATCTATCCACATAGTCGGCCAATAGATTCAAAGCTATAACTGTCAATTTAATTTAGTCGAGAGGAGGAAATCGCTTGGAATATCATTATGTAGGGGATAATCTAAAACATGTTGTGTTATAGCCATAACACAGACAAAGTCCCATCGTACCATAAGATCGTTTTATATCAATAAATAATTAACAATTTCACACCAGCCAGTTCCCAGGGCGATTAAAACCATTATTTTTTTCAAAAAAAGAATTTCAACTGATTCTTAAATCGTAAGTGAAAAGAGAACATAGAAAGAAGATAATAATCATCGCATTGCGAGTTTTTATGTAAATTATTAATTAAAGAATCAACGTCGATCAGCACAAATCCCATGGAAAATGCACATAATCCACCATCAGATTTACCTTATTCAGTTAATCCACAGATACATGGGATTTAGGAATCAGTAAAGTGGACAAGCTTCTGAAATACGACTGTGACTGCTACCGGTATTACAGATTCGTTTAGCTTAGTTTTATAATTGGAAAGAGGGGACATCAATCATGCTGCTTTTTTAATTTGTTTTTCTTCTTTTGCTTTATTATTATCTTAATATTAACTGATTCTGTTTTAATATGATTTTCCTTCTTCTAGATTACTTTTATCTTAATCTTAACTAATACAATAATTAAGAGATAAATTGTATACATGTAAAAAATATTAGAATTTTTGGTCTCTGGAAGTACTGATCCGATGACGAAAATTCTGTCACTTTTATAATATAGAATAGAATACTCTTTATTATGTATGGTGTACATAATAAAGATAAGTTACAGAAAGTATAGATGAAGAAAACATTACACTGGGTGACACAATGGGCGGCCTTATCGCTAAAAGTGATCTTTTCAAGACAACCTTTGGATGGATTTAAAAAATGAAATGAAAGACAGTACTGTAGGTAGTCTTTGGTGTACTATTTATATATCAAATAAATACATACATATATATAATAGACAAATATATACAGTAATAAGTATGGAACAAAAGCATAGAAATCAAGAAATACAACTATTAAAGAGAGAGGTAGTGATTCTTTACCATAGTTTTAAAAATTGGCAGAGATTGAGCACGCCTTATTGACACGGGCAAAGCATTCCACAACCGCACCGCTTGAACCCCAAAAGATATGTCGTAAAAGCTGGTGAAATGCATCGGCATCTCTAATCTCAAGTTTTCCGATGACCTCAGATATCTATTATGTGTGTCATGAAGAAACTTGAAACGTTCTTTGAGATAAGAAGGGGTTGTAGGATTGTATAGAATACTGTAAAGCAGAAATAAAATATGAGAATCCCGGCGAAGACGTATGGGAAGCCACTTGAGCTTTGTGCGAAATTCAGAAATGTGATCATATTTGCGCAGGCCAAATATAAATCTTATGCAAAGGTTTTTTACGTGTGGTTTTTTACGTTCAAGTTTATCTAGTTGTGCCTGGGTGAGATCGAGATAACTGACATCAGCATAGTCAAGGATAGAAAGCAGAAGGGATTGTGCAAGCGCAATTTTAGTAGCAGTGGGAAGAAAGTTTCGCAATCGTCTAAGGGACCTGGCAGATGCAAAAATTTTGCGGCTTACGTCCTGAAGCTGCGGACCCCAAGATAGATGTCTGTCGATCCAACCCCCAAGTTTCTTAAAGCTACATTATCGCTGAGTGTCTTTTATTTTATCAATTTTTTTAACTCTATGACAATCTTTTCTTTTTTTATACTTTATGACATTTTATATTATTATGATAGTGCGGCTGAAAATTTAAATTTAGCTTGGATGGATATAATTTTAATAACTTCAGTTTTTTTATAGTCTAATGCATGAATGACATTTTATTTTAATTTCGAATGGATCAATTTTAATGTAATGCTTATGAATGTAATATTATGGACCACTGGGTCTGAAAATTTCCGGAAATTGTATGATTTCTGCATAATAGGCCATGGAAACGAAGCTGCTAGAAAATGATAGTTTAGGTTAATAATATTAAAGATATATTTATGCGCTCAAACACGTGCAGGAATAAATAATATGTGATGCAGGATAACATTAAAAAACCGGCCAAGTGCGAGTCGGATTCGCGCACGAAGGGTTCTGTACCATTATCGCAAAAAAACGGCAAAAAACTCACGTTTGTTGTATGGGAGCCCCACTTAAATATTAATTTCATTCTGTTTTTAGTATTTTTTGTTATAGCGGCAACAGAAATACATCATCTGTGAAAATTTTAACTGTCTAGCTATTACGGTTCATGAGATACAGCCTGGTGACAGACACACATACAGACAGACGGACCGCGGGGTCTTAGTAATAGGGTCCCGTTTTTACCCTACGGAACCCTAAAAAGTACAAAACATATTAAATAATAATTATTATATATTAGCATTTTGTATTAGTATTTTAGTTGACATCACATCATCAGCCTATTAATGTTCCCACTGCTGGGAACATTAATACGGGTTGGTATCCATTGGTAGTTAACATCCATTTTACCTTTAATACTAGTAGCTATTATCAAGTTAAATGGTAGTTGCTTTTTAAATGTTATTGCTTGTGAATAATAACCAGGTAAAGGTAGGTAATTTGTTAGTTATTAATAACAGCCATTACCTACCTTCTAAACAATGAAATTAGATTATTAAAAATGTAAAGCGGCCAGGTTTTAGCAGATCATTAATAGTATTGCGTGTTTCTGACTCGAAGCTCGAAGGTGGCGCGATCACGACATTTTATTATGTCTTCATTAATACTCTTCTATTTTAACAAGTACTAGAGTTATTGGTAGACATTATAGTATAAAACTTATATAATACTGGAGTCGTCGATATAAACCAAAATTGCTTGACAAGTGTATCCAAAGGTTATGCACCTGGCTAGACTGATGAAAACCAATACTATTTACTACTCTTAGTAAAAAATTGCCTCTAGTTTTGAGATTACCATTTTTTTTATTTACAAATACAGTATTTTAATGTAGCTGTGAATTCGTAGAGTTACTTACTAGCCCCTTACATTATCATACTTTGAGGATTTTCGGTTTTCTTACAAAAGTTTGCTCAACAAATTATTCATGTCCGCTTGCTTATCAGTCTTTTAAATAACTAATTAGTATCTTTAAATCTTTTGGCTACCGATTTCGCACTCAATCTACCGTATCTCCAACATTACCAAATTAATAAATAACATTAATTGGCTGTGTAGCCCAATTTCTCTGCACGGCGCGTACCAAAACCAATATGGCGGCAGGAAGCTGTCAAACGTGACAGGTGTCAAATTGTCGCTGTCACAGTGCCGCTGCTAATTAGCCGACAGGTTACCAACGTTGGACGAGTTAAAAATGGCGCTAAAAGTGAAATTCAAGTATTTCTGGCATTAAGGATGCAAGTTGTGTTCTCGCTTTTACTGACCCACGTCAAAGGCGAGAGGTAATGGGTACAGATTATATTTTTAAACTGTTTTGTTTGTGCCTAGAATACTAGATAGATTGTAGTCCCATCGATTCAGCAGTTGTACACAAACTTAGGAATAATGAATAGCGACAGTTTGATCCTCAATTTATTACACTTAGTCATTTAGTGGTACAAGTCCGGGCTCACCTAAGGCCACGTCCTGAACATAATTCAGTCAATAAAGTCCGTTTAATGTACTGCTTCCTACGATACTGTTTATGCACTGCTTGTGCTTATGTTACATAAATGTCGGCTTTCAAGTTATTGGACTCTTAGCGGTGTACCTCTGATTTTGTCCTCATTTGTATTGAATATGTTATTATGTACTTTAGTAATTTGGACGTCGGAGTTTACACAGCAGTCTTGTACTGCTATTGAGTTAATTGTTTTTTAAAATTTTACGTATAAGCATGTGAAATAGTTATTTTCTCATATAGTTGCATCTTTCTAAGTCTTTATTTCATCAGCCCTTCACTTGAGGCACACACTAAATCATCATCTGCCTAGCCTTAGTAACCGACTTCAAAAAAAGGAGGTATCGAAAAACGGAAAACAATGGGTACAAAAGACACCGATTTCGGAAAAGAAAGTTATTTTTTGCTTTGTAGTTTTTTGTTCTAGAAGTCGGTTTAATTTTTTGTTACTAAGTTTTTATTTTTCTCTTTTTAGTTTTGATAGGTATCTCCAATTAAAATGATAATCATTTATAGCCAAAGAACATCTCATGACGATTCTAATAAGCCCAAACACGACTAGGATACATTGTTTTATATCAGAGTTCCAGTGCCTGCCTTCCGGCTTCATCATCAGATTAGTTCGATGGTGTAATTTTCATCAGTACCATTTATTTTTTAAGTATTTTCCCAATCATATTGGGGTCGGCTTCCAGTCTTACCGGCAGACACTAAATGTTCTCAAGAATTAAATTACACGGCCCTGCAAAAAGGAATGAACATTATCTTATAATAAAAATCTTTATCTTTGTGTTATATCTACTTGGTACAAAAATAATCTCTTTATCTTATATCATTTCTCCATCTAAAGGATGAATAATAAAACCTTTATACATAAATATTTCGACTCCTGAATCGGTGTCGTTTTGAAACAAAATTGTGTTCAAATGAATGTTGTCCCACATTATTTTTACCCACTCTAACCAACTCTACTGCTATTTAAAGGAGAAGATTAAATACTCAATTTAAAGTTTTATCAAAAAGATATCTAGTATCTATCGAAGCGCCTTCTATGTGGTCATCGTGCCGTTAAGACTGTTATCTGGACATTATACTAATTTATTGGATACACGCTTTCCTTGTTAAAGTCTGTACACTGAAGCTTTGTCGTCAATAACAGAATAATCATCATATTGATCCTTGATGTTAGATTAATTGGCTTTTCCCCTTATTTTATCATGGTTTTAGTTCGTGACCTTCTAGGTAATGTTCGCTATTTAGTCTTTTATCATTTTCCATCTTTCTACCATATCAAAAGTATTATGTTCTGTTTTTATGGTAATTTACTTCGTTAGTCTTTTGTTTTTCAATTCAATTGGATGACCTTGTTTGGTATTTCTTCGTCATCACCATTTATCTCCTAGCTAGGTCCTTTATTTTATAGATACTGCTAGCCGTTTCATTCATATGCCAGTTACGATGTTGCTGGCATTGCATTGCTGGAAGCTAGCAAAAATAAGATTTTAAAAGCTAGACTTCTCGTCTTCTATATATTCTCACTTGAGATTGCCTTTGTTAACTCCAAAATATTTTGCAGATAGTGTTGATCTACTTTTACACGAAAACTACCAACTCTTGTTATCAGGTAGCAAAAGTTCAGGCATGTTTCCAACTCTTGAAACTTAATGCTACATACAAAGTAGGAAAGCAAGAACGTAAAACTTTGCTAGTTAGGAACTGTTGTACGAATATATCATGTAAAGTCTGCTCTACAAGTACCGGTGAACTCAATAATAACAGCCGCATGAGTTGATCTTCAAAGTTAAGCAACAATTGTCGAGGTTGTTCCGTGGATGGGTGACCGTCCATTACTTACTGAGACTGCTCTATGTCACGGCAATCATGTTAAGCCGATAGTCCCGGCTGTCATTTGTAGATCTTTAGCAGTCCTTACGGGTCAACAAGAAATCAGAAAACATGACATGAGTCTTGCCAAGGGGTATAGTTGTTCTATCTCACGAAGCCGGATGAATCGTAACAAAATGACTCTTATTTCGACTTCATAAAAGTCACGTAACCCGCCTTCGTGAGATAGAATAGCTATATCTTGTTAACAAGTTACATTAGTCACAGCGGATCTTTGTCTCTGAAGTTGGCTGCAAGACCCTGCGCAGTTGATATTTTTGTGTCAATGTTGAAGCATTGTATAATTTAACTGTCTCTTTCATTCGCTTACGTTTGTCGCATCGTCTTATCTCGCTTCGCTTATTGTATGCTGTATACTGTATACAGTACCTACGACCGATGAATCGTGGCCCGTCTGAATATAGGCTTAGTCAACTTCCGTGCATGTACACTCCAGAAAAAACAGCCATTTGGTTCGAAAAGTATGTTGTGCGCAACCACTTGGCGCTAATATCAGACGGGCCACGACTCATCGGTCGTATTATACTCGATGACAAACTGTTTCTTGCGCAATGGATCGCAGAGCCTAACTTCAGAGACACAAAGATCCGCTGTGACTACTGTACTGGGTTGTACCGGTCACATAGGCCCCATGTAACCAGACCATTGGTAACCAGATGCACCTGGTTAGCCTGGGCGTAGACTCCAACATAAATGGGAAATTGGGAATAGACTAGGCTGATTGACTGATAATTTTTTTTACAGCATTGGGACAAAGCTAGGCAAAGTGATTTTAGTACGCCGCCGCCGCCGGTCTGTACGACTCTTAAGTCGTAACAGACGATGTTCTAATTCTAATCTATTTACACCTTCAGATAAATACCCATTTAACTTTCACAAACACACAGCCCAGCCAATTAGTGCGGCGGATTTAACCGTGGTTTATTCATGGTTCAAGTTAACCATTCGTTCGATTTAACAATTGTATTGAATGGACTGTACGGAGCTGGTATAGTAAAATTGATGAATTACTGTGCTATGATAAATTTTATAAAATTTTGATAGCCCATAGAGATTTACAATAATTATATTGATTTTCTCACGCTTTCTTGTAAGGCGTAGATAGGGCCAATAAAAGCTTTTCTCTTGACGAATATGAAGATCAAACACCTCCAGATATTCTTTGATATTCCTACAAATATATAATTTGTTTAAAAAAAATGATGGATTAACCACCACTATCGCTTACCACCAAGTGAGATAAAATTATGACGTTGACAGACGTCAAACTGACATTGACATATCGATATTATTATGTCAAAAGTGACAATATTTATGGGGCAATACACTATACCGCTAGAAATAAAAGAAACTGATTGGATTTTTTGCGAAACATTTAATTCAAAATGCTAAACAGCTTTGCCTTAACATAGACCGAAAAAACAAAAACCGTACCGTAAAAAGACCTTCAAGTTTCCTAGTTAAACCGGTGACAGACAGATTGACAGAGCAATTGATCTTAGTCACTGTGACCCACCAAATTGACTAGACCCTTATATTTAATCCTGTCGCCCTTATGCATCCATTTTCTGAAGATTAGACGGGACGAGGTAGATCAAATTACACTGGTCGAGCAGTTCTTAGGGAAGGGTATTAATGTGCAGTGTTTTAGGCTTTATCTTATGTAGATAAGGTTTAAAAATGCGTGGCAAGAGTATGGCAAGCCTGAGGCGGGTTTTGTTGTGGAACTGCTAACGGGACACCCTAATACGGGGGTTAGATTATAGGGTAGCCATTAATTGTGACCGATTTATATTTTTGCTCTCGTTTTTGCTATGAAGTTGTTAGAAGATGGACGGTATACTTATATGGTCCAATGCTCCAATGCTTATGGAAGTACGTGGGTAAATTATGTTTTTTCTTGTTTTCCTGATCTATTAACATCTAAAGCAGATTTTCACAAAAGGAATTATCTAGCAAGTATCTTTAGTAGAAGAAGTTTTTAATACTCGTTTCACCATAAATTAAACTTATAAGGGCGAATTTCACTTACGAAACTGAACGTGACCAAAAGGCTTGTATTTAAAACGTTCACATTCAAGTCGCTATATCTCAGCGACAATCAATGTCAAAAACTTGTCAAAATATAGGGACTGACTGTTTTCTGAAATGATGTGCACTAGGTGACAGCACTGTGACGTTAGGCTCAGCTATCTGACAAACCCTTATAATTTTGACAGTAGTTAATTTGACGTCAACGTCATGTTCATGTCATATGGTAGGCTTTCCATGTGGAATACCTTTTGCCAATGTGACGCCTACTGGTGCCGTGAATTTTCATGAAAACCCTCATCGGCCCCTTTTTTTGACAGTGACACAATGCCTTGAACGTGGTTTAGATGTGTTGGTCACGTGATGTGGTGAAATTAGTACAATACTTCATAAAATATAGCTTGATCTCTGCGACAGCTGTCAGAATCAATACAGTAGCAATAGCGCTTGACAGGCTAACAATAACGTATACGTCAGTTTGATATATGTCGCAGAGATCAAGCTATCTTAAATAAATAGTTTTATGGTTTGTATTACTAAGTTCCAGTCGCTTGGTAACCCTATTTTTCCCCGTTTTTCGTACCTCGGAACGTATAATAGCAACCCCATGAATGTCGAATTTCTCCGTCGCTATCTAATGCCACGCAAAATTAAATGTGACTGGCGAGACTGAGAAATAAAAAGGATTTATAGATTTTTTACATGTGCTGCCTGCTGAAATAAATATTATGTATACCATAGCGAGACGCTCAGGACCGACTGATGTGGTGACTCTTGGGGGAGGCCTATCTTCAGTTGTGGACCTCTTTTGGTTGAAATTATGATGATAACGGTGATGATAGCGTTGGTACAAATACTAATTTCCTTAGATTGAAAGCTTGATCAAATGATGTTGTGTTCCCCCTTACATGGAATGTTTAGAGAATTAATGTAAGAGTAAGGGAAGACTAATGAAATGTTGGATAACCTGTGTGAATGATTAAATAATAAAAACAAAAGGTTTTTTAATAATATAGCTTTCTATCTTTTAACACTAAATACAACATGATCCAAATTAAGTAAACAAATCTCACCTACAATGTCCATACATTTTATTGACAATAATAAAGCAAGAAGTAAGCAGCATGAATGAAAGCTCACTGGCTGGTTGTATTCTATTTTTAAACGAGCAAGCTGGCCCACGGGCCATAGAGAATATTTATAAAACGCGCCGTGCGTGGGTCGCCAGTTATAAAAATATATGCACGACAATGTAACTTTAGGCTCGGTTCAGATGGTCAATTTTTAATTATAAATAAAACTATGAAATTAATTTTAAAGTCATTGTTATGCGACGCTGTTAAAGAAAAGTTAGTGTGTTGTTTAAAATATTATTTCTGATACGCAGTAATGTAAGTTATAATCTTGTTAATTATCGGTTATTTCTGGAAAAATAACTAACCTGAGAGAATTTTATAAGGTCATGAATTAACTATTCATTGCCTTATTTATGTATTTTTAAAAAGGCCTACTTCTTTAAAAGGTACCTACATTACTTTTGTCCGTGTGTCCAAGCCTTTAGCTAGTAGTACTTATGATATCCATACAATACGTGCGTATGTGCGATCGTCGTTAAGTTATTATCATGGACTTATATGTGTGGCTATTTCTTGTAAGGTGGTACTAATGGTTAATATGGCGGTAGTTTATTGGTAGAAAATGTTTTATATATTGGGTACTTGATGTTTAATCACTTAGTAAGTTAAAGACATATACAATTGAATGTTTAGTAAGCACACCGAAACCGTGGTTAAAAGCTAGCTATAACTATATAGCTTTTTTCTGCGGCTTCGTTTCCGTGGCCTTTCGTGGCCAAAGAAGACGTGAATTTTATCGGGATTAAAATAATACATTATGGTACAAGTGTGCAATGTTGGTGATTACCGCTGAGGCGCCATTGAGGCCCGAGCCGTAGGTGAGGGTCTTAAGAGAGCCGAGGACGGTAATCATCAATACACACGTGTATCATACGACGATTTTCAACACACTTGTGAAGAAAATAATACTAAAACATAATTTTCAACAGTAAAAACGAGTTGTGAAAATGTTTTCGCAATGGCGGGCAAAATTAATCAGTTTTCCTATTTCGCGCATTTAACAATGGCGATCGGCCATAAACTAAAAGGTTGAGTTGATGAGGTTTCTTTTTTTGTGGCTTTTCGTGGATAGTGTTTTAGCCACGTACAAAATAGGGAATTTCAATTTTTCTTTATTACAGAGCAAATAAAATTCATATTTGAGTGAAAGTTTTATTTATTAAGCACATACAAGTTGAAATTATCTATTTGAATACGAAGTTGTATGAAATGAGCAAGCAATAGGTACATTAATTCATTTGTACTATTGAGCATGATCTTTTTTGTATCGAAACTTTTTTAAGAACAAAGCAACTCAACCAAAAAAATTTAAAACAAAAAACTCTATAACTCACTTGTGAATAATAGCAATGAAAAAGTCACAGTTTGATAACAGGTATCATTATGAGCCTAATTGCGGTGAAATTAGAGTCACTTTATGAGCAAGTGTGTTGAAAAAAATATTTCATTCAGCATTAGTATTATACCTTTCAAGCAGTGATTGAACTTTCATAATCGGATAGGAACTGCCAGAGATTAACTTCTACAAACAAACTTATAAACATTTTGTTAACGTTTTAACCGACTTCCCAAAAAGGAGGTTATCAATTCGACTGTATTTTTTTATGTGTTTTACCACAGAACTTTTTACTGGGTGAATCGATTATGACGATTCTTTTTTTATTTGAAATCTGGTCATGTGGTCCAATTTAAATTTCATCAAGATAGATGTAGAACTTCGAAGATATATATCAGAACTCTTCAATAAATGACGGCAAATCACTCGGGAAAGCTGCAATCGCATGTCTGTTTATTGTTTACACCATTTCATTACATAACATCACGCTCTAAAGGGGTACGCAGGTGTGAACAGTTCACCCTGGTATACTCTCATACCACCGGTTTGGTTTAAGTTTCATGTTACTGGGTTAATCTATTCTGGCTTCAATTTGGGCATTATAGGTACCTAGCCTATAGAAAACAAAATAACAAATACACTGACTTCCAAAAGGAATAGTTATTTATGCTACAAGTGCGGAAAGTAGGTGAATCATCTTACGCACGTGTATCATACAACATTTTACTATTCATTGTGCGAGGAAATAATAAAATATATCTGAACCAAGCAAGAAATTAATAAAAATGGCGCTTATTCAAGGGCGCTCAGCATATTCACAGATTAACTAATAGTTCCTCGGGCATATCTACTGACTGCGCATGTGCCAATAGCTGTCACGTCGTAACACAAAAAGGCACGAGCAAAATATGCATACTGCCAAACATATTTAATGAATATTTAAAATTAATTTATTGATCAAAATCTAAATCTAGAGTAATTAAAAACGCCTTAAATGTAGTATTAGTCTTGTTTTACCTTCTATATGAATGATAATCTGTACTTAACTAATTTTTAAAACTTTTCTCAAATAATAAAAACCCTATGCGGCGGGCTGACGTTGGAGTAAAAAATTAAAAAAGTACAGGAAAGTAAAAAGCACTAGTAAAAAAAGTGACACTTTCCGCACAGTTTGGCTGCTTGGAAAACGCTCTTTTCGAGGACATGCATTGTAAAGTTATTTTTCGCTTTGTAGTGTTTTGTTTTGGAAGTCGGTTTAAAATTATAAAAGTTTAATTTATGGTACTGATTTGGGTCTTCAATTAAAAGTAGATAAACTGAAAAAGTGAAAATATAATAAAAAAAAATAATGTTAAGTTATCATTCTTTTAACCGCACACTTTCCCCACACTTTTGTGTACCATTACTTTTAACCTTTTATCGGTCAAAAATAACCCGTCCCACCTACTGCACAGTTATATCGACCAACAACTGCAAGCGTAGGCTTAATAAACGATCAATGTGTATAATTAGTGATTTATGTACACGTGCACTCGAACTGTGATCGTAAAGATTACACAGATTCATTGATAAGCGTGCAGCTTTCTTTGCTGTGTTCCTAGACATAAGCTGAAGCGATTTGGACAGAGCTCGTAGTTTATTGTATTAGGTACTGTTCAAAATGATTAGATCGTACAAGCCTTATAATTCATCAATTACCATCATATGTTGACCTCAATTAAATTGGAGATTGATGATGTTAAAGCAGCCTGATTCTAAATTTGATAAAAGGGAACTATCCGCAAAGCTGCGCTCAGATGGCGCCACAGGTTTCTGCGTAAACAAACTAGAGAAGGGCGTTTTCGGTTTTTTGCGCAAACGGTTATGTATGTGTTTTCATATCGATATCGAAAACGGTTTTCAGATATCGATATCAGTAGTACAATTTGCAAATGTTAAAATGTTATTTAGATGAGCAAACTAACAACGAACACGAAATAATACTTAGAAAGATAGGTAGCGCATACGGTTCCTAACGTTTGTGAAGTTTGCGCTTTGTTCGTAGTTCGTACGTTTTCGCATTGTTACGGTTTTAAGTTTTGAACTATTCGTTTGCACACGCTAGTAAGGTCTTTATTATATACAGCTTTTGTAATATCGGTTATTTTGATATCGATGTCGATATGATATGATATCTAACACATATCCGATATAAGTTACGTTTAGATATATCGGACACATCCCTAAAAAAACCAAACTGTCAAAGTCCAGCGACAAAATTTCGCAGTTTATGTATACAAAATATAAAACAAATAGTGAAAGATAAATGAAGCTAACTAACTTCCCCAATATTATTATTTGGTTTTTGAATACAAGTTATCTTAAAAACAGTAAAAAAGAGTTCGGTAACCACAAACAGTAGTAGATGCCATGTTGTTATGTTTTTGTTTACTCCGAGCCGTCAAGCGCCATCTGGCGGGAGCAATTGGCAGTAATGTTCCCTATGGATCACTGATAGGTTTGTCTCCTTATATACATACAGTATGTACAATATGAGAACCCATGAACCCGCCATATCTCACATCGCATCATCTCAGTGGGTAGTATATCGAGTTATTTAAACTAGACGTGCACCGCGCGGCACGTGGGCTTGATGCACCGCTGTGGCTTACGGCTGCAAACTAAGATGCGCAAGAGCAGACCACCTCAAAGAACAGAGGCAGAAGGTTTATGTTAGACTGGTAGACTTACCCTCAACCTCACGGTCTGG
Source organism: Orthosia incerta (assembly GCA_948252205.1). Taxonomy (NCBI): domain Eukaryota; kingdom Metazoa; phylum Arthropoda; class Insecta; order Lepidoptera; family Noctuidae; genus Orthosia; species Orthosia incerta. Next base: position 8,508,539 of record OX411761.1, read on the forward strand.
CTATAGGGTTCCGTGGAATATATGCATTTAGTTTATCAGCAGGTTATTATTTATATAGAGATATAATGCGCTCTGGGTTCCGTGTCAGCCAGTTATTGAATTTTGGAGGTAAGAATAAGTGAATAGCTGTATTTGTTTAGTCTCAAAGTGGACCCTATAATAACTGGGGTAAGGCTAGCTAAGTTGATTGGCAAGACTGGTGGTTAGCTGCTCTTAAAAATCCAATTTAGTAAAACGCCTGTGGTTTCTATTTTGGTTGGCCAATGCCTTACTGATGACCTGGTTGACGTTGCGGGAATCTGCTGGATGCGAGACGCACGTGATCGTTCAATGTGGCGTCACTTGTGGAGGCCTATGTCCAGCAGTGGACGTCTTTCGGCTGAAATAATGATCATGATGCCTTTTTTTTTCATTTTTGGATCACACTTCTTACTTTTTAGGAGGAGCTCGTGGCTAAATAATAACAGCCGCACGGGTCGATCATCAAGGTTAAGCAACGCTTGACGAGGTCGGTCCGTGGATGGGTGACCATTCCAACATACCGAGTTTCCTCCGTGCCTCGGAAAGCACGTTAAGCCGTTGGTCCCGGCTGTTATTTGAAGATCTTTGACAGTCGTTACGGGTAGTCAGAAGCTTGAGATCTGACACCAGTCTTGCCAAGGGGTACCGTGTTACCCAGTTACTGGGTTGTGGAGGTCAGATAGGCAGTGGCTCCATGTAAAACACTGGTACTTAGCAGAATCCGGTAAGACTGGAAGCCGACCCCAATATAGTTGAGAAAAGGCTAGGCAGATGATGATGACTTCTTACTTATTAGGAATTACTGCAAGTTGCAGCAATGTGTGACTTCTTTACTCTTCAATATTGTGGCAGTAGCCTAGGGCTGTGCAACAGGCATATGCACACGCGACCGGAAGTTTGGGAGACTGTCGATATTTTCATGTCTAGTGATGGGTATCAGTTTATCGATCTTGCATATTTGAATGTGATTATTTAAATATGCAGCTGGATCTATAATTTACGATTTTAAGGTAAATAATTTAACTAGACTAAAAGGATTGATTTCAACATTCATCACAGTGCTATACTACGTGTACCTAAAGAATTTCTTTTTCAGTAATAGGTTACTCAGACAGACGAAACGAAATGCGAAAAAATATTATGGATTTTTTGAAAAAAGAATAAAGTAAATAAAATTTTTATTTTTAGCAATATGGTATCGGAAGACATGATAATCAGCATAGAGAAGGTTTAATTCATGTTATACCTTTTTCGAACAAACGCACAGGTGTAGGAAACATGCCTTCTTTTGACAAGAGCCTCATGGGAGGGCAATTACCCGCACGATTTTTTGTATTTGTAAACAGCTAATTATGCTGTTTGATGTTAAATATTGATTTACGGCAATTTTTTTTTATTTTATTTGTGATGGGTTTGCTCTTGACTCTAGTCTAGGTCAAAGGTGACAGAGACAGAGTCGACGATGGAGTGAGCTTACCCAGAAGAAGCCTGTTCACTCTAATTTTGAAGAGATTCGGGTTGAATGCGTTCGGAAACACTGACGCAGGTAGCGAGTTCCATTCATTCGCTGTGCGCATTATGAAGGATGTTTGGAAGCGTTTGGTGCGAATTGGTGGAATGGCAACAAGGTAAGGATGATAACTTGCAGTGCGTCTAGATGTCCGATGGTAGAAGGGGGCTGGTGGGATGAGGTCAATCTGTTTGATATGGGCCTATAGGTCTTTTGCTGCTTGCTGTCTGTTCTTTGTTACTCACATAACACCTAAAATTGTATTCTTCTTTAAAACCCAGCTATCAAGATCACTTTTGTATACTTATTGCTAGCAAGCAAAGGTTTACTGCATATACCTCCAAAACGAAACCACTACTTATCCATTGATAGTCAAGTAGATAGTCTTGTACACAGCGTGGGCAGAGCAATCAAAATATTTTTATTTCCGTTCCGCCATCATAAAAACGCGATGCCCTATTAATAGTTTACGTGGGCAAGTACTGTTATGCGATTGCATTTAAAGCGCAGGCCACACTGGGATCGAAGCGAAATGAAGCTAAACTCGTTTAGTTGTTCTTGTCGCCCAACTTTGAGAGCTCAACAGAGCTTAGCGGCTCGCTTAGCTTCGCTGTTCCCAAACAATAATACTATGGTCTTATCTATACTATCTATACTAATATTATAAAGCTGAAAAGTTTAGTTTGTTTCTTTATTTATTTATTTATATACACTTTATTGTACACCATAATAAACAAGAAAAAAGAGAAACTTAATACTAAAAACATCTCAGGAACTACTGGTTGGAATTGAAAAACTATTTTTGTGTTGGATAGTCCATTTATCGAGGAAGGTTATAGCATATATAACATCACGCTATGACCAATAGGAGCGGAGCATAAATGAAAAATGTTGCAAAAACGGGTAAAAATATTCCTTTTTGAGAACTTCCGTTGCGTGCGCTGCGTAAGCGGTTAAAGTTACGCAATATTCATGTATGTAGGGTAGGTAGGGTAGGGAAGGTAGGTAGCCAGTTGACGGGAGCGAAGCCGCATGGGACAGCAAGTTAGTTAATAAAATCTCTGCCTATTGTTTAGCGACCAATTACCAGATTCTTATCTTGTTTTTGTATAAAGATTTCTGAATTTTGATTCAGTCGCTAAGCAACAATGTTTCGCTGAATTCTACTTTTATGTAGATCGATAATTTAGCTCAGTAGTTCACTATGTGAACCGAAATATTAAAATATGCGGTTACTATTCGAGCGTAGCTAAAAACAAACTTAGCTTAATTTTCATCTGCAGCTTCATTTCGCTTTGTTCCCTGTGTAGCCTGTGCTTAGTAAAATATGTGCACACAATTGCAGTACGCAAGATTTTGTCTCATATGCGTAGTTTTATGTCTCATTTGCGTATTAGTGTCAAGTGTTGACGTTTACGGTTTTAAGAGAATTTAGAAGCCATTTACCCACTTGGGCTACTTTTTAAACAAACTAGTTTTTATTCAAATGGTTTTTTTGTTTAAAATTTATTTGACGGCTGATTAGCAATTTGAAAAAGCTCCTATAACGGTAACTCTGTTGGAAAACTTTTTTTATTTGTTTAAAGTTGATTTGATGGCTGATTAGCAATTTGAAAAAGCTCCTATAACGGTAAATCTGTTGGCAAACTTTTTTTTATTTGTTTAAAGTTGATTTGATGGCTGATTAGCAATTTGAAAAAGCTCCTATAACGGTAAATCTGTTGGCAAACTTTTTTTTATTTGTTTAAAGTTGATTTGATGGCTGATTAGCAATTTGATTAACTACTATAACGGTAACTCTGTTGGAAAACTTTTTTTTCGGTTAAAGTTAACACCAGGTACCCGATATATTTACCACTTACCAGACAAAGCTTAATAGCATTTGCTAGCAGTTTCTCCCACGTGAAAGTTCATTTGAAATCATCCCAAGGGATAAAAAGTCAGACAGACCGAGTTGCTATCGCATTCATAATATTGGTAAGGATTTAGTCGTGTACCGAAAATATAGAATTGATGTATTCTGAAATCAAAGACACACGGTGAAGCTGAAAACATGAGTATATTAATGGTGGTAAAATATGTCTAATAAAATCTTCTCTATTTAAGTATGTGTGAATTATCTTTGCTAGCAACACTGTATTTAATAACTTTAATTATCTGAGAAACTTAAGGTGCTACATTAGAAACAACAACAAATTATCTACTTTGTAAAGTTTTATTAATATTAAAAACTTTAAAACGGCTCATAAACACACTCTCGTTAACTTTATTGTAGTCAACGTGGTGAAATTTAAAAGATTTAATCATCAACATCATATCAAATCTCATACAACAACAGCACCGTTTCGTGCCTTGCACATTGCACATCTGAAAGCCGACTTCGGGGCGGCTCAGAGGTTTGGCGAGCACCCATAATAGATACTGTGTACGATTTTATCGTTTATTTCCTTGGGGATCGGCACTGTACTCCTTAACACAGGTTATCTATTAACCTAGCTAGGAGTACAGCATCACACCCTACATTTTATTGTAGTACACTATAAGGTAAACAATTACTGTAAACTGTCAGCATGTACTGCAATGTTTTTATAAATTAATAAACATTATTATTATATCAACCGAAAGACGTTAATTGCTGAAAATAGGTCTCCCTTATGCGTCGCCACATTGATCGGTCCTGAGCTTCTAGCATCCAGCAGCCTCCCGAGACCCTCACCAAGTCATCAATACATATAATAAATCTATAGAAAAGTAATTTTTGTACATCGAATACATTTCCAAAAAATATTGCCAGGGTGTTAAAGGGGTTATCCTAACAGAACCTATTTCCGGCATTTTTGGAATTTTTGTGTTTGTCTGTTTATCTGTTTATTTGTGCACGCATCACGTGAAATGTACGAAACTAATGTAAATAACTTGTATACATAAAAAAATGTGCGTAACTTGAAGAATTACTTAGTTTTTGTTTCATCGCAATCGGTTCACTCTATCAAAAGTTAGATGAATTTTAAAGTGTTCAAGAAGTAAAATTATCACAACATACGCAATTCAGATACTCGGACAGTTGAACTCGATATTCGATAGATGGCGTTGTGCATTTGAAGTCATTTTCTGAATGGCGGTGTTAAGATTCTCCGCGGAAGGATGATGACTATAGAAACAAAAATGGTAGGTAGGTAAGTAGGGTAGGCAGGAAGGTAAGTAGGGTAGGGTTGGCAGACAGATGACGGGAGCGAAGCCGCGGTCACAGCCAGTTATTATTTAATAAAACCTAAAAAGACAGTAGAAACATGCCAATTAGAATGACAACAATGATGTTAAAGCGAGTACAAAATCAAAGGGGCCGAACTCATTGGGAAACACTAAAAAGATAATAAATAAAGATTCTATACTTAGCAATAACTACAATCATAATTATAACATTAATCTCCTAGCAATACGCGCATGCCGCCTGTTGTAGACACGCCCTTACAATTTACAAACATACAAATAAACATGCGAAGGTTTAATTTCAGCGGTAATCCGCACCGATATCCACTAGATTAATTACTTATTGAGTAACTGATTTTAAAATGAGAATCTCGGCTAAACGGCTAGTCGTAATTTTTTGGAAAAAATATATGTTATACTAGCTGTGCCCGCGGCTTCGCTCCCGTCATCTATCTGCCAACCCTTACCCTACACTTACTTTCCTGCCTAGCCTACCCTACATACACATATATATACATACCAATTTTTTTTTCTAGTGTCATTCTGTTGCGTAAAATCTTAACACCGCGATTCAGAAAATGACTTTAAATGCACAACGCCATTCATCTAACTTTTGATAGAGTGAACCGATTGCGATGAAACAAAAACTAAGTAATTCTTCAAGATACGCACAATTTTTATGTATAAAAGTTATCTACATTGGTTTCGTAAATTTCACGTGATGCGTGCACAAATAAACAGACAAAAATTCCAAAAATGCTGGAAATGTGTTCTGTTGGTTATCCTTTAACACCCTGGCTATTTTTTTTGGAAATATTTTCGATGTACAAAAAATATTTTTGTACAGATTTATTAGACTATTTTCTTAATAATTAGATCTAAGCAAATTTTGAGTTTAATTCGTTTAACATAGTGTAATTAATTTGTTAAGTTATGTCTAAAACGGAAAAAACACGACAATCGCACCAAAACCGCTGGGCGTATTTTAATGAAATCTACACCATCTCAAAAGACAATTTAATTATCTACATTTTGATCTGAGGAATTTTCTTTTTAAACTCATAGAATAATAAGGAAAGTACAAAAACTACTATATTTTGAGTCGCGCGGGTGTGAAACGAGTGCGCGTTTTGTTCCCTCAAGGTCGTTGGCGTTAGTCGTCGTCTTAATTTCAGCTCCGTTTTAATTATAAAATGACTTATCTTCCTTGGATGCGGTACAAGTACAACATACTCGTACACCATTTACCCTTTTACAGTATCCATCTATACTATCACATCACACTAATACAATAAAGGCGGTTTGTGTGTGTGTGTGTGTGTGTTTGTATGTTTGTTACTTGTTCAAGCTCAAACGGCTGGACGGATCTGGATGAAATTTGGCATAGACATAGATTATGGTCAGGAATAGCACATAGGATACTTTTTATCCCGGGAATATGTTCCCTCGGGATAATTTTTCAACTTTCATGCAGGTGAAGCCGCTGGCAGAAGTTAGTGTATTATAAATGCGAAAGTAACTTTCTCTGACTCTGCCTGTCTGTCAATTTTTTTCGCTTTCACGCCTAAACCGCCGAACCAATTTTAATAAACTTTGGTGTAGTGATAGATTGGGCCTTGGAGAAGGATAGAAGATAATTTTTTATATCGGGACTAGCTGTCCCACGCGGCTTGGCTCCCGTCAACTGGCTACCTACCTACCCTACCCTACCTACCCTACATACATGAATGTTGCGTAACTTTAACCGCTTACGCAGCGCACGCAACGGAAGCTCTCAAAAAGGGATTTTATGCCCGTTTTTGCAACAACGTAGCGTGATGTTAGATAGCCTATAACCTTTCTCGATAAATTGACTATCCAACACAAAAATAATTATTCAATTCCAACCAGTAGTTACTGAGATTAGCGCGTTCAAACAAACAAATAAACACACTCTTCAGCTTTATAATATTATATAGTTAATATATAGTATAGATTACATTCCTTTGGGATAATTCCTGATATTCACGCGGGCGAAGCTGCTAGCAGACGTCATCAATATTATAAAGAGGTAAAGTTGTGTATGTTGGAGGAGGTATCCTCCGAAACTCCTCTACTGATTTAGAAAAATCTATCACTGATGTAACGCAACACTACCGCTAAGTGCCACAGGCTATTTTTATCCCGAAAAATTGCAAAAATTCCTTTGCGATGGTTACGGGAGCGAAACTGCAGGGAATGCTGTTATGTTTTAAACTATCATGTTTTGAGACTTTCATCTTTTTTCATCTTTTTTTTTAAAACGTTGCCCCACACTAGGAATTTCTCCTGTATCGTGGGTGCATTTACAAACATATAAACTCACATACACAAACACCCAGAGCCGGAATAACTATTTGTAGATCATACAAATAATTGTTCCGTGCGGGAATCGAACCCGCGACACGCAGCGCAGCAGTCAATCGCTCAACCACTGCGCCAATCGTGCGCCCTACTTAGATGGTATGGACACATTATGAGACGTGAAGATAGCTACTCCGTGAAGACAATGCTCAAAATCAACACCAAGGAACGAACAAGGGGCAGACCACCAGCCTCTTGGTGGACCACTGTCGAGAGAGACCTCAATGAGAAAAAGTTGCCGCCATCGACAACTCAGGATAGACCATCCTGGCGTAGACGCACAAGGAGGCCCGACCCCAAATAAATTGGGAAGGGGGCAGGAAGAAGAAGAAGGAGTTTTGACACAAATATACAGTTACGCCATTTTAAGAGGTGTTTGCAATGATGACTGCATTATTATAATGTGAATAGCTTAGGAAACTGTTGAAATGCAGCATTCTACGGTTTTACACCGTTTGTTCGCATTTCTCATTATATGGCGGTGCTGGGTGGTCTCTGCTGTTAAAATGTCATCAATTTGAAGCATTTCATTTTTGACCCACCCTTTTTAGGGTTTCGTACCCAAAGGGCAAACACGGCACCCTATTAATAAGACTCCGCGGTCCGTCTGTCTGTCTGTGTGTCTGTCTGTCTGTCTGTCCGTCTGTCACCAGGTTGTATCTCATGAACCGTGATAGCTAGGCAGTTGAAATTTTCACAGATTATGTATTTCTGTTGCCGCTATAACAACAAATAATAAAAACAGAATAAAATAAATATTAAAGTGGGGTTCTATAGCGAGGCAGTAAAAGAAATCTTTTCTCCAACTCTCGACACCCAACACCTATTCTGACACCATTACAACCAAGCCATCCACAATCGCCCACACATGGTCATCGTGTGAAAATCTGCGCAACTTAATAAAAGTATGACAGTCTCATACATATATTAACGAAGTCATTAACATATGGAGTGCGTGCTGTTTCATAATCAGACGGTATTAATACATACAACGACGCCATGGAGAGATTCGTTTTCCCATAGGTGTACGCACTGGGTGTGTTGATGGCGCGTTTTTCTTTCGATGGAAAATGGTTTGCTGTTTTCGGTTTCGTTGAACTCTATATAAGTGTCATCATCATCATCATTTCAGCCAAAAGACGTCCACTGCTGAACATAGGCCTTCCCCAGGTGTATGTGTGTTGATACATATTACTTGACTTTGCCGGGGCTTCGCTCCTTTGGAAAGAACCGTTGAGTTTTGGGGTCAGTCATATCGGATCATTAATTATAAGGATATCCTCCTACAAACAAACGTACTAACAAATAATTTTATCTCAATATAATAATAGCAAGTAGTAGTGTTTAAATCTAATTAAAAACAGAAATGAGCCCGTAGTGCTAATCAAAATAATTTTCTCCTAGCTTTTCATAAATGATACGAGTATGTAACAGAATGTTCACCAAAAATAAATGTAAATACGAAAGAAACGGGCTTGAATTTTATGGTAGTTGGGTACGTAATGTTACAAATACCTCAACAATACAAACTCCAAATAAAATGCTTATCAAACCGCGCAGTTATTCCACCTAGTGAGAACCTAACCTTACGCATATGAGTGACAATGGCATTGACAATGTGGTACAAACCGGTGCTGCGGGTTGTAAGCATAGTACAGTGGACAAGAGGCCTTACCCAGACCACTATTGTTTATATTGTGCCCCGTTTGGATTGTAGCCAGAAGATGGGTCGAGCGATTTAACAAAATATTTAGTTAAGGAAGTAGAATTCATTTTTGATGTGTTTATGTTTATTTTTGTTTGATTTTAATTGTAGTTGGGTTTTGGGCCATTGACCCTTTTTTATTCTATTATTTTACTACAAGTTTACATTTTTGTGATAACTGAAGCTTTTTAACGTTTTTGATCGACAGAAAGATATTTTTTTGCTATGATAAAATTGTAATGAAATCAAAAAGAAGAAAAAAGAAATAATATGTATTTTTAAGAGAAGATAAATGATGAATGCTATAGGCTAAGCCAAAAACCGTATGAGTTGACGATTACACTAATCGACGGCACGAACTATTTTGTGCGCGAGGTTAAAATGTATTTTATTTCAACCGACAACACGTGCGGCAGAGATAGATGCTGTGATGAGCAGTAGGAAGCTAGTTCGCGTACGAATACACACTTTTGCAAATTTGTAGCGAAATGGATAATGATTTAGGACGAAACCGAGCGCGCGAAATTTTATAAACAGGCCTTTGGAGTCTGGATATCATGAAAAAACTACTAAAGGTATCTGTTCAAAATAAAATTATTTGCATTGTTGAACTACTAATCTATCCCGGTATGGTGGCCGTTTTGCAATTTTCCGTCTTCTTATGGCATTTATTTGCGCCCAATAATGCGTTAAAATTAGTGTCGAAATGTGGAACTTTCGACGCTCATAACTTTTTTAATATTTTCTTTTTTACTTTTTTGCTTCCATACAGGGCTAGATAATGATGAGACAAATTGATATCACTTTTTATTTTGACCGTACATTGTCAAACAGTGTAATAATTCCTAGACTACGTTTGTATGGAAGAATTTTCGACTAGTGTACCTGAAGTGGACTGTATTTGGTTGTTCGTTGGAAGAATGAAAATACTGTCGTGATTCGTATCTTCAATTTTATTCCGTATTGTTATTACAACTGTATGTTGTTACAATTGTAGAGCTGAAGACTGACTGTGTCCGACTGTGCCTCAGCCTCCAAACGGTCCGTTATTTATACAAGAACCGCTAGGCGCGAACAATGGCGCCCCTCTCTCTCAATGGCGCTCGGGCATGGCGTCATAGAAATGCCGTAATCATCAATATTATCTTACTTAAATCTACACAAATTATACATTTCCTTAATCTACATACTTAATTCTACCTAGGAAACATATAAACTGTAAAAAGGTCAACACAAAAATCTTATCTAACCTAGATTCCTCCCTACTTATGAGCTATCAAAACATGCATAATCTTACCTAATTATCTACGTTTTCTCTAGTTCTTATATGTATTACAGTAGTTCTCATATGTTTTGTACTCATACTTTAGAACTCACATGGAACCTACATCAATTATATTTTAACATTCACGTGTTATTTTTAGTACCACGAAAAGAGAAATTTACAGATAATAACTAACTAACGGGATATCATATTTTCTCACGCCGACCCCGGCTTAATGTGTTTTGGGATAACAGCAATAGTCCATTCAATGTTTTATTAAGGCGGCGTACGGGTCTGCAGACAATAAGCATTTATAGTTATTTATTTTTCAAAGCGGTAAACCTTTGACAAACAAGGCGTTCACCGTTACGGAGCCATTAAACATGGATTGTTTCTTTATTTTTACAAAATGCCGACAACGGTCAGGGTTATTGCTTCATTCAAAGATTCGTTAAAAAGACCCAAACACATGTTCGCCATAAACACCGTTATAGGTCTACGTGGGAAGCCCTTATGCTAAAAAATCACCACGCAACGTACAAAGCCATGCGTCCGTTACAGTTCTCCCCCCGGCGCAGCTCGCGTAGCCTCCTTTGTTGACACGACGACGAGCTTGCTCACGGGGCGTCGGAAGGTGCCAGTCCTGGTGCGCACCTCGACGACTCTGATGCCGCCATCCGGTCCGCGATGCGTGCGCTCGACGATTCCCATCGGCCATGTGTTCCGTGGCAGCGTGTTGTCGACCACGAGGACCACGTCACCGGCTTGAATGGGTCGCACGTCGTTCCGTGGCTCGCCGCGAGGTACCAACGTGGGCAGGTACTCGCGTAGCCATCGTCGCCAGAAGTGGTCAGCGAGCGCCTGACTAGCTCGCCATGTCCTCCGGTCGTCCTCTTCGCAGGGTCCTGTCGTCGGCAGCCCCTTAGACGACCCCAACAAGAAGTGGTTGGGTGTTAGGGCCTCGGGGTCGCTGGGATCCACACTGACGTGTGTCAGCGGTCGCGCATTGATCGAGAACTCAGCCTCAGTGAGCAGAGTCCTCAGTACTTCTTCCGCCGGCGCCTTCTCTCGCAGGGTCACGCTGAGCGCCGTCTTCACGGAGCGCACCATACGTTCCCACGCGCCACCTTGGTTGGGCGCGCCGGGAGGGATGAAGCGCCACTCCAAGCGATGCAGTAGCCCCTCATCTCGCAGGGCAAGCATCCACTCGGCGTAGGCGTGGCGTAGCTCCTGGTCGGCCCCGCGAAAGTTAGTCGCGTTGTCGGAGTACATCACTCTCGGCCAGCCTCTGCGCGCGGCCATTCGTCTCAGCGCCATGATTGCTGAGTCGGTGGAGAGTGAAGCGACAAGCTCGATGTGCACGGCGCGGGAGGTGAGGCACGTAAAGAGTGCGCCCCACCTCTTCTCTCGGCGGCGTCCTACCTTGACCATTATTGGCCCAAAATAGTCCACCCCACAGTTGGTGAACGGGCGGTGAAAAGGGTCAAGGTGGGCGTGTGGCAGGTCTCCTGTAGCTGGGGTTTGCGGCCTCGCCCGCCTCGTTTTGCAGAAGGCGCAGCTCCTCTCGACAGCGCGTACCGTGGGTCGCAAGTGAATGACCCAGTACTGCTGTCGCAGGTCGTTCGTCACACGCTCCCTATTGGCGTGGCCTGCAGCGCAGTGCTCCCGCAGCACGAGGAGCTTAGTCAGCTGATGACGGCCGTCGAGTATAATAGGCCGCTTCATCTCGGTCGGGGCGGGAGAGGCCTCGATCCGGCCCCTCACTCTTAGGACGCCGTTTTCCAGCACTGGATCCAGCCTGTACAATCGACTCGCCCTCGTGAGCGGGCGAGCAGACTGGATCTTCTTCATATCTTCCCCGAAGCTGTCCTCTTGTGCTTGTTTGATTAGTTCAGCCTCGGCGCGCTGGATATGATGATACTCCATCCTTGTTGCTCTTCGTCTGCAGATATCAGTGAAAGCGATCGCTCGAGCGACGGCTCTCACCAATACCTCATACTTTGAGAAGCGGGCCGGGTTCGGTAGCCAGCTATCTCGCTCCGTTTCTTCTCTCGTGTGAAGGACCTCCTCGTCCTCCTTGTCATCCGTCGACGTCGTGGGCCACTGCTCTTCTGGCAGGAGCAAGAAGTCCGGTCCTTGAAACCATCTATCCGTGGCGCAGATGGGCGTGTCGATGAGCCGAGTGGCGTCGTCCGCTACGTTGCTTGCAGTAGGCAGCCAACGCCACTCTTCTTTCTGGGTCAACTCTGCGATCTCTCCCAGCCGATGCGCAACGAATAGCGTGTAGCGTCGCACGTCGTGATGGATCCAGTGCACCACGGTAGATGAATCGGTCCAGTAGGTCGTCTGGCCGATGATGACTCGGTGCTCCCTTCTTATCGTCTCAGCGAGTCTTGCTCCAATCACTGCGGCTTGTAGCTCCAGGCGCGGTATAGTTTGCGCCCGACGAGGCGCCACCTTAGCTTTAGCGGCCACCAACACGACGTTCAGGCTCCCATCGACGTTTCTTATTCGCCAATAGGCCACAGCTGCGTAGGCTTGCTCGCTGGCGTCGCACAGTATGTGTAAGTCGACGCGTTCATACTTTTGCGTCACGTAACAGCGCGGTAGTCGCAGCTGAGCGAGTTCAGTCAGGCGAGCGAGCCAGGAGGCGAAGAGCTCGTTCTCTTCCTCGGGGATTTGCTCGTCCCACGTCGTCTGAAGGCGCCACAAGCTCTGCAGTATGATCTTCGATCGTATTGTGTAGTGGCTCAGCAACCCAAGCGGGTCGTATATGGACATCACGGCGCTGAGGGCTTCACGCTTAGTCGGGGCGCGCGTTCTCGCTCGTACTTCAGCCGGGACTCGGTTCATAGATGTGTTGAACCCCAGCTCATCGCGCTCCGCGTCCCAATGCAGCCCCAGAATCTTGCTCTCAGGCTGCTCACCCCCCAATTGTGTAGGAGAGGTGGCGTGCAGCTCGGTGGGCACGTCGCGTAGCACCGTCTTGTTGCTGGAGCTCCAACCTCGCAGCGTGAACCCTGCGTGCGCGTGCACTGCTCTCGTTTCCTCTACTGCCTTCCGTGCTTCTTCAGCGTCTTCATAGCTGGCCACCAAATCGTCCATGTAGTGACTTCCTTTGATGGCCTCCAGCGCCCGCGGGTACTCCTGCCCATGTACGTCTGCGTTGTGGTTGCGAACGTAATGGGCCATGTACGGGGAGCTCGCGGCGCCGAATAGCATACTGGTCATCTTGTATTTCCTCGGCGGCTCTTGTCGGTCGTCACCTCTCCACAGGAACTGTTGCGCTGGTTGGTCCTCCGGCCTTATCCTGATTCTCAGGAACATCTCCTGCACGTCTGCTGTAATCGCTACCACCTTCTCTCGGAACCTAAATAGGATTCCTGGCAGCGACAGCAGTAGGTCGGGTCCCTCCAACAGTTCGTCGTTTAGGCAGACGCCGTTGCTCTTCGCTGCTGCGTCGAACACTAGCCTATGTTTGCCGGGCTTGTTCGGGTTCTGCACGGCGAAATGTGGCAGATACCAACAGATGGCACTCGCTCGCTCCGACCCGTCGCATGGCGTCGCGTACCCTTTGTCCAATAGGTTGTTAACCTGCTTGGAGTACTCAGCCGCGAACTGTGGGTTGGCGTCCATCTTCTGCTCGATCTTCTTCAGCCGGCGGAACGCTTGATTGTAGCTAGGCGGCATAGTGACCTCGTCTCGTCGCCATGGCAGCCCAACCTCGTACCCGGTGTCAATCTTCCTGATTGTCCTTCCGACTATGTCGATGGCCCGTTGATCGCTCGCCTTGACTCTCGGCCTTCCTTGTATGCCGAGCGCGTCGATCCTGAAGTGGGCTTCGACTAAGTCGTGGAGTTCCTGGCTGCACGCACCCGTAGTTCGGTTGGGCTCGTATACATGCAGCACGTTCCCTTCTTTGATGATGGTCTTGCGTGGTGCGGTTCCGTGTACCACCCATCCGAGTTGCGTTCTTGATGCTGCCGGTTGGTTAGGGCCGCCGATTCGGAGCTCACGGGACACGATGCACTCCCAGTGGTCTGTACCCACTAGAAGCCCGGGGCGCGCCAGTTCGTAGCACACCTCTTCTGGGGTCAGGTCCCTCAGGTGCTCGTAATCCAGCAGCGTGTCGGGAATGGACTGTTGGTGAAGCCGGAGATCCTTCATGGTCCTCGCTCTGACCCTGTAGCTTTCGTCACTCTTCAGTCCCTTCACGTTGATATTCACTACTTGGCTGCCCATATCTCGCTGCGACATGTTGACCCCGCTCAGGTGGAGCGGCCGTGATGGCCCTTCTGCCCCGACGCTCGCCGCCAGTGCTTCGTCCACTAGGGTGATCGTGGCCCCTTCGTCTAGGAGTGCGTAGGTCTTGACCTCCCCCCGTGGTCCGGACACGATGACAGGGCACATCTTGAGCAAGACTGCCCGTGGCCCGGTAGCGGGTTGGGTAGCCACAGACAGGACCGCTTCCTCCTTCCGTGGTTCAGCCTTCCCCATGTCTTCCGTCTGCGCTTCGCGTACCGCTTGATGGAGCGTCGCGTGATGCGGGCGGCGACATTGATCCACGCCGCACAGCTGCGCCTTGCAACTTATGCGCCTGTGTTGCTTCTGGGCGCATTTGAAGCAAATCTTATTAGATTTAAGAAAGCTCCATCGCTGCTCTACCGTTAGCGCCTTGTACTGCGGACACCGCGTCAACAGGTGGGCTTGCTCGCACTTAGGGCACTTGTCCTTTTCTTCTTCCCTTCCCTCGGTCGTAGTGAACACGCTCGCCTTCTTCTTGAGTGTCACGATGGGTCGAGTTTCCTTTCTCGGTGCGGCGGCGCTTGTAGACGGAGCGTACGTATATCGTAACGCTCGGTCCGCCTCTCGCATTAGAAACCGTGACAGCACGACGATTTCCGGATCCGTTGTCCCTTCTTGATCGTAGGCGTAGTCACACCAGCGGGATCGGAGATGCGGGCTGAGCTTGTCCAGTACTTCCCGGGTCATAAAAGGGTTGAACAAGTAACCTCTTCGATCGATTGTTTGCAGTACGCAAATTATGTTCTGTAGCTTGACAGCGAAACTGTTGAGTTCTGTGGCCGATGTACCAGGTTTTGGAAGCTTCTTGAGGTCATCCAGTGCCCGGTCGATGATGACTTCCGGTCGTCCGAAG
Source organism: Orthosia incerta (assembly GCA_948252205.1). Lineage (NCBI taxonomy): Eukaryota > Metazoa > Arthropoda > Insecta > Lepidoptera > Noctuidae > Orthosia > Orthosia incerta. Next base: position 8,523,789 of record OX411761.1, read on the forward strand.
CACTGCTCAAGAGTCTTCATAATGACGCCTGGATCAGTGGCCGTATGTAGAAGGGCGGCCACGGCGTCTCTTGCTTCTCCTTTGAGGCAGCTTCTCAGCCTTTGTACGTTCTCGGCTGCTGTAACCTGGTACATATCTGTCGAATCTCGTACAGCCGCCTTGAATGGCAGCCACTCGTTGGCCGCTCCGGAGAATGTAGGTAGCTCCGTGTGCCTAGGCCTAGGTCGGGCCATTTTTTCTAGTGTTGCTGCCAAGTGCTCAATGCTGTCCTTTGCTCTTATGGGGGTCGGCGATCTCGTTCTAGACACGAAGCGTATCTGTTTGGATTCTCTTGGTCCCTCCTCCCCCCGTGAGTTGAGGGGGTTCGTCCTCAGCCATTCATCCACCATTTGATGAGGCTCTTCGCGTGGACGAGAGGGCTCTTGTTCCTCTTGTACGCTTTCTTCATCGTTGATCGCTGACACCTCCACTGCTAGTCTCTTCTTGACTAGCTCTTCTTCCAGTGCCAGTTGCTGGGTCCGGATGGCTGCTAGCTTCTCTGCAGCCTCCAGTTCCGCTATCCGTAGCCTTGTTGTGACGCTTGTCGTCGACCGTTGCGACCTCATTGTCCTGGTCGGTGACGTCATTCGCTGTCGGATCGCGGTGTTTGTCGTCTGTGCACTGGAAGGCCCCGCTGCGCTGTTGTGTGCCATTCTCGGAAATGGTGATGCTGGTGGGTCCGGTGAGAGTCTTCTTCTTCGCTCCCGTTCGATCAGCTCCGCTTCCTGGCGGCGCGCCTCCTCTTCTTGGACGCGTCGCGCTTCCTGTTCTTGGATGCGTAGCTGTTCTTCTATCTCGGTTGCGTCTCCCTGGCTCCTTGTGAACACCATCTTGAGTATAGCCGCACGTTCAGTTTGGCAAGGCGGGTTAGTACCTCTTCGGTTCGGTACTTCAGGTGAAACCGGTCGGCTCGGTTCGGTAAGCCGGTCGGGTTCAGTTGTGTTTAAGCCGGTCAGGTTCAAGACCAGTTAGGTTCGAAACCGGTCCTGTTCCGTACAGCTTTGTTCTTACCGCAGATCTTCTTACTTCGTCTGCGGCTCGGTGACAGCCGGGTTCCTTTCTTCGCTCTTGCCGCAGATCTTCGTACTTCGTCTGCAGCTCAGTGGTTCTGGTTGCAGCGGGTTCTTCGTTCTTGTATCCGCTGCTTGATGGACCAGACTGTAGTGGGCCTGGTTGCCGCTGGTTCTTGGTTCTTTATCCGAGCTCGTAGGACCAGACTGAAGTGGGCCTGGTTGCCGCTGGTTCTTGGTTCTTTATCCGAGCTCGTAGGACCAGACTGAAGTGGACTGTATTTGGTTGTTCGTTGGAAGAATGAAAATACTGTCGTGATTCGTATCTTCAATTTTATTCCGTATTGTTATTACAACTGTATGTTGTTACAATTGTAGAGCTGAAGACTGACTGTGTCCGACTGTGCCTCAGCCTCCAAACGGTCCGTTATTTATACAAGAACCGCTAGGCGCGAACAATGGCGCCCCTCTCTCTCAATGGCGCTCGGGCATGGCGTCATAGAAATGCCGTAATCATCAATATTATCTTACTTAAATCTACACAAATTATACATTTCCTTAATCTACATACTTAATTCTACCTAGGAAACATATAAACTGTAAAAAGGTCAACACAAAAATCTTATCTAACCTAGATTCCTCCCTACTTATGAGCTATCAAAACATGCATAATCTTACCTAATTATCTACGTTTTCTCTAGTTCTTATATGTATTACAGTAGTTCTCATATGTTTTGTACTCATACTTTAGAACTCACATGGAACCTACATCAATTATATTTTAACATTCACGTGTTATTTTTAGTACCACGAAAAGAGAAATTTACAGATAATAACTAACTAACGGGATATCATATTTTCTCACGCCGACCCCGGCTTAATGTGTTTTGGGATAACAGCAATAGTCCATTCAATGTTTTATTAAGGCGGCGTACGGGTCTGCAGACAATAAGCATTTATAGTTATTTATTTTTCAAAGCGGTAAACCTTTGACAAACAAGGCGTTCACCGTTACGGAGCCATTAAACATGGATTGTTTCTTTATTTTTACAAAATGCCGACAACGGTCAGGGTTATTGCTTCATTCAAAGATTCGTTAAAAAGACCCAAACACATGTTCGCCATAAACACCGTTATAGGTCTACGTGGGAAGCCCTTATGCTAAAAAATCACCACGCAACGTACAAAGCCATGCGTCCGTTACAGTACCCTTAAATCCTGCCCGTACATGTCCTACTTGCATTTGCCCCTTGCACTTGGTTTTCCCCTTCTTAAATCACGAAGAAAGCTTTCATACCAAATTTTTCACTTTCTATAAATCTGATAAAATATCACATCAACAGTATCGGCCCACGAACTACGATACACATCGTTCGTCCATGACAATGACAATGAGGGCGAGCTACTGACGCGAGTAGCGTGTGTAGTGGACAGTCGAGCGCGCCCACGTATCGCTGTTTATTTACTAACAGAGTTACATGTTTAGGAAATGATGTGTTTTTATTAGGTAAGATAAATATGGATTTTTCATAAGAAAGTTTTGTTTGATAACATTTGGATGATTCACTTTCTGTGCTTGACCAGCTATGCACTGTGAATTTTTTAGACGACGACAGTCGCCAACTACCTTGAGGGAACAAAACGCGCACTCGTTTCACACCCGCGTGACCCAAAATTCAGTAGCTTTTTTATACTTCCCTTATTATTCTATGACTTAAAAAATATAGATAATGAAACTGTCTTTGAGATGGTAACAATTTCATTGAAATACGCCCGGCGGTTTTGGTGCGATTGTCGTTAACTTTACAAATTAATTACACTATTTTATACGAATAAAACTCATAACTTTCTAGATCAAATTATTAAGAACATTACGACTAGCCGTTTAGACGTGATTTTCATTTTAAAATCAGCTACTTAGGGGTATCTGCGCCTTAAGACTCAAAGGCTATATAGAAAACAAAGCCTATATGAAGAGAACTGGACAGGAACTGTTAGCTGTTAAAGTTTTAAGGTCCATGGACAGTAAATAATATAATGATGAATTATAGGTATTTATTACTGTAAATCGGTTTAAACAAACACTTCAACACGTTATTCCCTTTAAGGTTACACTAGTCGACGGCACGAACTATTTTGTGCGCGGGTTTAAAATGCCTGCTATCTTATCCGACAACTCGTGCGAAAGAGATAGATGCTGTGATGAGCAGTAAGAAGCTAGTTCGCGTACGAATTAGCACTTTTGCAAGTTTGTAGCGAAATGGATGATGACTTAGGACGAAAACGAGCGTGCTAAATTTTATAAACAGACCTTTCGGAGTCTAAATATCATGAAAAAACTACTAAGCGTATCTGTTCAAAATAAAATTATTTGCATTGTTGAATTACTAGTCTATCGCTGTATGGAGGCCGTTTTGCAATTTTCTTTATTCTTATGGTATTTATTGCCGCCCAAAGATGCGTTAAAATTAGTGTTGAAATGTGGAACTTTCGACGCTCATAACTTTCAATTTTTTTTCTTTTTTACTTTTTTGTTTCCATACAGGGCTAGATAATGATGAGACAAATTGATATGATTTTTTATTTTGAACGTACATCGTCAAAAAATGGAGTAATCGCCAGACTACGTTTGTATGGAAGAATGATCGACTAGTGTAACCTTAAGAAATCAAATCAGAGTTTCTAATAAAATACTCACAAAAGAAACAAACGAGGTTTGGTCTAACTAATTTAAAGACGATGTAGGCACCTGTTGTTCTGTTTCGAAAATGAGCTGTCAATATTTTCATCATCAGACTTCATGCTATTTGGAATAAACCGTGTCATACTTTGTAATATTGGAGTCACTAGTAGATAACCCAATTTAATGAACACTGTCATCTCATTTCCGGCATCCAAGCTTAAATACGGCTAAGCTCTCACACACACCACTATAATCTATTTAAGTATTGACTTGTCAATCCCGCTAGGCTATTCAAACAAGGCACAAGAATCAACATAAAGATGTCATTCAGCGTATACAAAGTTGAAGGCGAACGATTGTATTAACTTCATTATAATATCATGTCAAATTGTCATGATATAGCGGCTTATCATTTTGGACAGTCACGGTCGTGGAATTGCTTGACAAGTTGTCATAATGTTTTTAATTACTTGTGGTCGCAAATGGGACTGCTAAGACTTTAGCTTAATACCTACCTAGTTCGAGCACTTCAGTCGGGTTCTCAGAGTTTTACTATAAGAAAATTTACCGAGCCGTTCAGCCTCTTGAGCTTGAGCCATTATAGTATCACAAGATCTGGAGCCGTACCATCATACCATGACGTATAAAAACTATCATAGTACGACTGTCAAAAAGGGACAGAGCTATTTGTCTTGTATAACTCCGTCCCTCTCTCACAGTGGAACCATGATAGTTGTTACATATCAAAAAAAAAAAAAAAAAATGGCGACCTTCCATAAATACTTTTATCCGGGATATTTAACGCCTTTAGAAGGAGAATGAAAAGTTCCTACTTTGCCTTAAAATCCCTTAAATTTTCGCTATATTATATGAAACTCTTGACCAAAAGGCCACGCTTCTAGACTTGGTTTGGGCATTTATACCTATGTTGTCTGTAAATAAATAAATATAAGATTTGATATAACTGGCGAAATGAAGCAGACCCTCTCTGGATTTCTGCAGCACTCTTCTATTATCACAAATCTATTTCATTCAAACCCTTTTGAATAGCTACTGTTTACAGTGATCTGATTGCTAGCTCGTATTTATACAGATTGGGCACGCAATTTGAATATTTAGGCCAAACTGATTGCTAAGGCAAGATCCGACTACTGTTATAATTGTATTTGTTTACATTATAAGACGTAGGACGGCACACTTTGTTGTAATGCTGTTTCTTGAATAATTGTGTTGGGCTTGGCACGCGTTGCCGGTGCCGTGGCCAATCTGGAAAACCCTAAAAATACTCCGTACTTAGGTTGATATTCACGCAACGTGTTGGTACCTATTATTCTGTCTATCAGTTGTCATTTCAATATTCACAACCTTCTGAAGATGATAAGTATCTAGTATCTTTCACACAATCCACCGATCGTCTCTTTGCTCTTCATATATTTCCGCATTACATAAATTCGTCTATACGTGTATAATCCCGGAAAGAGTAGGCGGAACTCTACTTTCGTACACCCACTGCCTCAGGCGCTAACGACAATAAGGTGCGTTCCAAAATGAACCAAATGACTTAATATATAATCATTTCTACGTGATTGTTGTAATGCTGGCTGGTATCTACCATATACTTCTACTTGCTGACTTCTTCTTTCTCACATCTCCATTTCTGGTGTGAAATTCTGAAGTTATCACCGCTGAAGCGTTGCCCGGGATTGCCTAGTTTATTTAGTCTGTCTTTCCTATCAAATCTACTAACTAACTATTATTATTACGTGCCTGTGGTGTTCCTCTGCAAGGAAAAAGCGACCATTTCCTCTCTGCCGTTTACATGGTCTTCTGCGACTTCGGGCTAGCCCCGACATGCTTTTTTTCCATTGAAAAAACTTTTTGTCTACGCTCACAATGTAATGTTCCAAATATGAATTCATAAAAGATTGTATTCTATAAACACGTATTTTTATCGTGGTTAGGTAAAATTAAAAAAATACTATTATAGTGCAACATTTTTCTTTGATTTTCAAACAACTGCATCATAAAATAACTTTTTAATTTTAATAGCACACTTATACTTTTTTAATATATTAAGGCGTATGGGCTCATCGGCTTAAGGTAGAAAAATAGTGTCATTGTCTATGACTATGATGTTCGTGATGCGCAGTCAGTCAGCGCAATGAGAATCTAAATTGCCCGCCATACCACATATTTCTTCCGTTTCCACTTTTGTTTTATTTCTACTCTATAAGTGAAGATAAAATAGTGTATGCAACGATAATTAGGTATTCACACTTGTGTGATACTATTATCATACGAGTTGACACACTCGCGTTTTAATAACCTCTATTATATGACCGTTGCATAAACTACTATTACAACCTATTCCTTTCATCTGTTGAATATAATTATACGTCTCCTTAAAAGGAACGCACTGTTCATACCTACCAAGCACGTAATAAAAAATCTAAATACACCATAAATTACATAAAAAAAACCCAAGTAATTACCGTCAGCATGTACTTTTGAAAGGCAAAAGTGATCAGATAAGGGCGTTATGTAGGTATGTACGTAATGTTGTTGCCATATACAAAACTGCTGCGCCCAATAAGGCAGGCGCTTCGTGATACCTCTATCGCGTTATCGGGACTTTCTAGCGCCGTGCGCTGGGGCACGCGCCGAGATAGCTGGGTAAGGGCTGGGGCAGACTGACGGGGTAAGGCTGGAAGAAAGTAGGAAATTAATTGAGGCTTGGGGAAATGGGCTAGACTGGAAGAAAGTCGCAGGCAATTAAATGAAAAAATCAAAATAAGTCTGTTGGGTTTAAAGAAAAAGAGCGAGACAGTAGAAAGATTGCAAAGAATTCCATAAGATCCAATTTGCAATAGCCAAGAGCCAAAGCTTATCGACAGGTGTTTTGAATATCACTGCTGAAAGTGCCATGAAATGATGAAGAAAATTGCATGATTTCAACAGATATAAATGGACATGTTTAGATCCAGTATATTAATGCAAAATTTACCTATCCCGAATAGATATTTGCTGCTGGTGGAAAAGCTGTAAAAGCCTACCTAAAACAGCAATTTCAATCATAATTTTCCTTTGAAGACCTGAGAATTTATACCAAAAGAGAATGACAACAATGAATTTTAACATTGCTAAAGCTTTTTGTTCTTACCATTTAGCGCGTAACCCGTGTACTCCAGCCTTATATCTCAGATTCCACTAATTTGCTTTAGAAATTCGTTGTAATTTTACGTTTCTGAAAGTAGAACGGAAGGCATACGATCATCATGCCCACTGTTACCGCAAACGAATCGAGTTACACTATCAACTAGGACTGTAGAATCCTTTTCAATGTACGGACGTGGTGTTTTATTTCTATTTCTGTTCCGGTTTTTTGTGTGAAGAATTGCTTTGAAACGATGCGGTGGGTTGGTGAATAAAGTTGAGCAAGATAGTTTGCCAAAGCAGTTTCTGAATGAATTTTTAAAGTTATGAGGTGTCAAGTATCATTTCTAGAACATACGATCAAACAGGTATGAGATATCATCCAGCAGATTAACTCATCCATACTCATGCACTTTGGAAGACCTTATGCTCGCCACTGACACCGCAATCGGGGTGGCCACCCACTGGGCCCAAAAATTATGAAGAGTTTCCCATCGACTCGAAAAGAAGAAGAAGAAGACTCATCAGGACTTACTACAGGTTTTGAAAAATAGAGATTACTTTTGAAGATGATAAGCGATGATGTGGTCGAAAAAGGAGCACGACACTTCGTCATTTTATGCACAATTAAAGTATTGTATTATTGTACGTTTTCACTACAATATCGGGCGTTTTGCTGTCTTTCTTCATTCTCAATAACAAACGTACCCAACTATCATTTGTACCTACCACACGCATGTAGTGCGTCGTACCTCATTTCGGTGTTAACCACACACGGCACCATCACAACCACTCAAGTGGGGCACAGTTAAATTGAGCATTGTTCTCTGCGCCGAGTCTGGTGGGGTTCCCGAGGAACTGACGAACACTCTCGTCATATATTGAGAGAGGCTGAATGAACAGGCTTGTCGGGTTTAGGATTACGTTTTAAAATGTAAGGTCAATTCACGAGCAAGAGCAAGAACACCAGCAACTTTATCGCGTAATAAATTTGGCATTGGCAAAGATGAAATATCGACCAACCACATACACGGAAATCTACATCGCGTCTTTCATCTCGTATGTGATTGGTCGATTTTTTATACTGTTTGCCATTTGCCTTGCCGAATTCATTACGCAATAAGGCTGCAGGTTACAGTCAGTTAATAATTCAGAAATACCATATTTTAGCGCGTCTAAAACTTAGATAGAGATATCTTATGGCTGCACAGGGTAACTAAAAACGGATTCTATTACTTGTCATATTAAAGCATTGTTACATGTCTTTGAAGGTTTCCAGAGACGAGAGAGAGGCATGAAAGCCTAGAAAATTCAATGAAAAATTATCAACGCATCGGTCTGGTGCACTGCCGCTGCCGCACCGCTTACGTACTTTGTGGCATCGGCGTCTTATTGTCACGTCGGGCCTGTCTGAGCCATGATAGTTCTATTTCTTCAAAACCGTGGATTAACTATGTACTCACCCCATTCTCCTGAATAAGATTATCAATAACTAAAGCCCTGTTTCTCATCTGTTCCAGGGCTATCTTCACGTGTGGCAGAGGGAGGTAACGTTCAGTGATGAACAGCTCAACGAGCTGTTTAACAATATTGAGGACATCTATAACTTTAACAGGTGAGTTCTTGTTATTATGCAGTTATAAAAAAATATCATATATCTTTCTCTGTTTCTTCTTTATTTTTAAATATATTTTTTTATTTTTTTTTATTGTGTGCTCTCGTTCGTAAGGCGCCTGCTTCGATATCGGTTTATTTGATATACCAAGCGTAAGCGAATGTTTATATTGGAGAGATTGCGATTGAACTCTGGCAGACGCCGTTAAAATGAGATGTTTTTTAACCGACTTTCGAAAAAGAAGGAGTTTCTATGTTCGACTTCTTGTATGTTTTTTGTAAAGGATCCTTTTGGTTTACCTAAAACCTACCGAAGGAATCGCTGACAAACTGTTATTTTTGTAGTTTCTCTTCTTTCTTAGCATTATGCTAATCTTCAGAATTAGTTTTAAGAGCTAGGAATAATCTGCCCTGGGTAACATGTTTTTGGATGATATTAATAACACACAGAACACTGAAGACATTTTTTTGCTAAACTGTTTTCCTGCATGAAAGTTTTGTTCTTGTACTTAAGAAGTTCCGAATATGGCTTTTTTTAACACGCTTTTATTAGCTTGGTATTTATGTATCAATGTAACGGAATCTTTGAACGTGATTTTCACCCCCTTCAAAACGTCAAATTGATTTGAAACTTTACACACTTCATCTAGGACCGATGACAATGCAACAATTTAAATAGTTTGTCCCAGTATCCTTACCAAGATCTTCAGTATTAGCGATTTATAAATTCGATAAGTTATAGCCATAAAAACAAATATTTTGTTAATTGTTATAAAATTTTATTGACAGATGTAAGCATCGATCACTAATAAAGTAAGTCAGAAAAGTAGAGTCATTTTGAAAATATCTTTAAAAGGCCCCCCCCCCCCCACGCTTTTTTTAATAACGAAATAAATTGTTTACTAATCACACTATTTTTAATTTAAATTTATTGAAAATTATTTTCTGCCTTTTAGTTTGGTTTTCTATTAAAGCGAGTTTTTTAGTTTTTAAACTATTTATTAATTTTACACGTCATCCATTTTAGCTTCCCCCTTTCTTGGCATAAAATATTCGCAACAGTATTTCGCGAATTTGTCAAATACCCCAGGCAACAATATCGCAAAAATCCCTGACATATGGCATAACTACATCCCCTTCCATTCATCCTTACACTGGCTTTCTGCTAAAACGTAATAATAGGGGGCTTCGTCACGCCCTTTACGCTAAGAGGGTAAGGCAGACCGACAGGCGGAACACATCCGGACATAAAACACGGTTTTGGTTTTTTAAAACTTACTGAGATCGCCAAACTTTGACAGACGACGTAACAATCTAAAGGGGGATGTTTTTCAAAAGAATCCCTGTTAAGTAATGGTGCAACATTAAATATATGAAAAGATCAATAAATTCCTCTAAGTTTCAGACTAAGATTGAACTAGTCTATTACCTAATATATATGTCATGGACCAAGTGATTAATCAAGGCACTATGTATTATACCCAGGCATATGAATCTAGTCAAGTCAAATCGGGCAATGTAATGAATACTGATTTAAACTTCTATATTTATCACGTTTTCTGGTCATTATGAATATTGCTACGTAACAGCTGGACAATTCGATAATTATAGCCAATGAATTAGTCCAAGAGCGAGCGAAGCGAGCTCGGGAACTTAGGGCACCCCGACACGGATAGGTTAGGTTCGAAGGAGATGACGAGAGCTGAAGTGAGCGAGCGAACTCAGCTCCCGTCATCTCCTTTATGCTAGGTTACTTTAGACCGTGCAGAGTTGAGACAGAAATAGGAGCCCTGCTCAGCAGGGCTCCGCCGACTTTGTTGCTTGAATAGTAGTCGTACATACCTATTCTATATTAAAACCAATGACAACATTAAACCTATACTAATCTATACTTATATAATATTATAAAGCTGAAGAGTTTGTTTGTTTGTTTGAACGCGCTAATGTGTAGTGTTGGATAGTCCATTTATCGAGGAAGGTTATAGGCTATATAACATCACGCTACGACCAATAGGAGCGGAGCATAAATGAAAAATGTTGCAAAAACGGGAAAAAATTATTCCTTTTTGAGAGCTTCCGTTGCGTGCGCTGCGTAAACGGTACAATCATGTATGTAGGGTAGGTAGGTAGCCAGATGACGGGAGCCAAGCCGCGTAGGACAGCTAGTAATTTATAAAAACATATCTTTTTACTACCCGGCCCATTAAGTGATGGACATTATTTAAAAAGCCCGGTCAATTTAATTATTTCAATAGTTTTAATCATATTGCCTACTCCCATTGGCCATTTTTCAAATTGCCCGCGCATTATGAATAATGCCGTATTAATCACTTGGTCCATAACATATATAGCAATATATGCCAAGTTTCCAACTTATCTTTATATCTTAGTAGGTACCTTGGAAAATGTAATGTTTTGGGTGCTACGAATTTCCTCCGGCTAACCCCCAAGAATGAAATTAATTTTATGAATAAGTCTTAAAATTCTACGAGATCCCGTGGAAACGTAACAGTAATGTAAGGTACCAAAATTTGTAATGTTAACTTATGCATTGGGCATGGGTGCCAATTAGCCAGCCCAGTAATTGCTTCCAATCGAATAACATAAAATTGTAATTTTAAATTGGTACGTCAATTCAAGGAAAACCATAACATTAACAATTTTATAATAATCGTTTGTTGATAGAAAAATAACTAGCGAACTACCAGAAAATCTATGCGTAGTTTTTTCCAAATTGCCTTCGTGAATAATTGCGCTCGAAGCAATTATAATTGTCAACTATAAGGAAGTTATTCAGAATATTACAGATATTTTGCTGAATATTTACCTTACCATGATGTGAAACTTAGAATTAACAGAAGTATAGCCTCTTAAAGCCGCCATGCTTTATTTTTAACACGCTTTTATTAGCTTGGTATGTATCTATAATGTAACGGAATCTTTGAACGTGATTTTCACCCCCTTCAAAACGTCGGATTGATTTGAAACTTTGCACACTTATCGAGGACCGATGACAATGCAATAATTTAAATAGTTTGTCCCAGTATCCTTACCAGGATCTTCAGGATTAGCGACTTTTTAGTTCAATTTACGATTAAAGCGTGGTTTTTAGTTTTTAGAACTACAATTTATTCACAGACCAGACGAGTTGTACGACTCGTCTCATCAGTAGAGCCGTAAAACAATTTTATTTTTCCTTTTTTTTGTGACATTGACGATCCCCTAAACTTCCTCCCATGTGGAGGGTGTTAAAATAATAGCAAGGGTACTTTCGGGAGGGTTACTCTTACAAAAGATGGTATGTATGTGTGGTCTGCTGAGGTACGTTATTGCCTGTAGGACCACACATACACATAGGTTTATGTGTATGTGTGGTCCTACAGGATGTATTTTTTATGTGCCCTAAAAGTATTCAAGAGCAGCAGCATAATTGCGTAAGTGAATTCTGCAAAGCAAACAAGTCGATTCCTTCCCAAAAACGACTTTACGCATTGAAGATCAAAGAAACGATGAATGGATTGTGTGAAAGAGGATAATAAGGCTGAAACTGAGGTGAATTTTGAGATAACAAATAGATAAGTATGGAAGAAGTACGTGGTCTTCAGTTATGTAAGTATGTACCCTACTACTCCAATTAAATTGGGATGAGGGCAGGATGATAACGATTTTATGATGTTTTTTTTAAACTCTGAAGCAGCTAAAGTGATAAGCGATGAATCATTCAATCTGTTACTAGAAGCAACCAAATCCGTAATTGTAGCCAATTTCATAGACGATTGGTCAGAATCTTAACCGATTGGTTTACAAAGCATTGTCATGCAAATAAAACTGTTATAATCACGCTTCTCGAATTTGAAGGAAGGTTTGGAAATTACACTGACAATAATAAAGACTCATCACAAAAATGTTAAAACTCCAAAACATCCATTTTTACTTGACACTTTACAGTTTGAAGAATTAAGGCTCACATACAGATTAGACGTGTCAATACGCCATAGATGCGACAAAAACTTTTAAAAGAAGTTGTTCTACGGACTTAGTAGTCCCTTACAACCTTTTCAAGTTGTCGAATTGCCGCGATGCGTCTGTCTGATAGAAACCTTCATGCTGGAGTGTTAGTTTATATGCTAATTGGCTACCCGGTACAGTTACTAATTAAATCTTGAGAAAGCATTTATAGTGGTTCTAGTAAAAGAAGATGAGTGGCATAACTCATCGATTAACAGTTTAATGGATGAGAGGAGTCTGTATCGCTCTATGATCTTTGGTCATCTGTTTGTGCCAATAGGATCGTTGATTAGTTCCTACGGACTACCTACACACAAGATGTTTTTACTGGCCTAGTTAGATAGCGAAGCTAGATGAATGCCTTCTAAATCTGTATTAATATTATAAATGCGAAAGTAATTCTTTCGGTCTGTTTTTTACTTTTTTCACGCTTTAGCCGCTAAATAACCCTTAATAAAATCTTACACAAATGTTGAAAAGCAGTGGTGGCTCAGTATTTCATCACCACTGCTCTTAAAACGGTGAAGGGAAACATCGTGAGGAAACCGGCATGTCCTAGAACCAAATATTCGAAAATATGTGACATCCACCAACCTGCAATGAGCCCGCGTGGTGGATTAAGGCCCATTACCTCTCTCACAGAGAGGATGCCTGTGTCCCAGCAGTGGGATCATTATAAGGCTGATGATGATGATGATGAAAATGTTACACAGATATAGCCCATGAAATTTAAGAAGGTCATGCAATGTTAATTACTTTGCATACTTACTTTTGTATAAATTCGTGTTCTTCCAACTTAACAGAAAGATGTGTTGTTGGGGAGTTTGTTGCACCACTACTTCTTCCCAGCTTGAATACCTATTAGGAAGTGGTGAGTTGGTGACGGGCGGGCGTTTTTGTTGTTCCCGATGCTGGGACACAGGCCTCCTCTTTGTGAGAGGGAATGGACCGTAATTCACCATGCGGGCTCAGTGCGGTTTGGTGGTTGTCACATATCTTCGAATTTTTGGTTGGACGATGATCACGATTCCTTATTTGAATAAATAACGTTTAATAGCATACTTTTTGTCTACATACCACGCGGGCTTCTTAGTGCTGAATTTCATCTTATCGTATACGTTATTGCTTCTCCAAATTGTTCCCAACCCAACGATCCGACCTCATAATAACAACTTAAAGATAATATATACGAGTAATAACACGCTTCCTTAATAACAGTAGATTCGTGATTAAAAACCAATTAACAGCATGACAGGCTAAAGACGATAGCTTGTGATTATCATTACGACTATATCCTCCAAAGAAAAAGGCAGAGATGCTGCAGCAGAAAACCCACTTTTCGCAAGTTATGTAATAGGAGGCGAGGTTAGCCCATTAATTGGGCATAAGTTTAGTCTTCGGGTCGTTATTAAACAAATCCTGAAGGAAACATCTAATAACTCTTTAGCCAACCTTGAGATAGCAATCAGCAGCACAGTAGACACGCTAGACAAGCTTATGAACACTAGACGTTGTTGCTCTATTGGTCTAATTGCTGCAAGGCGTTCCAGTGCGTGGATAAACGAAATAAATAGATGTCGCTTGTCTTTTATACAAAGATATACATCGTGCAAGTATTCCGTAAAAAGATGGACTGAAGGTGTAGCTGTAGTAAAATCGCTCAGTAACTATTTATATCCCTGTACGGGCCTACCACCGTACAGTACGTTTCCCTGGGTCATCATTATTGCGCCACCCGCTCAGTATGTTTCCATCATTTATATCATTGCACATACACAGCAATAGTTCAGTACGTAATTCGGCGGCATACCGTGCGCGTGACTCATAATCCCATATCGTTCACCTCATTAGTTTTAATTATTATCCCATTTGACTCACTGAAATATATTTATCTTTTTAATCTTGAATCCCAGTTTATCTTAATCTTACCCCAACCCCGAACATTGGTCCTTCGAGCCGGATATGAACCAGCGACCTATGGATCCTAAAGAGGTTAATAAACATCATCATCAATAATGTAAACGACCCTTTGTGCCTATGGCCTTGTTTGTTCTGTCTCCTGCTTGATTTGGAGGGAAGTGGTTTGTATTTTTAACCGACTTTCGAAAAAGGAGGAGGTTCTGTGTTCGACTTTATGTATGTTTTTTTTTTTTGTGTATGTTCACCGATATCTCCGTCAATTGTGGACCGATTTCGAAAATTTTTTTTTTGTTTGAATGAATATGTTTTGAAATTGGTCCCATTTTAATTTCGTGAAGATCTGGTGAAGAACTTCGAAGATATACAACAGAAGTCTTCAATAAATAACGGCAAATCTCTCGGGACTGCTGCAATCGCATATTTGTTTATTGTTTATACCATTTCATAACATAACATCACGCCAGTACGCTCTTTAGGTGTAAGCAGATCTCTCATTTGACCGGTTTTGTTCAAATTTCATGATATTGGGGTAATCTATTCTGGTGTTATAGGAAACTTACTAAACAACTTGCCTATTAGGTAGGTACAACTAAAAAGAGAAAAATAAAAAATTTATTTATTTTTGGAAGTCGGTGTCTTTCGTAGGTACCACTTTTTGCGTTATGGACACGACTTCCAAAAATAAAGTTATTTTTCATTTTGTAGTTGTATTATTTGGAAGTCGGTAGTATTTTTTTGTAAAAAAGTTTTTACCTCTTCCTCCGTTATTCTTTTCTGATTAATTTCGTTGCGGGATCCAAGACAGTTTAATTCATTCGCCGTGACTTCGTCGAGCTTCATTGCCTCGGCGCTTTTCTGGTGGTCGCCACTGTTGATTCTCTTTCAGAAGTTGCAGTGGTTTGGGAATAGTGCGGTGGGATTGTCCAAAAAAAATCATCATCTTCCTAATTCCATGTTACTTGGAGTTGGTGTAACATGTTTTCTTCTTCTTTTTACCCGACTGCCGAAGGAGGGTAATGTGTTTATCATTCTATGTATGTATGTATGTTTGCTCCTATGTGGCGTTCTAGAGACCAAACGCGTTGGCCGATTTTGATGATTCTTACGTCAATCGATTCGTCTTAACCCTGCAAGTGTTACTGGCTACATTAAAATTGGAAAAGAAAAAAATGGCGGCTTTTGGGCGCCATATTGTGAGAAAAAAAAATTTTTTTTTCTTCCAAGCCCATCGTGTGTGGTATCAAAATAAAGGGTTTTAAAAAGTGATTTCAAAAATATAAAACACTTATTTGTTGAAATGAACCTAATTCTAAAAAAAAAACTAAAATGTTGTAAATAAAAAAAAAGTTAATGAATAAAAATAAAAAACCCGACTGCTTAAAAAGCGAACTAAAAAGACGTTAACAAGAACAAAATCATGCTGTGCAGTCGGAGTTTACATCTGGTTTTGGTCAGCCAGCTCGCGAATATGTATACGCCGACTGCACAGCATGATTTGCTTCTTGTTTAGGTCTTTTTAGTTCGCTTTTTAAGCAGTCAGGTTTTTTTCGTCCTATCACTTCACGTGAGTACCTTTGCTTTCATATTACTCCTCACACAATCTATCCATATTTTCAAGGAGCAAGAATCTTATAATGAAAAGATATAAAACAGAAGTAACTTACTAATGAATGTGAGTGCCAGGAACGTTGGTTATGGCACATTATAATTATGAAGCCCGCAGTAAAACACTAATAACGTATAACATGGGGTGGAAACATTCGGCAGGGGACGGTTGGGGTGGGAGCGTTGGTGACCCAGTTACATAGTCAAGTAACAGCTGTGCACAAGCATCATGCAGATGTTGTAATGATTACAAGAATATACTTAACAGAATTCTCAATCCGGTTGTACTTTTCCGTTAAATATCATCAAATCATAGTTTCTTGTTCTTTGATGATGATTTCTTATTATTTACACCTTTAAAGAGATACCTTTTTTCAAATTTCGACAACTTCATCTCTTAAACCTGCATTCCAATACAACACAAACAACTATAAATAAAATTCCTTTTTCTGAACGTCAGCTTTCTTGTCGGTCTAAAGACATGCATTATTTAAAAAGAAAACACAATGTTTAAAACAACATTTCCTTGCGTTTAAACGTAGTCAAAACTTCAAACAAACATCCTTCAAACAAGTTCCTAATTGAGTAAACAAGCAATCCTGCTGATATCGCCACCCGCGTCGCGCCCGCTCCACACACCTGCTCCGTATGTTTCCACAAGGTGTCGAACGCCAATTAGACGTGAATGCGTACCCGACTCGGATTCCTGCGTCTATGATGTAACTGCACCTTAAGATGACTTTAAACGTCCCTGTTTTATGGATGGTGGTCATATTATATTACTTTGATATAATTATTCGGGTTATGGTTAATTTTGTAGGATCTTTATCTTGCAAGATACCATTTTATTTCATCATCAGCCTATTAATGTTCTCACTACTGGGACACAGGCCTCCTCTCTATATCGTAATCCACCACGCGGGCCCAGTGCGGTTGGTAGATGTCACATGTCTTCGAATTTTTGGTTCTAAGACACGTTTCCTCACGATGTTATCCTTCACCGTTTTGAGAGTAATGGTGATGAAGTATTTTAAACAAAGTAAAGCGCCTGCCACCTTTTTTTTTATTATCTATAGACTTGCGCTTGACCACTATCTCACCTGATGGTAAGTGATGATGTGGTCAAATCCAATGCGCCTGTCATTTAATTTTGTGAAGAGACAATAAACGTTTTATATTACTATTATTTCACCTCTAAGGGCCGCTTTCTGAATTAGAAGTTATTTGAATTTAAGAACGCGTCAAACATTACTTTAATCCCCAGATTTTGACAAAATATTTAACTTCAAATTCTTAATCCAGAAATCGAGTTTTGAACGTAAATTGTAATTCCGCTCTAATACGTATGTTACTAAAGATAAAAAGTCTGTATGATTTTTGATTAATCCAAAAAGAATCCTCAACTGCTGAATGGGTTTAGATGAAACTTGGCACACGGGTATAACACGAACAGGATTCACTTAGGTTTGATGGGATACTATATCCCGGTATTAGGCTCTCGTGGTAATTTCCAATCTGCACACGGGCGAAGCTAATTCTGTGTATTTAATTATTTATACGATGTTAATGGTTTTACTATATTTCAACTGTAATTTATAATTAGAGGTAGTTATCGTAATAAATATCTTATCAATCATATTTCGGAAGTGTCCCAATTATTGTGTATGATATCACTTTACAAGTGTCACTAACATACTTTGATTGACGGATAACAAAGATAGATTACTTTGTAATTTAACAATTATGTCATGTTGGAATGTATGCTAAGAGTTTGTATTTTATTGGCATGCACTAATATCTGTAACTACCAGTCGGATTTGAAAAATAATTTTGCATTTGATTGCCAAATTATTGAGTAATCAAATTACATAAGTATAAAAGAATAATTAAATATATTAGGCTAATTAATACACGCTACGACCATTAAGAGCTGTGCAAAGAGAAAAAAGTTAAACGGCGGGTGAAACCGCAGGGTATTATTTTTACTTATTTTATTTTTATTTAATATTTCAACCTTATCAAATACATTTTTGACGCACGAGACCGGTCAATGTGGCGACGCTTGGAGTAGGCCTATGTCCAGCAGTGGACGTCTTTCGGCTGATATGATGACGATGATGAAATACATTTTTACAGGATTTCACCCAATGCGATACATGCGCGTATCCTAAGTTACTTCTCATTATAACTACAGTAATAATATAGTATTATATGAAAATAAAGTTACTTGTTCTTGTGTGACAGTCTTTGATTAGAAAATATTCATTAGAGCCGTTTGACGATTATTATTAACTGGAACAACAATCGGTAGGTTTCTATTATAAACAAACCAGTGTCATGTCAATGAATGATATAGGTACCGATTCTTTCAAATATTAGAAAGTATAACGTCCGTAGGCGTTAGAAACATAAATTAACATTCAAACTAATATCTTTTTCCGTAAACTTCAACACCTACGCGAAAACCACTATCTAGTTTATATCTCTGCTGACCTACATAGTATCCAAGTACCTACATAAGACCAGTTTGCATAGATGACCACTGTCGAACAATACGAAGATAATATCAAAAAGAAACAAATGACAATCGCGTAATCAGTACAATGATTGATTGAATATATCATCCATATAAGCGAAGTTAGCACGTATCTGTAATTAAAATATCAGAAAAATATGTCGTATAACCATTGTCAACCTAGTCTTAGCTTAGTACATTCTAATCGTCTTCTGTTCTAAACACAATTCGCGATATTTATAAGGTTAGGTAATTTTATAACCGAGAGACTTCTGTAATTCATATTTGCATGAAACCTTGGCCTACGTCTACTCTTGTGTTAGCGACAGTCGATCCCATTGTGTTAGTCGCTAACACAATTCGATCCAATGAGGTGAAATTGATGGTGAAATTGTATCTGCAGCGAAAGTATGATACTTTTAACTTATTATTTTTAGAATACCAAAACATTACTGAGCAATTTTGTCAAGCCCTTTTTTATCAGTAGTAAGTTATGAAGTGATTTCAACGACAACTGCATAGTTTAACTTCCTTTTTTACTCCCTCGCAGTTTGACAACAATCACCTGATTCTAAGATGATTCCGATTATGTCCGATGATGAAGGCCGCTTGCCCAGAAGCAACCTTTTCGCTATTGTCTTAAAAACTCGGGCGATAACTAAATACTACACAGACATTCAAAAAATGTAATGCTATTATAGTTTAATTGAAACTAAATAAGCTCTCCAATTACTTTATTTCCTTGAATTCTGCAATGCCGTCTATTACTGTCAAGACCAGCAGTAAACTACAAACGATTTTAGTTCTTACTAACTTAAAGCTATATTAATTAATTTCTCTTGTCGTCAACGATAATATAATTGTATGAATGTCTATTGATATTAGATACCGTAGTAGACGTCGACCGCAGATGTTAGATACTGTTTCACGGTTTGTTGCATACGATGTCTTTGTTAGTTAGTGTTGCTACTTTTTGTTGAAGTAAAGTAGCTGGTATTAGTTCGTTGTTGTAGTAGTTACCTAGTATCTTCGCAATTGAACTATTTTGGCAAGCTACTAGCAACTCATTATTATTTATTCTTCTTTGTTTACTTGACATATTGTAACATTGATTTTGAGCGTGCCAACCGTGACATTGATCATTTTTGTTTGTTTTCCATAATCAAGGCCAAACATTTATCGAAAAGCCTTTAACCACACAGGAGTTAATAAAAAGCAGCATAAACACAAACTACCTTTTGTTAGAGCACGTTTGTCGGTGAGGCTGTGAACGCTACAATGCCTGCGTTGATATGGTCTACCTCCCGTGACGACACAAGATTCCTGGTCACCGGTGCCTTTGCCCTGGGCCTGTATTTTTGCCTGTTGTTGCATTTATTTTTGCTGCTGTATTTATTTTTGGACAAGATTTAGAGTTTAGGTGAATGGCTTATTATTACTGAGTCGGAATATGGTATGTGGTAATCTTAATCGTTATGAGTTTTTAATGTTTTAAGAGCTTGAACGATCTTGTTCGTAGTTTTCATGAATAAATCCTTGTTATAACAATACAGTTTATTGATAGCATACATAAATCTACACTAAGATCCTAGAATGTTATCTTAAGATAAGCTACGCAAAATTTGTTTTAATCTGAGAGTCGAATTTCGAAAAATGCCAGATAATAACTTTTCCCACGTGTTATCCCATAGGATCGCGAATCAAACCCCCCTATACATAACTGGTGAAATGTGGGTTTCCTTTAGATGCACTTTTGTAAAGCCCTTCCGGGATTACAGACAATTTTACATTTTTATAATATTAAATGATAAATGATTTTATTTCTGTAAGTTGGTTTGTACAAACACTTTTACATGTCGATCATATTTTTAAAACTAGATGAGGTCGGCGTTTCCTATCTGACTACTCTGAGAAGAAAGGCCGAAACAAACT
Organism: Orthosia incerta; assembly: GCA_948252205.1. Taxonomy (NCBI): domain Eukaryota; kingdom Metazoa; phylum Arthropoda; class Insecta; order Lepidoptera; family Noctuidae; genus Orthosia; species Orthosia incerta. Next base: position 8,544,268 of record OX411761.1, read on the forward strand.
CAGAGGTCACAGTCTCTTTTAAAGTCCAGACAAAAATCTTGGTTAGATCATGTGAAGACCATGTAGATTGATGTCTGAAATGGTCTTTTGACGAAAGAACCAGCCAGATTGAGTGGACCTGTCCAGTCAGTGCACGCATTTGTCAATAACCGAGCAGCTCAACACAGAATTTAAGGAGCTCAACGATTCGACGAACAATACCAAAGAAAGGACATTCGGGTAGGCCGCAAAACTACTCAAACTGCCAGACCACGATTAAAAACTAAGATCAATTAAAAACAAAAAAACAAATAGTCCACATAGTCTTCACATTCACAATAATTAAAATAAAATAATATAATACTTTAAAAAGTAAATATTCTTGTCATTGCAAGAAAACCAAAAAATAATAATAAAACAAAATTCACGGTGGAAAATATAAAAAATCTAAATTAATTTTTAATTGGAGCAGCTCAATCCCAAGCCTTTTTGTCCTATTGGTTAAGATTATTCCTCCTATTACTTAAGAACTCCTTCTTTCTTTCCAGATCCCTCTGCGGCGAACTGAACACCTGCCGACTGGACGCGACATGCATCGCGCGCTGCTTCGTCAACAACACTACAGGCTTCTCTGTCTACACATCCTACTGTACTGGCTATCCTCGCACCATGGAGAGGCTGGCTGCTCTAGCCTCGGAACCGCTCAGTGCTCGGGAGTTTAGGGAGAGACAGATAGCGTTGGGGCATCTGTTGCCGCTCGCTTCTTATTTGCTGAAGCCGGTGCAGAGGATTTTGAAGTATCATCTGTTGTTGCAGGTGGGTTTGGGACTTTTTATTTTTCCACTTACTTGATTTCCATGTTGCCAATCTATTATGAGCTCTTCCAGTATCACACCAGCGATCCCTAGGTCTTTAGCGATGGCTTAAAAGATAGGGGCTTTTATTGATTGCCTTCATCATCAGCCTTATAATGTTCCCACTGCTGGGACACAGGCATCCTCTCTATGAGAGAGGTAATGGGCCTTAATCCCCCACGCGAGCCCAGTGCGCTTTGGTGGTTGTCACATGTCTTCGAATATTTGGTTCTAGGATATGTCGGTTTCCTCATGATGTTTCCCTTCACCGTTTTAAGAGCAGTGGTTATGAAATTATTTACACAAAGTAAAGCGCCTGCCTGGTTTCGAACCAGGGGCCGTAGTGATGAAATAATTTACACTAAGTAAAGCGCCTGCCTGGGTTGGAACTCACGACCTACGACACGTAAGTCGGGGCCGTTACCACTGGGCCACCACTGCTGATTGCCTTAGATTGACAGTATCATACGGATTGCTTTAGAGGTTCATACAAATAGCAGAGATCTACTCAAGGTCCACAAGTAATAGTAAACCTTTTAAAAAAGAGAATTTTCTATATACATACATATTTTGCCATTTCCAGCCATGTATAAACAAATACAACAATTTGAGTACCGGTCCCTTTCCCTCTTTAAAAAATCATTGTCCTCATCATTATAACACATTCCACATAATACTCGCGCAATAGGTCAATTCATTAATTACTACACAAATAGATTTAATGGACACTAAAATTTAATCGTCGACTGTAAAACTACTAAAACTAAAGATTACTTGATGATAAAATATCAAAACTTTAGCAATATGAGATGTAAAGTAACTTCTGAAATCCGTTAACATCTTCAAGTAAGCTGGATATGCTTATATTAGGAATATGTTGGCCTTAATTATATATAATGAAGTAGGATTTGGAAACATGCAGTTATTGCCGGTTTTGGAGCCACGGCCTTTAAAACGCCAGCTAACAAATTAGTTTTAGGACTTATATGTCTATTGACGACGAAATTGTATTTGAGTTTTAGTATATTATCATTTAGTGATTTGTGCCTTAATTGCAAATCACCTTATTCGTCTGTTGTAGTACAATCACCATCCTTGAATGCCAGTTTAAAATTCTTAGTAGTATAGTATATGTGATATCGCACGGCAATAGAACGGAAATACTTTCATTGTGCATACAGCTAAGGAGTAAGTTTCCTGATAGCTATAATCTGGAGGTTTTTAAGACAAGAGTGAATAGGATACTTCTAGGTAAGCGTGTTCCATTGTCCACCACATCATCATTTAGTATCTGGTGAAACCGTGGTCGTACGCGAGCCTGGCAATAAAAGCAATAAAAATGTACGTTCTGGTTTGGTCTTTTAAGATGATGTTCCCCAAGGCTCGACACTCAGCCCTCTTGTAATTTATCTTTATAAATGATGATCTTTATATACAAGTGATAGATGTATTGTAATGTTTAATTTACAGAATGTAGTAAAGCAGTGCGCGTCTCGGGAAACAGAGTATGCGCTTCTGAAGATGACCGGCATCGCGCAACACATAGACGATATGAAGCGACGACACGAACATGCCGTCAGGGTTCAGGTGAGGTGAAAACCTTTGTTCTGTTTTCTTTCATATTGGCATACAGTTCATTTGAAATCAGCATTAATCAAGGAGACCCATTTACAAATTAACTTTTGCGAGAAGCGATAACAAACGTCTGGCCAACTCCGGGAGGTCTCGCTAATACCAATAAAAAATTGTTAAATGGTTAAACTTACCAGTGCATTAGCTATTCTTCCTTAGTATTGCCAACATGAGAGGATATGTAGTGTAGATCATGATCTTCTTAATTTAGTTTTATGAATAATACTGAAACTTCACTTCTATTCTAGGAGATCCAGTCACTGCTTTACGGGTGGAATGGACCCGACTTGACCACGTACGGAGAGTTGTGTGCTGAAGGGACATTTAGGTAAGCCTACCTACTAGGTACATATTTATTTTACTCATGTAATGATGTACTTAGGTCCTAAAAGAAAAGTAGGATCTTACTGCAAGAAAAGCTTTCAAATAAGCACTAATGTATCGACAACAGCTTGTTGTTTTTTTAGTTTAGTGGGTAGTTTTAACATAATTTACATTTGATATGTTGTGTTACAGAGTATTCGGCGCGAAGGCAATGCGTCACGCCTTCCTCTTCGACAAGATGCTGCTCGTCACCAAGAACAGGGAAGACGGCATACTGGCCTACAAGTCGCATATCATGGTCAGTTGCTATTACTTCTCTAATCTTTAAATATTATTTAATAAAGTTGCTGTCCGCCTCTGTGTGTTCCTCCACTTACTTCTTCTAAACGCGTTTTACTAATTAAAAGAGGGATTAATGAGAAAGATTGGTGGTGTGTATTATTTGTTCCGTGCGAAAGTGGGATGGTCGTTAGTATCCACTTATATGCAGTTATTTACTGCGGTGCCCCTGATCAAAAGATAACCCAACCCCGCACCCTAGAAGAACGAACATTTGCTACTAATCCTGCTAGCGCAATAGATATGGCCAACTATTGGGCCCAAATCATATAAAGATAACTATCGTTTCAGTCAGGCATGAGCTAGAACATAAATACAAGTGGGTGGTTTTTAGGTACCAATTTCTTTTGTCTTTCGCACCTAAATTAAATTATTTTCATCTATTTCTAGTGTAACAACATGATGCTGGTAGAATCCATAGCGGGCGCTCCGCTGTCGTTCCACGTGATCCCGTGGGACGCGCCGCGTGCGCAGCTCACGTTGCAGGCGAGGTCGCCCCGGCACAAGCGAGAGTGGACCTTATTGCTGAAGAGGGTAGGTTGTATTTATATCTATACATGATGCAGTCAAGGTTGCCCCGGCCCAAGCGAGAGTAGACCTTGTTGCTGAAGAGGGTAGATCGTATTAAGGTCTATACATGATGCCGGTAGAGTCCATAGCTTGCACCTCACCTTGCAAGTTTGGACCTTATTGTTGAAGAGCGTAAGTCGTATATTGTACGTCAGATAAGGATAATGCAGGTAAGGCCGCCCAGCACTAGCGAGAATGGGCCTATAATTGCTGCATACATGATCCTGGGTACTGTTACAACTGAACTTACTTGTATCTCATGTTCTTCATAATACTGATTTGACTTGTTTTTTCCAGGTGATCTTAGAAAACTACAACGCAGTGATCCCGTCTCACGCAAGGCAACTAGTCATGGAACTTGGACAAAACAAAACTGATGGTAAGCAGAGTAAGCACCTTATAATAATCAAGTTAATTAAATTACTGTATTCCCACTATGACACCAACCACAATCTACATATCGAATGACTCCGAGGTCTCTTTTGACACGGCACTCGATGAAAAACCAAATTTTATCAAATTTTTAAATTTTTATCTTTTTACAAATGTAAAAAAATACATTTTTGTTTCACAGATGACATGCTAGCAGAGAAATCCCACAACCTAATAACACAGGCTTCCATGAGGAAGCAACTGTCTGCCCCAGAGTACCTCGAGAAACGAAAACTAGAAAGAGAAAGGAGAAAATCTTTCGAAAATGGCACCCGAGGAAGACTGAAGAAGGGCAACAGAAAATATACTATCCCTAGCTCTAGAGCAGAAAGTCAGCAGGAGTGTGACTGTACACAAGTTTCGGCTGAAAAAGGTACTGATTATACTTGTGAGAACTGCTACGTTGACTTATGTTCTGACTGCGAGACAGAACTCGCCAAAGTTAAGAGAGAAGACAAGTGTAGTTGTAGACATGATGACAATGAACTAGGAGAAAAATGCCCAGAGTGTGATAGATCTCTACATTACATCGATTCCGGTAGCGCAGAACATCTAGAAAGAAAGCTTTCCGCGTGCAAGTGTTCCGACTTCAAATCATCGCAAGAGAGTTTCAGTAAAGAGTTCAGCAGTTCTTTAACTAAAACGCGGGGCTATCACTCTTCTGATAACATTATAGGATACACTGACACTAGTAAAAGCAAAGAAGATTTAAGTGACACTAACAATTCTTTAACCAACGTCAGACAAATCCCAAAAACTTGTCTTAAATGCGCAAAAATCAAAGAAAATATTGTCACCGATTCTACAAGTACGATACATTCTAGACGATCTAGATGTAATGATACTGAGAAACCCAAAACTGACACCCTCATACGGTCTAAATCTAAAGATGACCCACAAAGATCTAAATTATCCAAGATAGGAACTTGGAGACGAAAATCTGAACCGGGTCTACAACAAAATATGATCGGAATAATAAACAAAAAATCTCAAGACAGTGACAACGAAAAAGAAGTAAGAGGCAATGAAAAGATAGAATTTGAGTGCAAAAACTGTGGCTCAAACAAAATCACGAAGAAAGTTCGAGCAAGTGATGGAACTATCATATCTGATCCAGAATTAGACGGTAGAAAAAGAGTTGGACCAGTAAAACCTGCCGTAGAAATAAGAATGTATAACACTAAAAACATACCAAAGAAGATTTCTAAATTAAAGAAGAATAGAGCGAAAGGATTACGTCTAGGATCTGATACAACAGCTAAGTTCTACGCCGACTTTTCCACCGATGTGTCTACTGAAAACATTCTGCATATATCCGAATCGAATGACAGTCTCAATGTTGATAAACCTAAAGACATACCAACTCCAGTACCTGAAACCATTAGCAAAGACGAAGACATCGACGAAGAAACGTATAAAAAGCTAATAGAGAAGACAGATTCTTTCAAAAAGAACGAGTTAGAGAAAGTAAAGTACCTAAATAAGCAAAAAGTGATAAATGAAGGCTCAGAAGCAGAAGATAAAGCAGGAGAAATAGAAACAAAAGAAGAGGTATTAGAAAGCTGTGAAGAAGTAGAACAACCTTTAGAACAAATCATTTCACAGTTGCTGATGCAAAATAGAGAGTTTCAGAAATTAATAAAGAAGCAACAACTGAGAAATACAGCTCAAAGACGACATCAAAGACTAATGAAGTCTCATTCAAACCCCGAACAAGTTTTACTAGCAAAAAACTTAGAATCCAATAAATTAAAACCAAAGTTCGGACGACAGACTTCAGAAAACTTAGACGCAGACAAAAACGAAGATGAAGAAGAAGATGCGACTACAACGAGTTCTAGAACAGAATTGACTGAGGAAATAGACGAAGATCATATTTATGAAACTTTACGAGTAGTAGATAATAGAGTCGACGAAAGTTTACATTCGTTGAATACTAAAAGCAAAGTAATTCAGCATAACCCACATGTTGCCAGGCCGAAAAGGGTACCTACACCACCAAAAAACAATGAGATTACTGAAGTTTCTCATCACATTGGCCCTGATTCGGACTATGTATACTTATCGTTCGATAAATTGAATAATTTGCAAAACACTGAAGGTATATACGATGTCCCAGTAAGATCACCCGAAAAAGTCGACAGAAATTCAGAATATTATGTGCATATGGAAAGTAAGGGACCTATCATCACTGAAAATGTATACGACTCCTTAATAGAAGTATGTAGAAGAAAGAAAGATGTACCTAGCGACTTACCCGGCGATTACTTACCGATGGGTCCAGACCAGCAGAGCCCCAACACTCCAGAAATATGGTTGAGTAGACAGAAAGAACATTTCAACGTTTCTAGAGACAGAAAATCTGGTTCATTACCTAGAAGTTTCCAAGTCGTAACAGGCAATCAGGAAGAAACTAATCTAGGAACGTTTAAATGTAAGCCTAACAGTAATAGCAAAACGTATTTGAATAGAGACGGTAAAGTTATGAGTACTGATAGACCGTTTACAATAGCTTCCGATCAGAGTGAGATCAGCTACGATGATATGAGTGAAGGCGGAGATATGCTCAAGTTCCATAACTCTAAAACTAGTGAGACTGATTTCGTACAAAATATCAGTCAGTCAACATTAGAACTGGAAGAAGAAATCGATAGATGTTACAAAAGCAAATTCCAGGATATAAATCTGGATAAGAATAAAAATGAGAATCTTTTGACAGTTTCTCAACCCAACTTGAACGTATCTACTACATCGTCCTGCGAAGTCCTGCCTTTAGAGCAGAATGATGATTCTAAATCCAATGATATCGAAGTCATTCACCCTGAACATAAAATCTACAAACCTACTTCTAATATGCTATCGCTCAAGAATGTGCTCAGTCGTTTCAAGAACAAAACTCCGAACAAAAATAACGAGGACACAGAAATCAATGCTAACGATCAAAGTAGTCCTAACAGCGCCAAATCAGATCTCAAAAGTCCAACGAGTGAAAAAAGGCCTAACTTAAACCCTAGAAGTTACTCAAAGAATCTTTTACAAAGATTTAGAAGTATTATCGGCGATGAACATACAGATGACAATCAAAATAAACCAGACACTATAAGTAAAGTTTTGCACACTGAAGATATACAGAATAATTTGGTCAAGAGTGATATAAAAGTAGTGATCACATCTACTGATGCGAGCCCCACCACCTCAACCGTAGTATACGCGTTAAACAATGAGTTACTTAGTAAGAGTGTTTGCGAGCACAGTACGATGTCCGAAAGTCAGAATGAAAAGAGCAATCTGGATGCTTTGTCACTAAGCTGCGATAATATCACCCAAAAACCAGAAATACATCGCCCAAGTTACGAAAAAAGTGTTAGCATGGTGACAAGCATAACCAGCTCAATCGGATCACCTTCGAAGTCAAACAATAGTTCCTACCAAAGCTTGAACAAACTGCCTATTTACATGCAAGGTAGCAAACACTTAGGGGCTAGAATAGCTCAGAACGATTACGTAGACCCAACGACTCTAGTTAGCGACAAGTCTCCACTAAAAAAAATCAATGTACTTATAAATAAAAATGCCGTGAGACCTGATAGTTTATTTTCTAATTCGTCATTCGTTACGTCATCGAGCGAGGGAGCGTACCAAGAAACGCAAAATAAAGCAAATACTAATCAAAATATTGTAGAAGCTAAAGATGAAACACTAGTTTCTCTACAGATGAATTCTGATGAAAGTTACTACGAAAAATCGTTTGAGAAGATTGAGCAAGTGACTGATGAAGATGTGTTCAGAGATTCAGCAGTGTATTCTGATCAAGAAGAAGTAGAAGAAACGAAAGTAGAAGCTGTAGGTAAAGACAAGGTGGTCAACAAGACTGTTACAAAAGTAGAGAGTATAAAACGCAATAATTCGTTCAAATCCCAAAAAACAACCATCTCTACAACTGTGAACGAAAAATGTAACACACATACTCGGGTCGTCGTAACTACTAACAAAACAGCGAATATCGAGCACATTAACAGAAAATTTGAAAAGGTGGTGAAGCCAAAAGTAGCTCCGCCTGTTCCTGTGAAACCGAAAATGACACAAGTACCATCTACATCGAACAGTCTGAACAAAAGTGTCCCAAAAACCTTGTCGAGGAGCTCCGAACAATCGTCATCTACAGAATCAGTCAACATGAAAACCATTAAAAGAAATGTCAACTATAAACCATCAGTCATTAGATCAGAATCTACTCCTTCGAGTGAAAACCCAAAAGCTAGTGACGATAAAATGTCCAAAAGTGATATTCCGAAAAAAGTTGAAGAAAAGACGATGAAGGAAGAAGTAGACAATTCAGACGACAAGTCAAAACCTCATGGAAACATACAAATAAAAAGGTTGAGCTTTGAAAGAGCCAGCCTCGACTCGGCGACCAGAAAGCACAAAACTACAAACGACGTGAAAAAATCTCATCTAGAACAACCGAAAACATCTAAATCAGTCTTGGAAAGGCGAATGGAGATCGAACAGATGTCGAAAACTCAAGTGAAGCCGAATCAAAGCGCAAAGAAACCTTTACAGGCAATCAAACCAAAGTCTATCACGACGAAAGTAGCGAATTTTGAGAGAAGCGTCAGTGAAATAAGTGTGAAAGAAAAAGCTATACCCACCCCCAGTACTGATAAAAACATTCCTAATAGAAATAATATCGAATTGAAACCCGAAGTTGTTGAAGACGCAAAAGGTAGTTGGGTAAAACAGGTTGTTAATAAATTCCAATGAGCTTACTTACATGAGTGATATTTCTGCATTTATATTTCGCTTAGAAACAGCTAATCACGCCGGCCACGTAGACGTTTGCTAGTGTCTGATTGGCTAGTTCAATTTATTGCCTTTGAAATGTGACATCTCAAAATTAGAACACGATTAGTTTGTGATTAATAAATAATTGTAATGGATTTTACTATGTATAATGTTATTTTCTGAATTGTATCTCATTATTCAATAATTTTAAAAAGGTCCTATCTGGCTAGACGTAACAAAGTGTCACAGAACTGACATGTAAGACTTGAACTTTGATTCCGTCTGATTTTGTACTCTCAAGTTTATAAATCCTGCAACTTAAATCTAGCAATAAGTTAGGAACTTAGATTGAATATGATACGACGCTGAATTTTGTCCTTTATGGGTCTTATTAAAAATGAAATAATTAATAAAATTCACATTGTTTTTACAGTTTTGCTCACAAAAATCAACGTCGTAGTATTAAAATCTTAGAATTATAATTAATATGATAATTGTTAATCAATATTGTAAATAATCTCCTGTCAAACCTCCTTGAGCTTTGTTAGATCGTGCCATAGACAATGAGTTATATTTTGGCAAAACATCACTACGCACAGTCTTCACATGTATATAATCTGTGGAATTGCTTATTTTGCTACTGTATTTATTCGAAAAGTGCCATTGCGATATCAGAAAAGTATTTAATAAAGAAGGAAATTATTTTTTTCGTGCAATTTAATAACGATCTACTTAAAAGTATTTATTTTTTGTTTAGTAGACATTAAGTTTTGTTGTGTAGCTACTAACACCAAAAAGTAGAGAAGATTGTTTTAGTATTATTTTTTTTACTAATAAAATTATTCAATAATATTTGCTGTTTATTTTTTTCTCATTTTTCAATCCACGTTGACGCCACGGCGCATTTTGGCGACACGGTTGGCGTAGTGGTTGAGCGATCGGCTGCTGCGCTGCGTGTCGCGGGTTCGATTCCCGCATGGAACTAATATTTGTATCAGATTGTTGTTCCGGATCTGGGTGACTTGTGTATGTGAGTTTAAATGTTTGTAAACGCACCCACGATACGATAAGAAATTCCTAGTTGGGCAATGTTTAAAAAAAAACCTATATGACGAGGCAGCAAGGATCTATAAACGATTTTCCGAGTCCGATACTATTCGAAGTAAAAAAGCAGGAGGACGCTTTAAAAATCCATTTATTTGACCAAAACTGCATTGTAAAGATATTGTCAACTACACCACTGGGGTATCGTTTATTTTTTTTATTGGTTACTGCCCTACCAGTAGTAATACTGTTAATTTGATCTCCTTTCTTACTACTGCAGTAGTAAGTTGCTAAAAGGGTAACTACAATTTGCCCACTGTCATTTTCGTCTGCAAGGTCTGCACAGAGAGGTCATCTGTAAGGTGATTTCATGTTGCGATCTTAGTAATTATTAAATAATATATATCGATAAATGAATAAATATAGTATTAAATTACAGCTGCATTACAAAAATCAAAATCAAATATTTTTATTTTACATAGGCCTACATGGGCACTTATAAAACGTCGACAAAAGATGCACGGTTCGGGTTAGTCGTTTCCTATGGAGAAGAACCGGCAAGAAACTCCATGGTTACTCTTTTTTTTTTTTTTGTGTTTACAATATTTCCATGTTACAGCATTAGTACTTGGATATGGGGGGACAACGTAGGCCCGACAATAAGTCGTACGAAATTGAAAAAAAAAACAAACAAAAAAATAATGTACGAATAAAAAGTTAACAAATGTTAACAATCATCTAGAAATCTAGAAAGCCTATAATGTTCACACATTCACAATCGGTAAAAGAATCTATACAAAGGTAAAAAAAAAAACACAACACTAAATTTAACATGTGGCACAAATACTGTAATCAGTGCTGTAACTATTTTTTTCAATGATGATTGAAAAATATTGTAAATAGTCTAATTATAAGAGAAAAAAAATGAGATTGAGAATAGTTAGAGATATCCATATATTTGTGCCGTTTATGAGTTACCAGGGAAGCCGCATGCGCAGAGGGTGTCAAAGCCAAAATTTTTATCTTCAACGTAGTCCTTGATTTTATAATATGCTTTTTTAACAAGGACACGTTTGATGTAGTTTTTGAACTTTCCATCGGTCAGTTCTATAACTGACTTAGGCAACTTGTTATAAAAGCGTATACTGTTTATAAGAAAAGACTATGGTGGTGTAGTTACCAAAAAACGACACCCCAGTACAGTAGTGATGTTGTTATCAATACAGCAAGGCCTTTGCCCTGCACTGGGAAAGAACACGCAGAAATCTCATCAATGCATTTAATAAATCTGTAGAAAGTCTTTTTTGTACAAATAAAATATTAAAAAAGAATAGCCAGGGTGTTAAACGATAACCAACAGAACCCATTTCCAGCATTTTTAATATTTTTGTCTGTTTGTCGGTTTGCCTGTTTATCTATTTGTCTGTTTATTTGTGCACACATCAAGAAAAATGTTCGAAACCAATGTAGATAACTTTTATAGGTACATAAAAATTGTGCGTAACTTGAAGTATTACTTAGTTTTTCTTTCATCTCAATCGGTTCACTCTATCAAAAGTTAGATTATAAGGAGAGAGAAGTAAAATTATCACTACATACAAACGCAATTCAGATACTCGGACAGTTGAACTCGGTATTCGATAGATGGCGTTTTGCATCTGAAGTCATTTTCTGAATGGCAGTGCTAAGATTCTCCGCGAAAGAATGACCCTAGAAATAAGAATAGTAGGTAGGTAGGGTAGGCAGGCAGGTAAGCAGGATAGGCAGGTAGGTAAGTAGGGTAGGGTAGGCAGTCAGTTGACGGGAGCGAAGCTGCGGGCACAGCTAGTAATTAAATAATACCTACCGAAATGGTCCGTTACTTTTGTCACTTTTCGCCAAAAGTGACAAAAGTAACGGACCATTTCGGTAGGATTTTTCCCATGGTGTGTAGGTATGTACAGCTACAGTACACGCCTGTACTGTAGCTGTACATACCTACACACCATGGGAAAAATCCATGGGCATATCAATGCAGAATTCCGATTTACAACCAACCAACAGCCAATACTCAATATCATCATCATCATCATCAGCCTATAGCAGTCCACTGCTGGACATAGGCCTCTCCAATTGCACGCCATTTGCTTCGATCTTCGGCAACTCTCATCCAGCTGCTACCAGCCACCCTGCGAAGATCGTCACTCCACCTAGCCTGAGGGCGTCCCACCTTACGTTTACCAGCTCGCGGTCTCCACTCAAGAACACGCCTACTTCAACGGTCATCGGTTCTACGGCTTATATGGCCGGCCAATACTCAATATGTACTCGCTGAAATACTGAAAATCTTAAACTACCTCGCTAATACCTATTCAGAAAAAGTCGTCGTAACCATGTATAGGTATAATTAAAGTTAAGATAAGTTGCAATTAATATGACGTTATTACAACACGTACAGTAATCAATTAACACTTATTATTAACCGATTACATTATTAGAATGCTTATTCTGACACGTGCAATGAAGGCGTGAATTTTTTTCATGACCTAAGTATTTTCAATCGGAAGATCGATTGAATATTTTTAACTCTAAGAAGCTACGCTCTAAAGGGACGCTGGCTGGGTTTTTGAGAGTGAGCCGGTATTATGATTCCGGCCGAAAAGTTAATATAAAACCGGCCAAGTGCGAGTTGGACTCGCGCACGAAGGGTTCCGAACCATTATCGCAAAAAACGGCCAAAAAATCACGTTTGTTGAATGGGAGCCCCCCTTAAATATTTATTTTATTCTGTTTTTAGTGTTTGTTGTTATAGCGGCAACAGAAATACATCATCTGTGAAAATTTCAACTGTCTAGCTATCACGGTTCATGAGATACAGCCTGGTGACAGACGGACAGACAGACAGACAGATGGATCGCGGAGTCTCAGTAATAGGGTCCCGTTGTTACCCTTTGGGTACGGAACCCTAAAAATGATAGCTGAGTAGATGCGGCTTTCTGAGAGATGACCGGGAATGTATGTGAAAAGTTTCTGATTGGGAATCCGGCATCGGAGCCCTTTGGTCTGGGGTTCATTTTCAGATTATGTATGTAGTATGGGCCAAAATTGAGAGTCAATGTCAACATAACGCCGAAAGCGAAAACGTTTAGCGGCGAAAAGACACGTCTGGGTTTTAGCAGCATGATTGGCATCGCCCCATTCGGCAACTGCCTTCAAGGACAGGTTCAAGCGCTTAACATAGCCTTACACAGAGACCGGATCTGAGGCCCGTGCGCTGGACAAGTATCTCTTAGCAGCAGTGCTGTTGACTGCATACCCTAAGTTTTAGCAGATCGCTTATGAGCAATAAGAATAATGTTGCTGAGAGTACCAACCCCTGAGGGACCCCGGCATTAATATCCAATTGCCATCGATAACCACTCGAATGGACCGATCTCTCAGGCAGTCTGCAATCCAATCACACAAACCACCGGACAGACTGAATGAAGGAAGCTTACCAATAAAGCTTTCGTGCCAGACCCTATCGAAAGCCTTCGAGATGTCAAGGGAGACGTCAAGCGCTTTCCCGTGACTCTCGATGGCCTCACTCCAAATGTGAATGGAAAACGCTAGAAGATCCCAGTGGACCGTTTTCGGTGGAAGCCGTATTGGCGGTCACTTAGGATGTCGTTAGCTTCTAGGTATAGGTAGGCCAGGAGCTTAATATTAAGTACACGTTCCAGAGATTGGTCTGTAATTGGCCGGGTCAGCTTAACTACTCTTCTTGGGCACCCCATCTAACCAGGTTGTGCCTACAGCGGCCCATCTGGCTTCTTAGCCTGTTTTGAGATTTCCAGTTGGGCCATGGCACTTTATGGCCCGCTGGAAGATTATAATCCCATATTTCGCTAGTTATATTTAATACCCATGTAAGGAGTAGGTATATCAGTGTTTTTAAAAGTTTAATAATTTAACCTAGGTACTTAAACCCAAAACTACTTAAACCTTGTATTCCAATCAATCAATCAATCTGCCTAGCCTTTTCCCAACTATATTGGGGTCGGCTTTCAATCTTACCGGATTCAGCTGAGTAGGTACCAGTTTTTTACATGGAGCGACTGCCTATCTGACCTCCACAACCCAGTAACAAGGTAACACGGTACCCCTTGACAAGACTGGTGTCAGATCTTAAGCTTCTGACTACTTGTAACGACTGTCAAAGATCTTCAAATGACAGCCGGGACCAACGGCTTAGCGTGCTTTCCGAGGCACGTAGGAAACTCGGTATGTTGAAATGGTCACCCATCCACGGACCGACCTCGTCAAGCGTTGCTTAACCTTGATGATCGACCCGTGCGGCTGTTATTATTTAGCCACGAGCTCCTTGTATTCCAATCAACACAGCAAAAAGACAAGCAGAACTTAAAAAAACTGTGCCATGAAAGATCTCAGAACTGGTAGTAGTAAGGCAATCTTGAAAATAAAAGACAAACGACGTGGGTCACGCGAGCTTCGGTCGGAGTATGGCACTGACTTACACGGCAGGTAGGGCGATACCATCACGAATAAACGCTTGTGCAGCTAAAAAATGGGTTCTATTTTCAATAGCCTTCATAGGAATCTGACTGAATAAGAAATGCACAACTTTGAATAATAGTAAACAGCTGATATTATTTTTAAATGCTAAGAGATTTTTTTTTGGAGAAATTGTTTTTCGCGATATCAGGAACCAGTTATAGTACCTTTAATCTACATTGCTCTACTCTATTTCCGTGCGTACAAGCGTTTTTGCCATACCTATTATTGACATAAACAAGTATAGCATTTTTTGGGGGCTGAGTCACCTACGTCCGTAGGAGTGTACCCCAATCCGTTACCCTACACGTGGTCCCCGGGTGGTGCAAATCAGGTGACACTAACTGGTGGTAGGCTTCGGCCGAAGGCTTGCGACCACCCACCGGGCAAAGACGTACCGCCAAGCGGCTTAGCCGTGTTCCGGTACGATGCTCGGTGTAGCCACAAGAGGAGTTGGGTCGAGATAGCTGTTCCACTGCAGACTGACCAGCCTGACACGCGCTGGTATGGACGTATCGGGAGACTGGTCGCGGAGGGTAGCGGGATCCGAGGCACGGTGCGCCGCTGGCCGACCGCAGGTAGTTGGGGGCCCAAGTAGTGTGCCAGCCACACATGAAAGGCTGCCCCGCCAACTGTCGAAAAATCCCGGGATGCGCCATCGTGCTGGTTGGCGACCAGATGGGGAGGGCCCGATGGACATTCCGGGGGGGCTCGGGCGTCCCCGTAGTCTCCGGGCTAGTGCCCCAATGATGCTGTCCTTTCAGTGCGGGTCTGAAGGTTAGCAGCGTGGAACCTCGTCTCACTTCCAACTCCTCTCCTCCATTCACTCTTATATTATTCGTAATGCCAAGGAAAAGAAATAATAAATTTGAACAGCGGCTGAACTCCCTCCCCCTCAAAGTGCACCTCACCAACATTCGAGGTCTGCACTCAAATCTCTCTGCAGTCCACTACCACCTGGAGACTGAGAAACCAGCGCTGTTATTTCTTACGGAGACGCAGATAGCGAGTCCGTCGGACGCGTCGTACCTATCTTACCCAGGGTTTACCCTGGAGCACAATTATAAACCGCGCGCGGGTGTATGTATGTACGCCCGTGATGACACTTGCTATCGGCGTCTCCGTAACCTTGAGGACTCAAAATTTTTAACGCTGTGGGCTCTAGAGGACAAGGGTCTGGATAAAATTATCTACGCCTGTGTCTACCGCTCGCACAGCGGAGATCAGGAGACATCCAGGCTCGCAGAGTACCTCAGTGAGGCGGCTGATGCGGCACAGCAACGGTACCCTTCCGCCCAATTAGTGTTACTGGGGGACTTTAACGCCCACCATCAGGAGTGGCTCTTCCCATACCAGTGCACTGACCATGCTGGACGGGAGATGCGTAAGCTTTCGCTAACGCTAAACCTCACCCAGCTGGTCCAGGGGGCAACGAGGGTACCGGATGTTAATAAGAATAAGAAATTTTATTTGCTCAAACATGTGTATATGTTACGGCTAATACCCGAAGTGCGGCTACACCTAGTTTTAGCCGGTTAGAACTAGGTGTAGCCACTTACTCTTGGTTAAACCTAGTACGAGACGATTGTTTTCGGGTAAAACTAGGTCTAGCCTTCATCATGCCGGCTACAACTGGGTCCAGCCATTCCCTGTTGGATAAAACTAGGTCTATCCGATATCATTCCGGCTAGAACTAGGTATTGGTGCAATTTAGTTTAGTGTTTATGCAACATGGTCGACGAAGCCCCGCTGCGCGGGGCTCCTATTTCTGAATGCAGGGTCGGGGTGCCCTAAGCTCCCGAGGTTAGGTTAGGTTAGTTGTTTGCATCTAGTTTTATCCAACAGGGAATGGCTGGACCTAGTTGTAGCCGGCATGATGAAGGCTAGACCTAGTTTTACCCGAAAACAATCGGCTCGTACTAGGTTTAACCAAGAGTAAGTGGCTACACCTAACCGTAACCGGCTAAAACTAGGTGTGGCTGCACTTCGGGTATTAGCCGTAACATATACATACATAATTAAAATAATACATGCATGCAAGATCTTAAATATGAGTGGCTCACGACATGTCTGCCACTTCTCATGGCGTGCAAATATTTTAGGTACTATTATTATTATTGAATTAATGATTTTAAAATTTTACAACTATACATTAAACATCATTCACACAAACAGATTTATTATATTATATATTATTTACATTATCCAATGACTTATAATTTATTTTCCTAGTCCAATATTAAAAATAACAATTATCACAATGAAGATTTACATCACTTTAATAGACATTCAATTATAATGAGATTTATAATATTATAGGCATTTCTAAGTTCGCCACTACTACATGACCATAATTACTACAATGTTAGTTATCATGGTCAAATTATTTATAATAATCACCATGAGTCGTTTAAAAATTCTGTTATACTATAATATGCTTTTTGTGCCAAAATCAATTTTATTGTTTGTTTAAATTTAGGTATAGTTTGTTCTTTCCAACTTTTGGGCAATTTATTGTAGATAATTGGTGCCATGCAAAAAACACTCCTGCGCATAAGTGCAGTTTTTGATGTATGTAAACATAGCTTACTATCATCACGCCTATTTCTTGGAAATTTGTCTGTCATACGAGGAAACAAATATGGATTTGTTTTTACGAACATTGCCATTTCTAATATATAAAGTGAAGGCAATGTTAATATTTTATATTTAATGAAATAATTTTTACAGCTATCGGTAGTTTTGAGATTAAACATAGATCTCAAGCAGTACTTTTGTCTTCTAAAGATGATATCCCTGTCGGTTGAGTTACCCCAGAAGATAACACCATATCTAATGACGGATTCAACTAAACCATAGTAGGCCGTTAATAGCGCCTCTATATTTAGAGTACGTGATAATTTATATAACGCATATGCACCACTGCTTATTCTTTTGGCTAGAGCCTCAATATGCGCTTTCCAATTTAAGCTTCTGTCGATTGTTAGTCCTAAAAATTTTGTACTATTAGCTGTCTGTATTTTATTATTATTATATTCGATGTCAAGACCAGAGAGTAATGATGATCGTTGGCTAAAGTGCATAATCAAAGTTTTACTTATATTAATTTTCAAATTATTATTATTCAGCCACGTTACTGCTTCAATTAATGTATTTTTTATGTCCGTTTCATATGTATTCTTAGTACGGCATGGTATAATTATCGTACTGTCATCCGCAAACAGTGTCATGGGATGTTTAATGGATTTAGGAAAGTCATTAATATAGAGTGTAAACAGGGGCAGTCCGAGTACACTGCCTTGCGGAACTCCATGAGGGACGGTACGCTCGCATGACGTGAAAATTTCTTCACGTTTGGAGCTCATATTTATTCTATTAATTTGGGTTACTTGTTTTCTGTCATGTAGGTATGATTTTATAAGATTAAATATGTTTCCTCTTATACCATATGCATCAAGTTTATTGAGTAATATATTATGTTGGACATAATCAAATGCCTGTGTCATGTCGCAGAAAATGGCACAGACTGGTGTATTTTTATCCATGTTTGTCATAACAGTATGCAAGAAGTCATATATGGCCAAGTTAATAGTTTTTTTCTCCCTAAATCCTTTCTGTTCATCACAAAGAATATGATTTTTTTCAAAATAGGTATTAAGTTCCCTGTAAATATATTTTTCGATAATTTTTGAAATTATTGGTATTAATGATATTGGCCTATAAAATTCCATTAGCTCCCTATCCTGTTTCTTAAATAGTGGTTTAACAATCGATATTTTTAGCGCACTCGGAAATATACCTTCACTGATGCTTAAATTAATAATGTAGCTTAGGGGCTACAGATTTCATATGCTACAGTCTTAATAATTTTTGTACATATGCCATCGTATCCTACACTGTTTGTGTTTTTTAAGGCCGCGATAATTTTTAATATATCAAGTGCTAGACTTGGGGCCATGAACATTGAGTCTTTTTTGGCTAAAATATGTTTAGTGACTGTGGTTCCCGAACTAGTCATAGGTTTAATTTTATCTATAAAGTAATCATTAAATATATTTGCAATAATTTTGGGGTCAGTTACAGTTTCATTATTATATCGAATTTTGTCTATAGTGTTTTTTGGTATGTTCAGTTTTGTTTGGTTTATTATTTCCCAAGTGGTCTTAGATCTATTACTTGACATTTTAATTTTATGTATATTTTGTGCGCGTTGAGTTAAATAGATAATCTTTTTAAGCAATTTAGAATAACTCTTAAATTTATTTTTATTCATTTCGGTAGGTTTTTGTCTATATTGCCATAATAATTGACGTTTTCTTTTGCTACATATTTTAACACCATGAGAGACCCAACTAGGCCTTCTTTTCACATTTACAGAGATAAGAGTTTCAGGAAAGCACTGTGTATATAAGAAAGAAAACATTTCTGTGAAGGCATTGTAAGCAATATTTGGGTCCTTAGCTTCGTATACTTCAGCAAACGATAGGTTATTGAGGTAGGATTTAAATTTGTCTATGTTCTCTTTACTATAGTCCCGTCTAGTGGTCCGCCAATGATTTCTAGTGCTTGCGGTGCTAATCGGGCAATTGAGTAGTTGTGCCGTATGGTCAGACAAAGCTAGTTCCAAAACCATAGCTTTACGACACCTATTAAAATTATGCGCAAAATTGTCGATGCATGTCTTGCTCTTTAAACGAGTAGGTTGACGTATAGATAATTTTAAATTAAAGATTAATAATAAATTTTCAAATTCTAGAGTCTGTTTGTTTTTCTTCAATATATCTACATTAAAATCACCCGCCAGTACAACATTTTTAAATTGTTTTTTCATCAGAACACGTAATAGTATCTCTAATCTACTCATAAATTCAACAAAATTACTTGGATTTGGTACTCTATATATACATACAATTACAATTCTATAATTTATAAGTTCTATGGCACAACATTCAAAAATACCCGTTATAGACAAATTAAATATTATTATTTGAAATCGTAGTTTTGTTAAATTACAAAAACTTGACACAAAAAGTACGTTGTTACGTACGTTACGTTGTTGATTCGCACACAGCGAATTGCTTGGACCTTCTGCTGACAACAGATCCAGACAGATACTCTGTGTCGATAAGTTCACCCCTGGGTAGTGCCGACCACTGTCTGGTGAAGTCTGTGTCCGTCTATTCCCCGCCCGATCCCAGCCCAAGAGGCACCCGGCGGGTTTGGCGGTACAGGTCAGCAGATTGGGATGGCATGCGTTCTTTCTTCGCTTGCTATCCTTGATCCTTCGTCGTGCGCGGACGCCGTTACTGATGTGTTGCGTCAGGGAATGGAGTACTACATTCCGTTCTCTGACATAACGATTTCCAGCGTTGACCGGCCATGGTTTGGCGCCGAATGTCGTCGCGCCGACGCGCTTAAACATGAGGCGTACCTGGCATGGGTCGACGCTCGATCGCGTAAAGCGAGTGACTTGGGTCAGAAGAAGAAAGCCTACAACAGGGCTGCCAAGTCCTGCAAGAAGGTGTTGCGTGGGGCTCGATTCGACCACATTGGCCGAATGGGGGCCAAACTTGCTTCTTACCCAGCAGGTAGTAAAGCGTTCTGGTCCCTGGCTAAGTCGGTCGAGTCGAACTTCTGCCGTCCCTCACTACCACCACTGCTGAAACCCGATGGGTCACTGGCTCACACCGCTGAGGAGAAGGCAAATTTGTTTGCCTCTCTTTTTGCGGAATCTTCGCGTCTGAGTCCTGGTGATTCGCGGCCCCCTCCTTCTCCTGATGGGTGCGAGACGAGTATGTCGGACATTCGCATCCATCAAAAGGACGTCCGTAGGGTGCTGCGCAACCTCAACGTGAACAAGGCTAGCGGCCCTGACGGCATACCAGCTATAGTTCTTAGAACCTGTGCGCCTGAACTGTCTCCGATCTTGACACGCCTATTCCGCCTTTCATATGAGACTGGAACAGTGCCGAATGCTTGGAAGCAAGCCAACGTACAGCCCGTGCCCAAGAAGGGCAGTAGAGCTGACCCGGCCAACTACAGACCCATCTCTGTAACGTCCATACTCTGTAAGAGTATGGAGCGAGTACTCAACACAAAGCTCCTGGCATACCTAGAAACTAACGATATCCTTAGCGACCGCCAATACGGCTTTCGCCGAAATCGGTCTACTGGGGATCTTCTAGCGTATGCCATTCACATATGGAGTGAGGCCATCGAGAGGCATGGGGAAGCGCTTGCCGTCTCCCTCGACATCTCGAAGGCTTTCGATAGGGTCTGGCACGAAAGCCTTATTGGTAAGCTTCCTTCATTCGGTTTGCCCGGTGGTCTGTGTGATTGGATTGCAGACTTCCTGAGAGATCGGTCCATTCGAGTGGTTATCGATGGCTGCTCGTCGGACCAATTGGATATTAATGCCGGGGTCCCTCAGGGGTCCGTACTCTCAGCAACATTGTTCTTGTTGCACATTAACGATCTGCTGAAGCCCGGCACCTTTGGGTATGCAGACGACAGCACTGTTGCTGAGAGATACTTGTCCAACGCGCGTGCTACCGGGCCTCAGGTCCGGTCTCTCCGGGAGGCCATGGTGGAGCGCTTGAACTTGTCCTTGCAGGCAGTTTCCGAATGGGGCGATGCCAATCTGGTCAGGTTTAATGCTGCTAAAACCCAGGCGTGTCTTTTTTCCGCTAAAAGGAGCCAATTCCACCCGGTTCCTACTTTCCGTGATGTAACCGTGCCAATAACGGACCATCTTGAGCTTCTTGGCGTTACGTTGACATCGACTCTCAATTTTGGGCCATACATTGAGGCAAAGGCTCAGCTGGCTGCCAAAAAGTTGGGGATCCTTGCGAAGGTGAGAAGGTACTTCACGCCGGAACAGCTGCTCAACTTGTATCAATTGCAAGTTCGATCGTGCATGGAGTACTGTTCTCATCTCTGGGATGGATCTGCCAAATACCAGCTTGATGCACTAGAATCGATCGAAAAGCGGGCCAAGAAACTCATCGGTAATGAGGCACTGGTCAAGTCAAAGCTCCAGAGCCTTGAACATCGTCGCCGAGTTGCCAGTTTGTCGGTATTTTATCGGTTACATTTCGGGGAGTGTGCGATGGAATTACATGATTTAATTCCGCCCAGCCCGTTCCATCATCGGACTACCAGACGTACGGCGATGCGTCATCGGTACATGGTGGACATCCCATGCACCCATACGCACAAAACGTTTTGAGGACACTTTTATTATGCGTACAGCTAAAGAGTGGAATTCCCTGCCGGAATCTGTGTTTCCCGACAGCTACAATCTAGGGGTCTTTAAGTCAAGAGTGAATAGGTTTCTTCTAGGCAAGCGTGCTCTATCGTCGACCACATCATCGCTTACCATCAGGTGAGATAGTGGTCAAGCGCAAGCCTATAGATAATAAAAAAAAAAAAAAAGCAGCTCACAATCTAGGACCCATTAATATTAATGCAAATTTTTAGCCGTGGTGCTAGGCAACTGGGCTTATCCCAGTTGTAAACGCCCCTTTGTGCCTATTGGCCTTGTTTGTTCTGTCTCCTGCTTGATATGGAGGGAAGTGGCAATTTGTACTTTTTCCTACTCCTCCGTTATTCTTTTCTGATTAATTTCGTTGCGGGATCCAAGAAAGTTAAATTAATTATCTACTTCGTCGAGCTTCATTGCCTCGGCGCTTTTCTGGTGGTCGCCACTGTTGATTCTGGCTTTCAGGCGTTGCAGTGGTTTAGGAATAGTGCGGTGGGATTGTCCCATTTACCTTGCTATTTGCTAGCAGTTTTATGTATTTTGGTTTCTTACAAGAGTATTTTTTTTACCGATGGGTAACTGCATACAACAGGCTGTCGACTATATAAGACTTCGATATTTTATTTCGTCGTGTTGAGTTGCGATCCTGTGAAGCAGTAAATGCTAAGAGCAGTGGTGGCCCAGTGGTAACTGCCCCGACATTCGTGTCGTATGTCGTGAGTTCTAACCCAGGCAGGCGCTTTACTTTGTGTAAATTATTTCATGTCCTAAACCCAAACATTCGAAGACATGTGACATTCACCAAACCGCATTGGGCCCCCGTGGTGGATTAAGGCCCATTACCTCTCTCACAGAGAGGATGCCTGTATCCCAGTTGTCGCGACGTCTGCATAATATTTAGGGATTATATTATTCAAAGGAATCGTATGATACCTGAGTATTAGGTTGATCTCTTCTGAGGGAGTAACCTTAGGCAGACGTAGCGAATAAGAAAAAAATATTATTTCCAATTTGTACCTGGGTTTACTTTATCTGCTTCGCTTATTAATTCTTCATGGAGACGGAGCAAGGAACGCAGAGCAACAGAACTTGAACATAGAGGGCCACTTCCACCATCTGTAGATAGATACCATCGATGATACTGACACTTTAATTCTTTTATAGATACCATCGATGATACTGAGACTTCGATATTATGGACATCTTATATTATTGGTATACACTGAAACCAAATGCCAAATATTAGATCTTGTATTATATTGCCCAACAGCTGGAAACCGGTATGGTTTCCGTCCTAGGAAGCTCACTTCCCAGAACACTCATGAGGCTGGCGGAGTATTATCACCACCTCATCTACTGAGGCCGGCGGAGTATTATCACCGCCTCAGTTTTGTATTACATTGCTCAACAGCTGGAAACCGGTATGGTTTCCGTCCTAGGAAGCTCACTTCCCAGAACACTCATGAGGCTGGCGGAGTATTATCGCCCCTCATCTACTGAGGCCGGCGGAGTATTATCGGCCGCCTCAGTTTTGTATTACATTGCTCAACAGCTGGAAACCGGTATGGTTTCCGTCCTAGGAAGCTCACTTCCCAGAACACTCATGAGGCTGGCGGAGTATTATCGCCCCTCATCTACTGAGGCCGGCGGAGTATTATCGGCCGCCTCAGTCTAATTGATAGCACTAATTGAGATCTCAAAAAGCTTCATTATAATATACAACTACAACATACAAAGTTTGCCAACATCGTTGGTTTATATGTAAACACTATTCATCAGTATTTAGGTGTAGGGTAGGTGTAGGGTAGGTGTAGGGTAGGTGTAGGGTAGGTGTAGGGTAGGTGTAGGGTAGGTGTAGGGTAGGTGTAGGGTAGGTGTAGGGTAGGTGTAGGGTAGGTGTAGGGTAGGTGTAGGGTAGGTGTAGGGTAGGTGTAGGGTAGGTGTAGGGTAGGTGTAGGGTAGGTGTAGGGTAGGTGTAGGGTAGGTGTAGGGTAGGTGTAGGGTAGGTGTAGGGTAGGTGTAGGGTAGGTGTAGGGTAGGTGTAGGGTAGGTGTAGGGTAGGTGTAGGGTAGGTGTAGGGTAGGTGTAGGGTAGGTGTAGGGTAGGTGTAGGGTAGGTGTAGGGTAGGTGTAGGGTAGGTGTAGGGTAGGTGTAGGGTAGGTGTAGGGTAGGTGTAGGGTAGGTGTAGGGTAGGTGTAGGGTAGGTGTAGGGTAGGTGTAGGGTAGGTGTAGGGTAGGTGTAGGGTAGGTGTAGGGTAGGTGTAGGGTAGGTGTAGGGTAGGTGTAGGGTAGGTGTAGGGTAGGTGTAGGGTAGGTGTAGGGTAGGTGTAGGGTAGGTGTAGGGTAGGTGTAGGGTAGGTGTAGGGTAGGTGTAGGGTAGGTGTAGGGTAGGTGTAGGGTAGGTGTAGGGTAGGTGTAGGGTAGGTGTAGGGTAGGTGTAGGGTAGGTGTAGGGTAGGTGTAGGGTAGGTGTAGGGTAGGTGTAGGGTAGGTGTAGGGTAGGTGTAGGGTAGGTGTAGGGTAGGTGTAGGGTAGGTGTAGGGTAGGTGTAGAGTAGGTGTAGGGTAGGTGTAGGGTAGGTATAGGGTAGGTGTAGGGTAGGTATAGGGTAGGTGTAGGGTAGGTGTAGGGTAGGTGTAGGGTAGGTGTAGGGTAGGTGTAGGGTTAATTTAAGGAATACTACTCAACTACAAATAATTAAGGAATACTTCTCAAAAACACGACAAAGCCGCGAGCTGCTTGCAGCTCGCGCACCAAGCAAATACTAGTTATAATATACAACTACAACATACAAAGTTTGCCAACATCGTTGGTTTATATGTAAACACTATTCATCAGTATTTCTGTATTCTCAAGAAAGACAGTTCGGTTCAGTGGATAGCATATATAAGTGTATACAAATAATAATAATCTTAAATCATAAAACACTCAGCTTTCAATCCAGGGATGCCGACGGCTCCAACCCCGATACGAACTCTCCTTGATAAACACGGCCTTTTACTAAACTTAAGCTAAACACAACAATACAAATACTGGTTCTTACCGCGCCAATACTGATTTGACAGGTACGCGCAGCGATGTCTCATCGATGTTGCCGTTGCATAAAATTATTGTTGTAATGTTGCTATGTCTGATTATTGTTGTATTTACATTCGCGGCTTACATCTTCTGTAAGTTCGCGACACTCCCGGCCGGGGAATTAAAGTAATGTCATTAGATTTCGCGTCCACTCTCTGATCCTTTGCAGAGCTCTCGTGGCCGCACCTCTTCTTTCCTTTGGTACTTCTTTCTCGATTTTCTTATACTTATTATTCTTATCTTTATCAATCTTATCGTCATCAATCTCATCGTCATCTATCCTCCCGTTGACCTCTAGTGATTCCTCACTATGTACTGATGTATCTCTAACGCAGTTGGTTTCGTCTCTTTGATCATTTAAGGTTTCACTGGGTTTTCCTATGTCTATAGGTTCCATAGGTAAGTCTAAAGATTGAATGTCTTGTGTGTCGAATCCTTCACTTCCACCTATAGGTTCGTTATATACTTGATCAGATTCATCTTGACTGTCCTCTATTTCAAGAGGATATAGATGTGCTAAAGATCTTATGAATCCTTTGTTACCTATTTTTACTTTAGCTACTCTACATAGTCCATCTATTCCCTTTTGAAGTGAGACTATAGTTCCTACTTTCCAGGTTTCTCTATTTTTAGAATCACCTCGCAACTGAACGATCTGGCCCACTACAGGTGCGATTCTCGCAGTTACTCTTGGTTCTTTGTGGGAATGCTGGTATCTCTCACGAAGACTTGGCAAGTATCTGTTTAGAAACATTTCTTTGAATTCTTGTAAAATGATTAAACCTTTCTTCCAACCTTTAATAAGATCGGTTTTGGTTACGGTACCTTCGTTGACAAAGTTTTCAGGTGAGCTCTCTACTGTTATACATTTTCCCATTGTAAAAAATCTGCTGGTTTTAGAACGTGTTCTAGCTCTGTGTCTACGCTAGTGAGTGGTCTCATATTTACAGATGCTTCAATTTCCTTTGAAACTGTAGTTAACTGACTGTGTGTCAGCATGTGTTTTCTCAATGTTCTTTTCAGACAATTTTTAACTATACCGATTAGCCTCTCGTAAAAACCCCCGAACCACGGTGCAAGTTGGGGTATGAATTTCCACTGAATTTCTTTATCGATACAGTATTGTTTTGACAGTATTTCAGTCATAAGTTTGAAATGCGTGGCATTGTCTGATGTTATGAGTGTTGGAATGCCTCTGGCAGCTATCATTCTCCTCAATTATAGTAGGCCTTCTGCTGCCGTTAGATCTTGAACGACTTCTAGGTGTATAGCTCTTACTGCTAGACAGGTGTAAAGGCAAATCCATCTTTTGGTTTCTCCGTTTTCTCCTTTCACCAAAAGTGGTCCCATGTAGTCCACTCCAACGAAAGTAAACGGTGTACTATAGTTCACTCTTTCTGGTGGTAGCGCTGGTGTAGGTGGAAGCTTAAAGGGTCCCCCACCATGTTTCACGCAATTCGGACATTGTCTCAGAAGTTTCTGAACCTGACTTTTTCCTTGAGGGATCCAGTAGGATTGACGTATGATGCTCAAGGTGTGATTTACACCCACATGATAATTTTCATTGTGTGTTTTTGTTATAATGTTATTGGTAAATTCACTCTCCTTTGGTATGAGAATAGGATAGCGTTTTTCAAAGGTCCAATCTGCATTCATCAAACGACCTTTACAACGTAGGATGCCGTCTACGTCTTTAAATAATCTCAAATTGCGACTTAAGTTAGTCTCCTCATCATTGTATTCTTGTGGGAAATATTTGGCTTGTAACTTTTCAATCGTTTCCTGCTTGTTTAACAATCCGCTCGTTTGGGCTTGCAAGTTTCTTTCTCGTTCTCTCGGCATGTTAATATTCTTTTCTGGTGTATCTTGACATTCTTCATTAACGTGTCTTTCGACTCGAGGTTCCCTCGGGAGACCCTCCCGGGACAACAGGTTTATGGAGATACCTCGCTTGTAGGCCAAGTTTCAGATCCTCGCGTCAGAAATTGAGGCCCATCTATCTCTGTCCTCTTTTGTACTCACTGATCGTGTAGCCACGTCTGCAAGATTAAGTTCGGATGGAACATATCTGATAGCCATTTCTTTGTTTCTCTTGATTTCTTCAATTCTTCGTGCAACGAACGGTGGCAATAATTTGTCTGTATTAATGGTAACAATGTAGGTGTGGCAAAGAATGTCTCTCTTAGTACTTGCGTTAGGTTTGTTATTATAAAAACGTAGTCGTAAAGTATCCTCTTTTAAATGCCATTCTAAACCTAATAATTTTATGGTCTGGTTTGAGTATATGTCAGAAATCTCCTGCATGAATTCTTCAGAGTTCGAGCTCCATTCTCTTAGATGCATTGATATAGCGTGAAATGTATCTTTACAGCGTTTACGAAGAATCAAGGCTTCTTGCACTGTCTGTGTACCAGTTACTAGGTTGTCCACGTATATGTCATTAGCGGCGTTCTTAATTACGGGATCTTCTGATTTCATGAGATGGTGTCTAATGGTGGCGTTAAGCTAAAATGGACTCGATATCACTCCAAATAGAACGCGAGAAAATCTCAAACATAACAGATTATCCTCTGTGACCGGTTTAGAAGTATCCTTAAGCCATAAGAATCGTGTGACGTCCCTGTCTTCCTCGTGTAATCCTATTTGAAGGAATGCCTTTTCTACATCGGCTGATGAGATCTGAATCTGATTATCAGTTTGGTTAGGTCTTCGAGCAACATCGGCCCGCAATACAAGCATTCGTTTAAGCTCTTGTATCCAATAACTTTAGCCGAGGCATCGTATACGATTCTAGTCGGCTTTCCTGACTGTTGAACACCGTGATGTGGTAAATAGTGTATAGGTCTATCTTTATTCGTAGTTTCACTAAATTTGGAAACTTCTTCAATTATTCCTTTCTGTCGCTGGTCTTGTAGAGTTTCATCATATGACTGTATTGATTCGGAATTCATTCGTTTGATTAGGCCCTTGAGGCGGCCGAATGCCATTCCGAAGTTAGTGGTCAGATTAGGTGGAAATTCTTTCCAAGGCCAGTGCACGTAATACCTTCCTTCAATAAGATTGGTGGTCTCATTGAAGCTTCGAATAGCTCCTTCTTCCTTTGTTATTTTCGGTGAATCGGTTATCCCGATGGATTCAAGGTCCCACAGAGAGAATATGTTTACTTGATCCATTGGTAGGTCCGGCTTAGTTAACTTACCATCTTGCTCTGTTTGGAAATATGTAGTTACCGTTAAAGCTTCTTTACTTTCCGGGTTCATTATTCCGGATAATATCCAACCGAACTTGGAGTCAACTAGATACAGGTTTTCTCTGATTTGAATCTTCTCAGTTTTCATAAAAGTGTAGTAGTAATCGTTACCTATAAGAATATCAACTTGGTCAGATGAACCATCGTCAGCTAGTAATTCCTTTTGTTTCCAGTTACTTAACTCATGTGGTGCGACTGGTATTCCTTTACATATAATTGGTATTACATTTGCATAAATTAATCGTTTAGACATGTCTCGGGTTTTTAAATTTAGTCTAACTAATGCACTCTTGAGCTCTCGGGGAGCTTCTGTACCGAAGGTAAAAACAGATAAGTTTTCTTCTTCTTCAATTGGGAGATCTAATTTACGTGCAATTTTTTGAGTGACGTAGGATCTTTGTGACCCAGAATCCAACAAGATTCGACACTTAACCTGATGGGAGGTATCTCTTTCCTTTGAGGCCATAGCAACGACCGTTTGCAACAGTGTCTCTTTTACAAGTTTTTAATTAACTTTCACAGTATGTATGTATGTAAGTGTGTTCGGGTCAAATCTTGATAATCTAAATTTCATCATAATCACTGATTAAGATGAAATTTACAATACACGTTTAGTTTGGATGACAAATGCATGGTTAGCTAAGTGACGTCATTCTAAATACAATATGGCGGACTGCTCAAGATTGCGGACTAGTTAATTTTTGTGCGCTACCATGATATGGGTATCAAATGAAAGGGTTTACTGAGAAGAATATGAAAAAAACTTGTTTAAAAAAAAATAAAAATTAATGAATAACTTAATTATTGTTTATGGCTGACAGTGTAGATGACTTTACTTGAGAAGGAAATCGTTTGGGACATAATGCTCTATTGTGTTTTCCACTTTCTTTACAATGAACGCATGACCTCTGTGATGTGCAACTTCGGATGCCATGGCCAGGACGAAGACATTGATAACACCTGTCTTTTATCACAGTCTTTCTATCTGTAGTGGTTTTGTATTTCTCGCATTGGTCGTTGAAATGGTTACCATCGCAGAACATACAGGTCAACTTCCTCTTCTTCCTTCGGGTTTCTCCTATTTCCCTTCGCTTCATATTTTCCTTCGCCTCAATGGGATGATTTTTGTTTAACTGTGTAACATGTAGCGTTTCCACGGTGAAATTTTCAATTGAATTAGAGGTCCGTTCCTGCGTTATTCGACTCGCATCTTCACGCGCGGTAATGACTATTTCCAAGAGTTTCCTCAGCTCTTGAATCGAGTTATCAGACGATTTTAATTTAAGTTCGTAAATTAGGTCTTCGGGAAATTTCTCGAAAATTAAATGCCTCAAATGATTATGGTTTATATCTTCACCAAGAGACTCTAGGACTCTTAAATGCCGTTCTACATTGTTTAGTACTTTCCTGCAATCGTTTGTTGTTTTATCGGCAGTTTTTACTTTAGACAACGCAGAGTAATGAGCGTCAACTAAATGGCAAGTCTTCCCATATCTTTCTTTCAATGTTCTCAACGCAATCTGATAGTTGGCGTTAGTAGTGTCGAAACCGTCAATAACCTGCTTGGCTTCCCCTTTTAAAGATGCTTTTAAATACAGTAACTTATCAACCTCGGTGATGTTTCTGGCATCGATGTTAGAACTGAATTGGTCCCAAAATTGATGCCAGTTCAATACGTCCCCATCGAACTCAGGTAAACTTAGTTTTGGCAAGCGGCCAGAAGTACTGCAGACTTGGTTGGCCCCCTGTTTAACCGTGTCGTCGCGTGTAGAAAACATTTTAATTTTTACATTCAGTTCAGCGAGGTTCTGTTCAGCTTCAAGTTGAACTTCGCTCATTTTTCCTATGTCGTCAGCGGAAGGATTATTTATCATACGAAAGTAGTTAGTGAGGTCTTCGTTAAATCTCTTTAATGAAGATTCGAGTTTAACTTTTATAATTTCTGCGTCATATCTTGTCTCATCGTTATGTATAGAGAGGCGGGAGGATAAGCTAGACTGATGTTCGATTTGATTTGCTAATAATTGCAAGCGGTGCAACAATAATTCTTCCATGTTCGTACAAGTCCTGTAACCGAAAATTGTAACCGAAAAATGTAATGTTTATTAAAATGTATAGCGTTATCGACTTAGTAATTATTGTTACGGCAAACAATAATAAAAGAATTCCACCTTTATCATAGAATTACTCCAGAAGTGTATGAGTTTATGTAACAAATTAAGTCAGACATTGTGAAAAGTATAATATTCAATCTTAATCAATGTATTACAAGAATGATGGTAGTACTCAAACTCAAATCATTCATTTCTATCTGACCGATACGGCACTTTTAAATGTCAAGAATAGAAGTTGTGGTCCCAGTTCCAAGGTATAATAACTTGAGAAACTACTATAGTTCCCTATTCCCTAGCGTAGATCACAATGGAGAGAAAACAGGCAAGAACTTCCATGGACACTCTTTTAAATCAACATTATTGTTATAAATCCTTGGTTACATCATTCATGTTGAGATTATATATATATGTGAGAACCATGTGCAAAGATGTCCACATCAAAGGAGTTCAGAGTAGAAGATTTAATCAACAATTTAAAATTAATGTTATTAATATAAACCGAGGTGGCTAAAAGATGCCCAGTCCCAACAACTGATTCTCATGTACATACTGGTATTACTTAATGTTACTGTTATTCAACAAGAGGAACTTATTTAATACAAAAGGAAAAATTGACAAAAAAAATAAAAAAAATCATGTAGAGGGAGTGAAATACTCATACTTCTATACTTCAATTTAAATTTCATATTTATATAAAATCCCATCTCTGAAGCATACAGTGGAGGAGAAGAAAAGAATTATGAAAATAATTACTATAGTATTTTGATCTTGAACCATGAGACTTCTTGATACTGCCCTTTGTCATTCTCCTTTATCAGAATTATTACCCCGTTGTGTAAAGGCAATAATTTCCCTTTATTTTCATATATATTAAGTTTACAAGAAACTTAAATATCTTAAATGTATTCACAAATGTATAGACCACGCCTTGTTATGTATTGAAATGTTTAGATTTAATTTCCGTTGAACTATGAAAGTATAGTTGACATGTGTTTTAAAGGTAAGTAATGTAAGAACTTAACAAGTTCTATAATTTTAATGTTAAATTTGACTTAACTAAATTACTGTGTTTTGTTTTAGAAATCTTCAGGATCCTGATATAGATAACAGATTCAGCACAGATAAGATCATTTCTATAATGAATAACATATGTAATAAGAAAACATAAGGTTTATAGTTCTTATTGTGGTACTCACTAAATACTATGCCTCTCTACCTCTTTTATTTCCAATTGAGAAACATTTATTTACTTTCACCAGATATAGTTACTCAAAATTTTAAATAAAATCGTTAGGTATGTTGTGATGAATCTCACTTTTAGTACCTATTGATTTTTACTCCGTCCACGTTCTGTGGAGTGTAATATTATTGCATATCTGTCGGAATAGTCAACAGTCATAGTTGGGTACCTACTTGGTGAACTTTCAAATCGGTAATTCGTCAGAATTCTACTAGTGTAAATTATTTACTATAAACACGTGAGTAAGTGGGTATTCTTATTCGACGAAACCGATCTTTGAATTTTGTATGTACACTCGTGGCATATATAACGTGACAGATATAATTTCATCAATTTAATAATCTTAGTAAAAGTCTATTTACTTACGGTTGTGTAGGTATCCGTATTTCCAACTACACAAGGGGTCGTTCTCGGAGCTGTCCTTTCCGATAGGTAGTGGAGTCACAAACACTAGCCCAAGTTGGTCGATTTGCTTTCAATAGATTCTCACTTCTAAATTTAATGACAATATTTCAGTAAGAAAAGTATTCAAACTTTTTTTTGTCGTTCCAAGCGTCACAACTTCGCGGGAACTTTGCCGGGAAATCATTGCGGGGGTGGTCAACTGCATAAATCGTAAAAACAATCGGTTTTTGTCTATGATCGATTTCTAATTAAACGATTAGATTAATATTCCAAACTAAACGGTATCTCGCTCCTAACTTTCTGTCAAATATCAAACTAATCATATAACAAGACATCAAGTTCACGATAATCGAGCGTTAAAGATAAATTAAACAGAACCTCAATCGATTTCTGCGAGGGCAAAAGGGCAAATTCGGTTCAATGTCGCACATCTCTACGGACTAGTACGTCAGTTGAAGTACTCTTAATTTTCTAAAATATTTAATTATTATTCATATCAAAGAGGACACTTTGTCAAAACAACAAAGAAATTAATATATTTAATCCTATAATGCGGTATTTAATAGAGATAATTTCTTAAATTGAATGGATTTTCCATTCGAGAATTGGCGCGTCAAATGCTTACCGAAGGTTAGTCTATGACTGGATGTAGGAACATCCGTTACGATTCAATATATTATATATAAATTAAGAAATAATATACATTTTTTAATTAATGGTTTTCTTTAAACGATAGTTCGAGTTAATTATGTACACCTTGATGCAACTGGCGCCATCTAGTGATTCATTCGTAAAACTTTGGTTACAAACAAGTAATAATAAGAAAGTACAATATATTATTGGCTATTAGATAATTATAGCATAATAGAAAATTATGGTTCGTCGTGGTGTCGGTGGCCTCCGTTCAATCCTGTGCTCTGTTTACATTAGTCATACTGCAACTAAATCTTTATTCACAACTTGTGGAGTGGTTTATATAACTTGAAGTATCTAATTGCTCTTCTCCATTGTTAGGGATACTAGTTGTGTCCATTTACTTCTCTCTTAGTCATGATGCTGCTGCCATGCCATGCATTAGGGTCTCTTGACACTCATAACATTTTTAAAACCGATTCATATCCCAGCATCTCCACCATGTCGCGACGTCTGCATAATATTTAGGGATTATATTATTCAAAGGAATCGTATGATACCTGAGTATTAGGTTGATCTCTTCTGAGGGAGTAACCTTAGGCAGACGTAGCGAATAAGAAAAAAATATTATTTCCAATTTGTACCTGGGTTTACTTTATCTGCTTCGCTTATTAATTCTTCATGGAGACGGAGCAAGGAACGCAGAGCAACAGAACTTGAACATAGAGGGCCACTTCCACCATCTGTAGATAGATACCATCGATGATACTGACACTTTAATTCTTTTATAGATACCATCGATGATACTGAGACTTCGATATTATGGACATCTTATATTATTGGTATACACTGAAACCAAATGCCAAATATTAGATCTTGTATTATATTGCCCAACAGCTGGAAACCGGTATGGTTTCCGTCCTAGGAAGCTCACTTCCCAGAACACTCATGAGGCTGGCGGAGTATTATCACCACCTCATCTACTGAGGCCGGCGGAGTATTATCACCGCCTCAGTTTTGTATTACATTGCTCAACAGCTGGAAACCGGTATGGTTTCCGTCCTAGGAAGCTCACTTCCCAGAACACTCATGAGGCTGGCGGAGTATTATCGCCCCTCATCTACTGAGGCCGGCGGAGTATTATCGGCCGCCTCAGTTTTGTATTACATTGCTCAACAGCTGGAAACCGGTATGGTTTCCGTCCTAGGAAGCTCACTTCCCAGAACACTCATGAGGCTGGCGGAGTATTATCGCCCCTCATCTACTGAGGCCGGCGGAGTATTATCGGCCGCCTCAGTCTAATTGATAGCACTAATTGAGATCTCAAAAAGCTTCATTATAATATACAACTACAACATACAAAGTTTGCCAACATCGTTGGTTTACATGTAAACACTATTCATCAGTATTTCTGTATTCTCAAGAAAGACAGTTCGGTTCAGTGGATAGCATATATAAGTGTATACAAATAATAATAATCTTAAATCATAAAACACTCAGCTTTCAATCCAGGGATGCCGACGGCTCCAACCCCGATACGAACTCTCCTTGATAAACACGGCCTTTTACTAAACTTAAGCTAAACACAACAATACAAATACTGGTTCTTACCGCGCCAATACTGATTTGACAGGTACGCGCAGCGATGTCTCATCGATGTTGCCGTTGCATAAAATTATTGTTGTAATGTTGCTATGTCTGATTATTGTTGTATTTACATTCGCGGCTTACATCTTCTGTAAGTTCGCGACACCAGTAGTGGGAACATTATAGGGCTGATGATGATGATGAAGCAGTAAATAAGAATAACAGCGCGCATGTGACCAAAAAAAAAATGCAACCCTAATCCAAGACATCGTAAAAAAATCAGTCAAGGCAGCCTTTGTTACAAATTCTATCACCTGAAATTAAAAACGTATTAAAATTAAATTAAATTTCCGTAAACATCATGGAAACTACGTGGATCTAATTATGCGGATGAGTCAGTGAACGTAAAACGCTATGATTTGTGGTCGGGCGGCCATGTTGTCGCGTGATCGCGAATGTATTTTCCCTCCAAAAAGTTATTAGCTCGTCTTCGATGCACGCTAGACACTGCCTGTCGCGTAGTTCAGGAGACAGGGGGTGACTTTCATTTTTCATCGGCAAATGGACATAATATGCATGTTTACGATATAAGTATTTCGAAGTATAGTTTGTTTTCTAGACATAGACGTGATGGTTAGATCTAACTATTCCTATTCCATGACGTAACTTTGATTCAAGTATTTGGGATATGTTTGTACTTTTTAACTTCCGATGCCTGAGGATTATTGACGTCAAGGATTGATTCAGTTGGTTTATAAACTACTATTTACTGTTTATTTAGTAAAATTTCTCTTTTATTGAACTGTAATTTGTTCTTTGACAAAATTAATTTCTTTAAACCGAATGCGCACTATAATAATTAACCTTGTCAAAACATTAAATGAATGTTGCGAAAGCATATATCGTAAGTGTGGCACTATTTATTTATGAATTTAATATTAGTAGGTATCCCATTGCTAAGGATTCCACAAGCAAAATGAAAGCGCTAATATTTTCTAAGCAAGCTCCTCGACTATGCATCCTGAAGAAAAACTTTTCCATCGATACGAAACAGACACATCCATTATTCCCGCGCGTGCGACCGGGACAAAACACAGGAAGGAGCAAAAAGTTCTTATTCCAAAACTCATTCCTTTTTGGACAACCTTGTCTATTGGCGGTAGCGCGTGGTCGCGATGCCTTCCATATTCGAAAATTTGAATTTATAGGTCCTTTATTGTGTCGGTTTACCTACCAGTATTGCAAAATATCAGTTTTAATATCTTTCCTGTTGGCATAAATTTCGCATTGTTTTGAATATAAATCGCGATAGGTTTCGATAGTTGGCGTGTTTGTGATAGTATGGGTTCGACAAGTTACGTCAGCAAGCCCAAGTCACCGGGCTACAGAGTAAAGAGCGGCTCCAGTGCGGGCTCTGATAAGGAGATGAACGGGAAGCTGAAGCGCACTAAAATTCGGCAAGTACTAGCAACCTAATAAAGAACTTTTGAGTGAAAATTTGAATCTGTGGTATTGTTTGAAAAAGTTTTATCTAGAAATGGAAGAACGGATCAAAGTTTTCAAGAATGAAGTTTAACTTACGATTCCAGTGCGCAGTTTGTATAACATTCGAACATTTTAAAAGCTTGGCTTTTGAAAAAATCAAAGTTTATTAAAAAAATATTTTGAAATGCATTGTAATAGTTTTGTGTTGCTTTTATACTTTTTCCGGGACAATAGAGAATATATTTATCGTTTTTGCATTAGGTACCTATCTTACCTATAAATATAGGGTGTTTTTAATTTTTATTCTGGCATATTTATCCGCTGCTAACTCCTCAATCCTCAAGTAATTTCCTATTGGTTCATTAATTTGTATCTAGGTACTTGCCCGCAGCAAACCTTGTGAAACAAATTTTCAATATGAAAACTTTTTCCGGAATAAATATTACCTACAGCTACAGAGCTCCGCTTTTTTTTTCTTGTTACACATTAGTAACCTTTTTACAATAATTTTAGGTACCTCACGGCATACTATACTAAACAGCAACTTAATGTGAACTGAATAAAGTTCACGGAATTAAAATCAAAGATAAAATAACTGTAGTGCGATATGCGCATGGCCAAGTGTGAGTCTGACTCGCGCACAGAGGGTTCCGTATAAACAGCGAAATTCACCAAAATAAATAGGTAACATTACTAACGTTCGTAAACAATAAAAGCACCAAACATTGCAGTAACGAAGGGACAAAATTAAATATGCCATTCGAGAACTGTTGTCCCCATACATCAATACACAAAATTTCTTACTTTTCCAAGTAGATTTTATAAGTTCGTCGACTATTACTCGTAAACTTGTAAATCCTACTTATCTGTGATAGTTTTCCTTATAATTTCGTTATATGTACTACTGCCGTGATTTTTTTCACATACCCAAAAGCAACCATTTAGCTGGCAGGGGGGAGGAACACTTGACTCTAATAAAAAATAGCCATTTAAAGCTTGAATCAAAAAATGATTTTTTAGAGACCCTTAATATTTTTTAATGGCCTATCCTAGATACCAAACACTATGGGATAGACGAGAAAAAACATCAACCCCACTTTACGTGTACAGGAGGTACCCGAAAAAAAATTGTTTTCATGATATTATTTCGCCGTGATTAATATGTACCTATATCCATTCCAAATAATAGCTTTCTAGTACTAAGAGCCTCTGAGCTATGCTGCGTAGGTACGGATGGACAGACGGACGGACAGAAAATAGAGGCGAAATTATAAGTGACTACGCGACGGAACCCAGAAAAGGCCGTCATGGGGACTGCCCACAAAAGTGAAAACTTAAAACTAAGGACTAACTGGCCGCTAATAATAAAAAGGTCGCTCAATACGTCACATTAGCATGTAAATAACACTGTCACATTAGCATGTCGCTGACGCTATAAGTTTTGGCCCTACAAAAAACCCTCAACGCGGCTAAAAAAGGTTACATTTAAAAATTGTTTTTTCAAATACTCACGCTTTTTTCCCATGATGGTAGACAGAAACTACAGATCGCCACCTGCTACGATCCTTAGATAATCCTTTTCTTCATGCACCTGGCCTTTCTGAAGAAAAGCGCCTTGTATGTCCGTTTCAGTATTTATTTCACTGATAAAAAGCTTAGTCTATTGTCGAGTGTCACAGGACGTAGCTTCATGAGGGATATGCCGCCAACCCGCGGGAAATTTCTATCCATAAATAAGGTTACACTTGATTCGAAGTTGCCGGCTTATTCTGCCTGCACTGAAATTCATATTTCGTTAACCTACTGTTGTAAAGGTGATAGTGTTTTATCCCCTCAAATAGTATTAAAGTACCCCATCTAAGGCGCAGGCCACATAGAAATGGCGTCGGGCGCGGACATGGCACGGGCGGCTTTCTATTCCATTCAAATTTAATACAAAATGCATGGAAATAAAGTGCAATTTAGGATACACAGTATGTCGTTGCTCGGACGTGGTTATGACGACGTACCGTGTGCCCGACGCCATTTCTATGTGGCCCGCGCCTAATGGGATTGCCTTCAAATGGACTGATGTAGATACTGCTTTCACAAAGCGTTTCTTTTATTGAATTCCGTAAAAAAACCCCATACCAAACGCTTTGTCCGACCCTGGAATCGAACTCTCATACCTTACACGGCCCACACTCATCAGTCCACTATCACGACTAATGAATAATTTATCATGCGGATTTACCCTGTAAAGGGGTTGCCAGATAGATACGTAGGTAAATACCTAATAGAAATTTATTTTTGATAATCCATGGTAGATTGATAAAAGTATGCCAGTATTATATTATCATTGAAAAATATATAAGTAAGTCCTTTACTGGTTAAGCAAACCGATTTTACATGATAACAAGCACTAAAATGTTGTTGAACTGAAAATCGAATTCGAACACTCAAGATCGCGTGCCGTCTATAAACCAATGACACGAAGATGCTTACTAATAAGTAGACTCCAATTTAATCCATCTAAATTACTCGATACTGAAGATAAATCGATTGCAAGTCCCCTGCATTCGTCGCGAGGCATTTGTTTACAACAACAACCGTTGTCATAGCAACGGCTTTGTGGAATCGATACCGTTTCGAATTCCGAACACTCGGCAACCCGGCGCAATGCGCAACACAAGTTCCAAATTCAATTTTTGATTTTTGTTTTCTTTTTTTATTTCAAAGTTTAAAAATGTTTTGTTTGTATATAGTTGTTTAGTTTTAATTATGTATTACACGAATTATTTGAACAGGCGACCTAGTAAGATGAACGAGTATGGGTTGAAGAGGATCCCGGATTATACCGAACTGGCTTACAAAGAGGCGGTGTCGAAGCTCAGGTACTTCTTGTCGGGGAATTACGCGCCAAGTGTGAGTTGTTCTTTTATTAAAATTATTTTCCTTAATAAAATAATGTTGGATGGAATAGAAACACATTATTTTGAAATTACAATAAAATAAATACTACATAATTATATATATTTTTTAATAAATAAATAAAATATTGCCGGTATTTGTTAAGATTACCAAGAAGACCTATATTTAACAGTGAATAAATTATGAATGATTGAGAGAGATATTATTTATTTTAATTATCATGCCTCCTGAATTTAAAAAAAATGTTAAAGCATATATGACTTTGAAATCAAATATCCTCTAGCCTCCATATAAAAATAATAAAAAATATTTTGGATACAAAAAATAAAATATTAAACCCAAAATAAAAACCGTAGGTACGCAGCTACGGTGGCTCAGCGTCAATAAAGAACCTGGATGAATCAGATGGCGATGTGGACAAAAAATATCCTAGCTCCTACACCCTGGCCGAATACAAGCCACGGCCAAGGCTCACTGCTAAGTACACCACCCTGTACGCAGACAGCTTGAACAACTACACTCCACAACACACTACTGCCACTGGTAAGTGTAAATAGAGAAATGTGTGATGTCGCAGTGTCACAGGCTCAGATCAAATTAAAAGTCAAGATGGAACGTTGCAAACAACAAAGTGAAGCTTTATTATTTGATCTGTGAACTCGAATGACAAGATAATGCGTCATTTCGTTGTACGTGAGTGCGTGTAATAATTGTGTATTTGTACAGTAAAGCATAGTTTGAACGCCGGTTCAAACTATGCCTTACCGTAGGTTCAATAACCTTGTTGTTTGCAACGTTCCATCTTGACTTTTTATTTGATCTGAGGTCACAGCAGGTGGCACCGGTCTTTAATTGTTTGTATCTAGCTCCGTTGGACCACCAGCGCAGTGGATTTCGTCACACTTACTCTCACTAAGAGGAGGCTTGCGTCCCTGCAGTGGGCACCACAGTTAAATACTGATTTATTATACTATGTGCATTCTATCTACTGAAAATTGACAGATCCTGAATTGTGCGCCCTTCAGAGTAGCTGTTTTAATTAAACTAAGTCGCTGACAGGCCTCAATTTAATCAAAAAACGAGATAGATCCACTCTGCTAGAAGGAATGGGTCGTAATCCACTACGCTATAAAAACGAATCCGAATTAATCTATACAAATAATTATTTAAGTTGGGCGCAGTGGTTGAGCGATTGACTGCTGCGCTGCATGTCGTGGGTTCGATTCCCGCACGGAACAAATATTTGTATGACCTACAGATAGTTGTTCCGGCTCTGGGTGTTTGTGTATGTGAGTTTATATGTTTGTAAACGCACCCACGATACAGGAAAAAAATCTTGTGTGGGGCAAAGTTTAAAAAAAAACAATTATACAAATAACTTACTCCAACCCACTAATAAACAATACAAAAAAAAAAAAAAACAAATATAATTTATTTATTTGATTATAATCATTTCATCGAAGGCATCAATACGAATCGAATGCGAGTTACAAGTGCACAGATCTTTGTAATGTGTTAAACAATGTGAAAGGCAATTCATCCCTTAAAAGATTTTTCCGGCAAAAAGCGTGAGAATAACGGCTTTTACTAGTCTGCCAAAGTATCGACAGTGATTTTCTACAATATTCAGACTACAAATCAACAGCAGCTCCCCCTCCAACATCCGCGGCAGCTGGCGACCTGACGGGGGGGACCAACCCTGACGTCGTCAACTTCATACAGAAGCAGGAGGAGTACATCGAACAGCTGGAGAGAGAGAGCCAGTACTGTCGGGTAAGTCGAAATGTTAGGAATATTCAGACCAGACTTGAGTCTTCATCTTTGAGTATTCAACTTTAGTTTCATCAGGCGTAGGCTTGTGCTTGCCTATCTTGGATTTCTTAAGGCGTATGTAGCCTTGCGGCCTGCACATACGTGATGCAAATGTAGCTGCCAGTTTTCATTCATCTATGGTCACTTGCAGAAATCTACGCATTTGCAAGTGGCCTCGTAAGAAACCGATGAAGATGAATGTGGAACCCGCTTTACTCCGGGTCCGCTTTAAAGGGAAGGCTAAGGGCTGTTTATATATAAGGCTTTATGAGGATTGTACAAATGATATTGATCGGATTACTTTACTCTTTATTGCACACAGTAGCATGGCAAATAAAAACAAAATTGATAGGAAGGCTGATACAATTAGGGCGCGAGCTTATCGCAATCAACGATATTTGTCAGACAACCTTCCGTACCCCACTCGTATCGTATATCGAGTTTCAATTTGATTTAGCGGAACAAGATTTTTGTAGTATGCTTTTGCTGTGGGTATTTTCACTAGTATTAGTATACAATAGGTCTACAGTTTTGTTAGCATCGGCTTCAACTGAACCTCTGTATTTTTTTGTAAAATTCTTCAATTGTAACTCTACGAAGTTCACGTGAAACCTAGATCATAGCTTTCAGAATATTTTGCTTTATGTCTATTTTCACACCAGGCGTCGTCCTAATACAAAACGATCATCACCCGAATACGCGACCGTTGCGTTCATTTGTATAGCAAATCGGAACGCGTCGTCGCGCCGGTAGGGAGGCTGCCGATTTTGCCATACAAATGTACGCGACCATCGCATTTTCGCGCGATTAGCGCTTTGTTGACGACGCTTAAGTCTTTATCTCCCTCCAGGATGAACTAAACAATCTGCTCGGCAAAGTAAAAGAAGTGATCTCAGAGAATGAACACCTCCACGAGGCACAGAAGAACAAGCTGATCACCAAGATGTTCCACTCTTACAACGGCTCTGAGAGTGATGAGCTGGACGAGTTGGGGGATAGCACGGGACTGGACAGTGATAACAAGGTAGGAATTACAATGTTCTATTATATATAGTAGCATCTACTAGAGGCACAGAGGAACAAGCTGATATCTCCAAGATGTTACACTTTTACAACGGCCCTGGACGAGTTGGGAGATAGCACGGGACTGTATAGTGACAACAAGACAAACAGCTAAACTACCGAATAGTAAGTGGATAAGGATACCACGTACCGCCTATGTAAGATTAAAGTCATCGCATTTGGTATGCCATTGCAGAAATATGTCTGTAATACCACCGAATCTCTTTAAACCGAATCATTTTACAAGACATATAATTATATATATTTATCATTTTGTGTATCAGTCGCCCACTAAGACTTGAACGAACACTTCGCTTGCACAACCTTACTACCCGAGTGATCGAGGGAACCTCTCGAATTAGGAAAATGCGGGGGCCAAACTTAAGTGGCAGTGGGCAGGGCACATTGCTCTTTTTTATGGAGTGGCGACCGCAAACCTGAAGACGTTGCGTTGGAAGGCCTCCCACTAGGTGGACCGATGACCTCGTGAAGGTTGAGAGGATCTGCTGGATGCAAGATGAACGCGACCGGTCAATGTGGCGACACTTGGGGGAGGCCTATGTCTATCAGATTGTAGCTCAAATTGGCATTGGCTGCTTAAAACGAAAAAAAAACCATGGACAGAACATTAAATGAACCGGGTGTAAAAACACCGTTGTAGCCTATATAGGTAAATTGAAATAGTTTGAAGAATTTTTGCAATACTTAGAAGTTTGTTATAGGTCCTTCCTTTTATTTGATTAACAGGCAACTCCACTGAAAGCCCGCAAGTCTGCAAAGTCTCGCTCCACAAGGCTGGAAGGACCGAACATTGTGTTCGAGTCTCGCATCGCTGAGTTGGAAGCTCAACTCACGCAGGCTAAGATTGACCTTAAGAAGATGCAGGTAAGGTCTTTTTTGAGTTTCTATGGATTTGACAAGGTCAACTGTAAGGAGTTTCGCCTTGT
This sequence comes from Orthosia incerta, assembly GCA_948252205.1. NCBI lineage: Eukaryota > Metazoa > Arthropoda > Insecta > Lepidoptera > Noctuidae > Orthosia > Orthosia incerta. The sequence goes on from OX411761.1 coordinate 8,586,543, forward strand.
AATGTAAGGATCCATCATTATATTTCTGCCCTTGTCCCGTGTTGTTCGTCTTGTCAACCGCCAAGCTATCACTAACTTCCTTTTCTTTCATACGAGTATCACTCCTCACACAATCCATCTATTTTTCTTTTACTTCACCGTTCAGTGTTCATGTAATACGATTATAAAGAACAAAGTTTTTTTTTAGGCAGTTCCATTTTCATATAACAATATCATGATTAGGATGTTTTATCATTTGTTACTTTTCTTCTTCCCTATTATTTATATGTCGGGTTTAGTCAATAGTAAGGACGTCAAAACAAATCACAAGCACGCCCCTGGCGGCAAATCAAGAACAACTACGCATTGGCGCGCTTTTTCTATCCACTTGCGTGGTGGGAACAGCAGAATATGGCAGTTGAGTACTGACCGCTTTAGAGCTAGGACGTCGTAGAATCACTATCGATCCGTAATATTAGTAAGCAGGATTGTAACTGTGACTTGTGTCTATTTGAATAAACTCAGTGTATCGAATAATTTGTGTGGATTCATTTTCACGATTGTACCCACCTACCTGCCCACACACGATGTCTTTACCTAAGGGAATACATCTTGATGTCTCGATGGTTTGCATCTATCGGCCACCCTTGATGCGACATATATTTTATTATCTAGGAGGAGAACAATGAGAACAAGCGCAAGTTGGCCTCTGGGCTGGTTGACTCAACCTGCCTCGACGGCTTCAAGCGCCAGATCGACAACTTGCAGAGGTACGTCACTTCTCTTACTAAGTTTGTTGGTTACGTCATTCTTTACGTTGTATGTCACTTCAGGCCCGTATTAGCACACCATATCTTGTAATTAATCTGTTAAACTTACAGCCTTTGTTTAAAAACAAAACAAGGCTATTAATCAGTGCTTAAGGTAATTTAAATAATTAATTATGGTATAAAACTATTATGAATAAGTAAGACTCATAGTCCCAGTCATCTGCCAACATCACAAAAATTAATATCACCTCCATGATATGGGTATCAAAAGAAAGAGTTTGCTGAGAGAAATACGAAAAACCTTGAAAGGAGAGTAAAAAAAAAAGTTTATTTTTTCGAACTACACAGGGACAAGTCCGCCCTGGAGGCCCAGATTTCAAAACTGAAGATAAGCCTGGAACAGCGCGATGATGATGGACGGTACAAACGAGGGTCCGATGCAGTGGAACAGCAGCTTAGAGAGGAACGGAACAATTTGGAAGCTGAAATACGCCGTATGAAGGTAAATCTTTGCCCCAAAGACGAAAACGTAACACCCTAGTCTCAAGACGTTTATGATAGAACGGGTATACTAGCTTTATGAATCTCCAGCCAACTTATAGTTCTTCGCACGCCAGCTAATAGGAAATATGCACTACAAAATAAAATACACGACACTTGGGAGAGCCCTATGTCCAGCAGTGAACACCTTTCAGCTGAAATGTTGATGATGATGATATAACTTTTTTTGTAACGCAGATATTTCTCAAGGATTCAGCAATTAACAAGGTGCTGTTGCAGAAAGCTTAAAATTAAGAATTTCATTTCCAGGACGACTTAGCCAAGGAGCGCAACAAAGTTCGCGAGCTGGCCGGGGAGGGCGCTCGGCGTGCGATACAGGAGCGCAGCGCGGCGGAGCAGCGGTACAACGCGCACTTCGATGAGCTGCAGCATGATCTAGCTGCGCAGTATGATAATGTGGCTAAGTTACAGGTCAGTTTTTGGCCTAGCTTCTCGTTCTTCGTTCTGACACGCTTAGAAGAATAATGGAAGAAGAATTATAGGTACTGTTACCGACTTCCGACCTTGGATATACCAGCTTAACTTAATTCTACAATACGTATAGCTCATCTTTTACTTTGAATGAATTATAATATTCCGAATGATTAAAACCTCTTAGGACAACATCCGCTTGTCATCTTTCGGTGCATCAATTAATAAAGTTAGTTAGAACGCATGATTCTTTGATAAATATTACTGACAATAATTGTTATTTAATATTAGTTACCTATTTTATTAAGTAATCCAATTTGATTATTACATTAATAGAAGTTTCCATGTGTATATCATTGAAAGTCGTTAGCTTGCCAAGGGGCATGGTGTTACCGTAACTGGGTTGTGGAGATCGTAAAGGCAGTCGCTTCATGTAAAATAATGGTACTCAGCTGGAAGACGACCCCGTCAAGCGCGACCAAGCCAACATAATTGGGAAAAGGTTAGGAAAATTTATTGATGATTACTAAATAAACGTTATTGTCAATCAGTTGGACCTCGAGCGTCAACGTCGCGAAGAGAACGAACTGAAGAGAGAGCTGTCAATGAAGAACGCAGCCATCGATGAACTGAAGATGGAACTCAAGAATAAGACATGTACGTATAACTTCGTGGAGTAGATCTTAACACTAATGGACATAGATATCATTTTGATTCTAGCATAATGATAAGTACGTTAGACCACAAAATAACACCAGGGTCTTTAAAATAGTTACGGTCTTTCTGCTTCCAAGGTCAATCTAAAAGATGATATACAGGTATGCGAAACGCGGTGAACTTTGATTGCGCGATGTAGGACTTGTGTGACGTCAGATATTTTTTTAGTTCGTATGTGGCAGCATAGATGGCGCTAAAAGACAATACTGATTCTAACATAACGATATTCAGGTAGGTTAAGATCACAAAATTACACTAGAATGTTTAAAAAAAAATAAAGGTCGTCTGTTTCTAAGGTCAATGTAGATGATCATCATCATCATTTCAGCCGAAAGACGTCCATTGCTGGATATAGGCCTCCCCCAAGCGTCACCACGTTGACAGGATGATGATAAAATGTTACTATGATTTAAATATATATATATCGATCGCGATTGTTTTCATCATAATTATTATATGACCATAGTTAGACCGAAATCCTACTTTGTTTAACAGAACGGACTACTACTACGACTACTACTACCGACTACTTTTATTTTACTTTGCCGCGACCCTGAATAATTTTGATCTTCCAGCATCTCTCCAAGCGGACTTGGCTCAAGCTCACGCAGAGAAGGCGTCTTTGGATGAAGAGCTGGCGAGCGCTCGCCTGGCCATCGAGAGACACCAGCGACAGGCCAAGCATGAGACTAACCGACTCAACTCTGAGGTAAGAATAACCTTTTATCATTCTCATCAGGCAATCAATTCTGTAAAAAAAAACCCACCGTGAAAAGGTGAAGTGGGCATAAAGTGAGCTGTCATTACAATTGATGCTAGGAATTGACGTCTCTCTTCAAACTCAGTTCACGTTTGCGTCGCACGCGCACTATCACGGTGAGACAGTTACAGAGTAGCACGATAGTATCCTTTTATTTATTGTTTGCCATTCTAACAGAAGGTATGTTATCAGAGACTAGACCAGAGTCATTCGATATCATTGATAGCGATAGGCATGTACAAAAAATATCGATATATCAAAATATCGATATTTTTCCATACAATTTTTAATCGCGATATATTGATATTTTTTTTAGAGTATCAAACTCTTATCAATTTCGTTTTTTTTTAACGCAACTTTGGTTTCGTGTTTAATGTTACTAGATACTTCTTGCATGCTCCTCGCGCATCGTTAACTCTATCGCTCGAGCATTAATAAAAAATACTATTTTCTTCATGTCTATTCTTTTTTACGAATTTTGAATGCTTTGAGCATATGTATGAATAATCATGCGAGATCTATATGGATATTCTTCACTCGATAATTATCGATAGGTACTATTTAAAAATATCGATACGATAAATATTGTTTTTTTTTTTTCACTATATGGGATGGGTCCCTATTAAGCGATGGTCGTAATGCCAAAATGTAAGGGATTGATCACATGACATTTCGATAGCGGTATAACGCTTGACAATCCCATATATTTTTGTCGGCGCTTTTATTTATATTGCCTCTGACCTTGGTTTTTCGTTTCGGACAAAGCGTTACTGGGTATCTCCATTAGCATCTTAGGTACATACCGTTTCTGAACATTTGTTACTGTCCATCATCTTGGCATTCCACATCCTTTCTATCTACTTGGTCCTTCAAAAGCTTGGTCAATCAAATCATGATGGAAACGAATGCCAATTTTTTTATATTATTTCTATAAAAGTTGTAGCTTTGGATATACACATTATTGAAGTATTCTTCTTCCTTCTTCTAGATCCAGTCTCTTCGTCAACGCCTGGATCGGGCCGATGCTGACCTGGTGCATTCACGTCGCGAGAACCTGCGTCTGTCTGAACAAATATCTAATCTGGAGAAAGAGGTATTGTTAAAACATTGTATATGTCAAAATCTTAGAATGTTTTTAATTTACCTAGATTTAGAGTAAAATTCCTAGAATATTACATTTTTAGTCTATGTCTATCATATATCAGAAAAATAGATGAAGGCAATAAATTGTTCTGTTCACAGCAAACCATGAAGAACTTAACACCGATATCGCCGGAGAAGAACAAGAAAGAGAAGGAACTATCCACCATGCTCGAGTCAATGGAGAACAAGCACGGTACGTAATGTTACACTCTAAGTAGTTCCTCCAACGATGGGTCTCAACACTATTCTAAATCTTTGGGAAATAGGCTCATTCAATGGGTAAACTATTGATGTTTTGAAAGATTCTTCACACTTAAAACAATTTGGAACAATACCTTCAAAACATTCATACTTTACCCTTTCATTTTCTGCGCTTGCATGTACGTCTATAGTGCTATGAAAGGGCTTGTATTCTTTCTTAACGTTCAATAGTTTATTCATCAGATTGTTTACAATGATCTCCCATAGTAGTGACTACGTATTAGAGTTAAAGCTAGAACATTTGGTTCCGCAGCTAAAACGGTGGCTGGGTTGGAGTCCATGATACATTCACAAAACAGTCTGATGGAGAAACTCACCGGCGAATGTCGTTTGCTCACAGACAAGCTCGACGACGCAAATCGTAGGCACAAGTACGAACAATTTACAATCTAATAGCATGATTATATTCACTTTCCTTTATAACTTCACCTAACATTGCTGACTGAAATATCGTTACCCATTTAAAAGTATTGTCTTAACGTCGTGCTGTGTTTTTATTGGTGGCAGGCAGTGCGCAGAGTCGCGGCCGTTCAGACGAACCAATCAGAACACAGCGCGACCGTTCGAGATCACGAGACCGAGAGACTCGCCGTTCCAAGCGCCGCTCTGCAAAAGAGTCCGATTCGTCGAATAACTTCGTGCCAATCGTTGTTGGCCCGTTGACGACCAATCAGGATCTCACTAACATCAAAGGAGAGAAGATATACAACTTGCCGCTTATGATACAACAGCCCTTTTTACGGGAGAAAAAGGAGCCTATTAAAGTTGATATAAGTGTCAAGTTAGTACCAAAGCCTAGAAAAAAAGAGAAGAAGAAGCGAGGAGCGCACGTTGAGGAAATAGTAGTGCAAGCTGATGATAATAGAGGCGTTAAGAATAGCTTTAGCATGGAAGTCTCCGACGGCGATATACAAGTCCTGAATGAGACTGTAGAGATTATTGAAGATAAACCTAGTGCTACAGAAGAAGTAGATGCTAAAGACAGTCATAGTGTAGAGGAAAATGCCCAAGTACAGAAAAATCAGCAGAATTTGAATACAGAACAACCTATGGCAACCGATCAAAATAATGTAGATCCTTCTGAAGTAACACAAGAAGCTAAGGATGATATACCACAGGAAAGTAAAGAAGTACAAGAGGACGTAGTAGGAGATACTGTTAACATAGAAAGTGAAACTGCGAAAGAGAAAGAGTCTAGTCAAGAACAAGAAAAAGATGAGGAAACTGCATAAAATGCTTATGAAAGGGCATTTTCTGATTGACTGAATAAAGGAATTGTTAGAGAAAAGCGAATGATACGTATACAAGTAGAGTTTGAGCTGTAGTTTAGGTTAAGATAGATTAAGGAAAAGCACTGGTAGTCTTTGATGTAAAGCAATTTGTGAAAGATACCAAGTAACTTCTTATGCTTCATCATAATCATTTCAGCCGAAATACGTCCACTGCTGGACATAGGCCTCCCCCAGGAGGCGCCACATTGACCGATCCCTTTAGATGATACACTACTTATGCTTAGTTTTAAAATAATTCTGAATAGTTATAAGTTTATCATTGTTGCCAATAAGTTCCTTCTTTTTGATTAACGCTAAAGTTTAGATATTTTTTTTTAACTTTTCAAAAACATTATCTAAATAATTTTATTGTTGTCCGTCATTGACTACCAGTGTTCTATATAATTTTATTCATGTTGTAAACGTTTGTGCAATGTAGTGTGATATTTGTTGGCTTGTTATGTTGTTTTTTTAGCATTTTATTCAGTGTTATCAATGTTTATCTCTCGGTGTTGTGAGACAGTACAAAATTACAATAACTTTTAATGGGTAACGATTATACAAGTGTGTGCAATAAATAGTTGTTAAAAATCTATTTTTATATTCATTTCATACAGCCAGTTTGTTTTTTTTAGACTGGAAATCATTATATTGTTCAGCGTTAGTTATAAATTCCTCTTTATTCATATCTCATTCTTTAAATTCTCAAATGATTTCCAGTCTTGATATTGCAATTCCATAGTTACAATTAGATTCATTCGTATTTTTTTATATAGTCTCATCTAGCCTCACAATATTCACTCACATATTTCCATTTCAGAGCAGAAAGAACACAATTGCTTTGCAGGAACGTTGAGTTAATGAGAAAGCTTAGGAACTTATGGAGTTCCCATAAGAAGTATTGCACTACTACAATAACACCTTTGAGAAGTTATACACCTTTGAGTGGGTATCCGCATAGTCGGACCTCTTATGACTTAGATCGCACATATTACACATCGACCCCTAATTATAGAAATAGATTTAGAAGGGACAGTCTTCTGAGTGACTCCTCAAGGGACGAGGTTCGTGGCTTGACCAGAAACCTAAGTGATCTTTCCATTGATAGATTTGATGATTCTGATGATGATCCAGTGAAGGTAAGTGATGATGGAAGTTGATAGAGTGATAATGTTTTGATAGTTGTAGATACATTTGATTTGATAAGCATGCCTGCATGTTTAATTGTAGATTTAGTTTGATCAAATTATTAATATTAAATTACAATTGTGTTGTTCACTTTGATCCAACAAGAATCTAAGTAATGAAAATAGAAAAGAATATATTTATGTAAAATCTTGTCCACATTTTTTGTTCGACGTTTAAAAGTCAGACATATTTTTCGTAAAAACCAAATTATAATATATACATATGTAAATTGTATCTGATCATCCCAAAAGTCCAGAAAATATATAGTTATAATTATAACATCTATAACCTGCATGGTGTTTGCTATATGCCTCACTTTGTTTGTTTGTGTGTGTTCACGAATGGCGTGCTCAGGCAAGAACTGGCAACTCTCCAGCATCAAGTAAACGGCCTCTCGCGATCCATGCAGACCCCGCTCAACACGCCTAGCACTTTTGAAGGTATGTATAATAAAATATATAAAAAAAACAGCATCGAAAAGATATGATTGGCAACTAGAATGCATCGCCTGTCCAAGTATATAGAAGCCATATTATTTGGTTGCATTATAATCGGCTGGTCGGCATCAATCGGCAAAATCTAGTAGGAAATGTAAAAATTGGTAAGACAACATGTTTCTGACATGCCAAACATTATATTAGACGATTAATGTTTTAGGTGGGTAAAAATATAATAATTAATAAGTTAAGCCTGGCATATTTCCAATAGATAAAATTATTGTGTTTTCCCTATCATGGCACTATTTAAACTCACTGTATAGCATCAGGAATAAAACTACTAAGTTAAATATTGAGTTAACTAATTATGTGTCTATCCTTCCTTACAGCACATTCCCCGCACCCGACCACTACCGACAGAAATGTACCACATCCCCCGTCCGACAGCGGACGAGACTATACCGGAGCTGAGTCCCCCAGACACCCCACACATGGACCGGACGCACCAATCACAACAGTCCAACGAGACGACAGCTACCAAGCTCCAGGAATAACTGACCAACCAGAACACGCCATACACGACCAAGAAATTGAAGAAGATGAACACATTACTGTAGGTGTTAAACCAATCGAAAAAGAATATCAGGACACAGACAATTTTGAAGAACAAGAAGAACCAGTTAAGCTAGAAATGGAACAGGTACTTAAACAGGAAGCAGAGAAACCCATGGAAGTTGAACATCATGAAGAATTTGACCCCCAATATCAATATGATCAGAATTACGAACAACCAGCAGTAACTGGTGATGATCAGTACCAAAATTATGAACAACAACCATACACTGATCAACAATACGAGAATTATGAGCAGTATCCACAACAGGCAGCTGATCCAGCCGCGCAATATGATCAACAATATGAAAATTATGCAACAGAAGAAGGGAACTATCCATCTGAACAGAACTACGATGCTACTCAATACGCTCAGGAATTACCAAATGAAACTGCGCAAAGTGATAGTAAAACCCCACAGGAACAAAGCTATGATGCTCAGTATGCCCAAGAATATCAAGGTGATCAGAATGCGCAGATTCCAAAAGAAAAGGTTCCCGAAAGTAAAAAACCACAAGATAAACTACCTAGTCAAAGTTAGCAATTTTATTAGATTTAAGTTGTATTTGTTCGTGCAATATTTTGTTATTAAGAAAGCTTATTTGTTTTATGTATTTGTGCTAGTTTTAAATGTAGATAATGAAGCTTTTGATGTTAGAGATGTTATAGATAAATAGAAAAACTATTCAAGCAGGGTTAAGGAACTTCAATTGATTAGGGAAGAACTTGACAAAAGGTTACTGGCAGTTGGAGTTAATTAACTCTTAAAGGGAAGTTTTGAATCAACAAACAAACAAATATCATAGTAGTTAGTAATGAAGAGACATTATAGTAGCTAGAGAAGGAACTCAGATTGAATACTAATTACGCCCGAAATTAAAAAAAAAAACAATATACATAAAAGTTATCATTTAATAATAATTAATAGTCTAGAAACCTATCTTTAACTACACAAGAAACCATACCTTCATTATGACTGGACCACTTTGTGCCAGCATTATCATTCTATCTTTTAATAACCCTAAAAACTTAGCTCTAAAGTACTAAACATCGACTTATGGGATCTTCCTGATGGCGAACGGCCTATAGGCAAAAATTACAAATGCAAATCGGTCGATATGATACATTGCATTGCATCCATATTAACTTACTTGCAATTTCGCTTCATAAAAATCTCTTATCGGTGTGATATGAATAGAATCGCGTCGAACTATCAGGAAGGTCTCTGTTAGTTGCTATAAAATTCTCTATACTATCCCCAATAAACATTGAATGTCCACCGAGTAAAACACCTTTAAATAATTAACTTAGTTTTGCTCAATATAATGTTTATAGATCATTGCCTTGTTTTATTTCAACACTTCCGTGTTTTACTTAACTGTTGTATGTGTTTCTATTTCATGCTCATTTGGATTTAGTACTGCGCGGTTATATTCGGTCAGTAGCTAAAGATAGGCCGACGTGGTAGTCAACAATGAAATCATATAAAATTTTACCAATACTGAATCAAAAGGAAGACTTGAAAAAAGACAGTTATTTAAATTTTCGATTCCCTTCCAATTTAGTGATATATAGAGAAATCAATGGAGGAATCATCTAAAAGTACGTATATATATATATGAAAATCTTTTCAATCTGGCGACAGCCAATCGTTTTCAAGATTCAAACGTACTAAACTTACAAACCTTTTCTACAATATATATTATAAAAACAGCCAGTGGCTTGGTCGATCATGATAACATACCAATCCACTTAAATAGCAAACAATACAATTTAATAACGACACCTTTCAACAAATATCAATTTTGAATTTTATCGGAAAACATTAATTAGTGTTTTGTTCGGATTGGGCACGCTCGTAACGTTGCCTTCAATCGGCAGCGGGGTGCACCATGAGAAATAACTTCTTTTATATTTTAGTAATTTGTGCATTTACTGAGATTCTAACGGTAAGTCAAGGCTTCGTACTAATATAGGCGATTCTATGAAAGTTATACCTGTCAATTAATTGGTATCCCGACACCCTAATTTGACACCCTAAACCCTAATTGCATTCATTGATTCATAATGTATAAAGATCCGTCTAAAATTTGTGATCGATCCCATGAATTTATATGTTACGCAATTAGGTTTCAGGGATAGCAGTGGCATTTTTTAGAATACACGATATACATTGGGATACACATAACCATTCGATATAAAAAAAAACATAACCTTACTTATTTTATAAGAAATACTCACTGTATTTTAATTGTATAGATAGATGAAAAAAAAAATAGATCACAATTATCAAAGGAAAAATCCTATCCTACTTATCTTATAAACGCGAAAGTTTGTATGGATGGATGTTTGTTACTTTAACCGAAAACTACTGGACGGATTTTGATGAAACTTTTCAGTAATATAGCTTATACATGAGAACAACATTTAGTGTATAATTTATAAAGTTAGAAGTACTAATGCCTTGCGAGCGGAACCGCGCACGGCAACTAGTAAGGAATATGAACATAAATATCGATAAAAAATTCACAGAAAAATGGGGAAAAGAAACCAGCAGGGAAAGAACCCGTCAAACACACAAGAGAATTTTACGAAGAAGAAGCAAAGAAAGATATAGATAACCTACTATCGAGTATTAAAAGCCACGGTTTCAGTGTAGAAGAAAACGATGATGATACTGGGGCTCTAGATGTACCAAGAAACAACAAAATAATGGAAAGGATAGACAAAATTTTGGAAACGCCAAAAGCAAAAAAGTCAAAGAGCAAACAAAAAACACTAAGATCCAATGCTCGGAATTACGCTGATAATTACTACAGTGATGATATACAAAATTTACCCTTGAATTTCAGAAACACTATTAGAAGTACTCGTAGCTCCAATATCGACGATTCTAAATATAAAGATAAAATTGATAATAATGTATTATTACAACTTCTGAATACATTAGCCAATTCCAAAATCGGTTCTGTAAAAAGTAGAATAAGTGGAGGACATAATGCAAACCCTGCGTTACGAAACGGAGTGAACCACGTGAATATAAAGCCTGAGGTTTATCCTTTATTTATTAATGACAAACATGGCACTAGAGAAATAGCTTTGGGTGAGGACACTTTACGAATAAGTGATCAATATTTTGCTTACGATGAAGATTCATTGACTAAACTAATGAATAAAGCAGAATACACAAAGCCACAAGACGAAACTGTTATAAGGATACCGGTGTCGGAAAACTTGGACATCAAAGGACTTTTAAAAAAACTACAAATTAATCGTGACGAACTTATTCCAACAGGAAAAGAATCTGACGATAGTGTCAGGTTACAGGATTTTGTGAATACAATTTACACACAATCATCAAATCATTTCAGCCCAGGCAATAGATTAGATAATTTCCGTACTCCTTTGGTTGATCTTGATCATAACATAGATTCTAAATACAGAGACAACAGCAACACAATTTATGTCAGAAGTGACGTTGTTAATAGAGTAAACCCAAGTACTAATGATCGATTGGATGAACTTATTAAATATTTGGAAACTGGAAAAAACTTGAGGACTTCGCATAACGCATTGTCTTATGACAATAGATCAGTATGTATTCATAAACTTTAATATTTGATTTATATCTTTATGTACTTCAGAGATAGGACATAAAGATTATTATTAGGTTTAATAACTTAGACAAGCCAAATGCATTTCATACTGTAGATTTGACTATATAGATAGATACATTACTGTAGATTTGATTATCGGGTGTAAGTGATTAAAGAAAAAGTCGAAATAATGTTTGAATTAATTTAAAACCGAATAATGAATTCAATAGACTAAAACAAGATCAGTTGCGCCCAAATACTTAATAATTATACAACAGCAACTAGGCAAACAATTGTTTAATTTTTTGTTATTTACATTTTGCAGCAACCACAACTCCTGGGACCGGTAATTATCAATTATAATTATACTATCGTTAAAGCTAAATTTCTACAATATTATGTCCATAATGGTTATATGTTAATGGATAGTTCTGAATCCGCAAAGCTGGTTTGCTTTTGAGGACTTCCTGAAAACTAGAAAGGTAACCAGTGACTGCTATGAAAAGGTAAAAGTCAGCAATATAAACGGACTTTATTATAAACAATCATTTTTTCTCTGTAGAAAGTGCTCTATCATCGTTATGAGGAAATCTTTTTTCACCTATACTCCATTTATTATAACATTAGACAAAAGAGGCTCGCAGAAGCAGGAGTACGAAACCTTTTATTTTCAAGTCAAGTTCAAACAATTTTAATAAATAATGTATATGATTTTTTTGTAAGTCACAATTTATGGCATACAATAAAGCGTATTCTATCTATCTACTCGTCACGATTATTGGATAGGTACATGAAATGAAAAAAAATATTAGTAACAATCAGTTTATTAAAAACAACTTTATCACAATATGTCCATGTTTTCAATCAACCAAATAAATACAACACAAAACACCACATAAATTTAGTCACTGCTACCATCAGTCATCACAAATGATAATAATTAACTGACATGGGTGGTAACAAAAGTCATAATTTTAACTATAATAATTTAGAATGACAGAGAACAAAAATACACTTTCACAAGCTAAATACCAACTAAGAAAACATTTTTCAGAGACAGAAGTGTGAGATGTGATTTATTGCTATTAAATAAGAGAAAAGGTTGACACGACATTATTTTATGTAAAAACTAAATAATATTAAAATAAAGCCTTGTAATTTCAGAAGGTAAATAGGTTAAATAAGTGCAATTAAGTGTAACAACTGTTATTTAAATTGATTATATTTAACTCCACATCAATCTTGACTGTAATAGTGTTAGTTGTATTTTTATTACAAAGTGTGCACCTAAAAGAGCCTTTTTTAACTTCTGTCTAATGCTATAGTAAATGGAGTATAGCTTGTATCGTATTGTATCTTCTTAATTTCCTTCTCAGAGCAGACGCGGTGACTACAAAGGTCGACCAAGAAGATCTACAAACACACAAGCAGGTTACACCCAAGATCCTGACACTTGTAAAACATACAATGAAAACCTCTCAAAACTCTGGTCTAACCTGTCAAAATTAGTAAACATCACAGAACAACCCAACGACAGGGCGCTACATAATATAGCCATAATGATACAAGCATATTTAGATCATCAAAACGCAAAAGAACCACCCGAAACACACAAAGAAAAACAGGAAAGACCTAAAGACAAAATCAGTGAAATTATGTTAAAAATTAGGAAGCTGTTGGTTGAAGAAGGTAGTAGTGCAGATAAAATAACAAAAATCATCAATAAGCAACTTAAACTGAATTATACGAAAGTCGATAGTGATGAATGTGAATGTGATTGTGAAGATGTTAACAAGGAATTTCTTGCTTCATCAGTTGATTTGCTGTTTAAAAACTATTTGTCGAATGCTGATTGCCAAGGTGAACATGATATATCAAGAACCAATAAACAGAGTCTGAGAGATAAAAGGGGTAAACCTGGAAAAGGTACATCTAATACTGGGCACACAATGCTCTCCCTAGCAACCGATGATTTTAAACCAGATTTTCTAAACATACACTTTGAAGACGAGTTGTATAATGATTTCCATAAGGGAAAAGTGCCAACTAGTAACTACAGAAGAGTTTTCAAGCCAAGTTGGAAGCGAAGATCTCGACCTGCATATAGATCAGGAAAACAGAATGAAAGTGAGAAACTGTCAACACGATCAAAATCATCTTCAAAATCTGCCAGTAAGAAACATAAAAAAAAATCCCTCAAATCTGATCAACGCGAATGTGACAAGTATGCTACTCGCCAACTAATAGTTTCATTGCGACAAGTCATGGAAAGATTTATGGGGAAAATTGAATGTAAAGTCGATAATACCTTGCGATCTGTCAGTTTTGCTAGAAATTCAAAGAATCCTTACTATTTGTATGCTTCTAAATACTATTCTGAAGAAGATAGTCGACGCCAAAAGAAGACAAAGTCTAGGTCAGATACAAAAGATGCGGGACGAAATAACTATAAAACGCATAAAAGAACACACATAAAACGCCATGATGCTTCAGTCAAAAATGATCGAGATGTTAATGTTCATGATGATGAAGACTCCGAGTGGGATAGAAAATATGGTTTTGACCAAAAAAATCAAAAAAACGTTGCTCATGATACAGATGTTCGAGAGAATAAACAGCTTGGTAACAGTGACTCTCTTACGACTTATAATGAATATTTCCAGTCTCCACCGCTCTATGATGATTATGATGGCATTTACAAAACACATCAAGTAATTGATTCGAATGGCTTCCAAAGCTTAAAAAACCCATCGGCTTCTTTAAATGATAAGAAAACTATTAAAGAGTTGACTCCATCTGGTGTAGAACAAGAAACCGAGGATAGTGACGAATATGATACATATTACGAAGACCTGTTTGCGGGACAGGGAGAACCAAATATGTCAAACGATTATCAACAAACAGAATCAAGTACTGTAGAGACATCATTTATAGATTTAACAAAATTAAGAAGTAATGATCAATTAATCGAAGAAAAAAGCAAAACACACGCCAAAAATTTTGAAAGCATTACAGAGTTCCTTAAAAAAGCTCGTGACGCATCTCTGCAGACACCAGAATTTGCAGTACCTTTTGCTCTAGACACTAACAAAGGGTATGTAGAACTCACGCATCTTATAAAGTATCCTAAAATACTTGTGTATCGTCCACAGTTCCTAGTCAAAAACACTATGCCCTACGATGATTTTCTAAAAACAATCAATAATATGAGTATGACGAATGATGATGTACGGTTAATGAAAATTGTAAGACATTTGCCTAACAGTTCTGTTCAAGTTCTATTCGAAACTGAAGATCTTGAGGCGCCTTTAGAGGTACGCAATCTTGATGAAAATAGCAAAATTGGTTCGCCAGACCCTATAAATTACCAAAATGCCGAAAGCAGAAGACTCGTATCTACGGCTAATGAAAATACAAATACTGACTTGACGGACGGAGGTAGTGAAGATTCCCTTCGTATTTATCGCAATGATGCTCGCAGAATAGACTTAGGTGCACTCAAATCAGGCATTTCAAGCAGTAAATCTGAGGAGCGTATATCTCCAGATTTCAATCTTGAATCAGATAAATTAAGAACAAAAGAGGAATTATCTCCAAATATGTATTTTGAGAACAATCAGGACACTAATGTCTCAGAATCGAGTTCATGGTCCAGTACAATACCAAACTTCTCCTCTGGGTCATTTCCAAATAAAGAATCCAGCAAAGATGAAGGCTCTTCCGTAGGCTCTGCAATAGGCTCACAAATAGAATCTAGCAAGCAATTAGGTTTAGGCTCAACTCTGAATTTCAGTAACAAATTAAATCCAGTGCACCAGTCAAAATGGGGTTCATTCTTCAGCAAGTTGTTCTCATTTCATCCCAAGCCTCATTCCACTATGAACTCACAATCACACATGAATCCCCACTTGGATTCTTCGGGCTCAATTTCTGTTTCCAACTCTCAAAACTCACACTCGGGTTCATTGGCAACCTCCAATTTTGGTTCACATTCATATACCGACAGTAGCAATCAGGCAGTTGAAAACAACTCCTCTTCTTCAACTCAGTCCACTGCCCTTCAATGGTGGAGAAAGTGGAAGAACATAGTCAAAGGGAAAACAAAGGTAAAATAATTGTATGACAGTAGAAAACTAAGTAGTGCCTGATTAATTACCTAAGGAATACGAGGAAAGTGGGAAGCCAGCAAACTCTGGTAAGTAAGTATAGCAATCGCACCTGCGCATGATGGTCGCAGATCAGCAGAGATCAGATGAAATGCAAATAGTGATATAGTCAATCAAATACACTCGCGAGCAATGAAAAAGTTCCAGTGACATAGCACCAAATTACTCCTAAACGGGAAAGGCTAGCTTAATGACGCCGTCTGCAATATTGAAGTACATTTAACAGCGCATCAGAATATTACCAACTAAAAACGTAAATATTGTGTTCAAATTTTAAATTAAATGTTTTAAAAAATTGGGGCCATTTGGCAAATAAAACCAAATCTCTAAGTAGGGGTTTTATTAGGTGTAAACGTAGGTTTTGATAACTCAGTACTTGGTGTTTCCTCCATGTGCTCTCGATACAGCTTCTACGCGATTGGGCATGCTGAATACCAGATTCGTCAGCATATGCTGAGGAATGTTCTCCCATTCTTCGATGAGCGCGTAATTCAAGTCACGAACAGTAAATGGAGGTGGAACTCGTTTGCTCACACTTCTGTCAAGCTCGTCCCAAGCATGCTCAATAGGATTCAAATCGGGGCTCCTTGCTGGCCACTCCATTTTGTGAATTCCTACGTCCTGAAGATACTCATTTACAACTTGAGCAGTATGGGCCCGTGCATTATCGTGCATGAACACTGCATTGTCGCCCATATTGGCCAAAAACGGACCAGCATGTTCATTGAGAATCTCATTGATGTATCTCACAGCAGTTAGGTTCCCGTTCTCGATTGGAACTAACGCTGTTCGACCCTCTGCAGAGATACCAGCCCACACGTGAACGGTACCTCCGCCGTGTGCCACTTTTTCTTCAAAACATGCTTGTGCAAAACGTTCTCCTGGTCGTCGGTATACTCTTTTCCTCCCATCATGATGGTACAGCATAAATCTTGACTCATCAGAGAACATCACTCTGCCCCATTCGTCCTCACCTCATTCTGTATGCTCGCGGGCGTATCACAATCGGGCAACTTTATGATGCCGTTCCAGTTTTGGGCCATTTGCTGCTTCAATCCTCTTTCGGCAAGACGTCTCCTGACTCGCTTATTGGCTCCCTTCGAACTTGCAGAAGTTGTTGTTGAACCGCAACTCCCGTCTGATGTCGATTTCTTAACATTGCTGCCGCAATGAAACGATCTTCTCGGACTGTTGTGCACTTGCCAGTACCTGATCTTCTCAGGTTTAATCCAGTCTCCCTAAACCTTTGGATCACTCGTTGGACAGTAGTATGTGTCACGCCCATTATTCTGGCCGTATTTCTTTGGCTGGTCCCCAATTCCACCATAGTGATGATTCTCGTACAATCCTCGGGTGATGCATGAATTATGGGTACGAGAGCCGTAAGACTTTACAATTTAAGAATTCTTTCACAACGGCGAAAACAAAGATGAAATCAAAAGCAAAACAAAAAACGAAACAAATGTATTCCGAAATTTTCAAACCCCAAAATTTTATTTTTTTACTATTTTTATCCATGGCTTCAAAAAGACCAGTATTTAAAAGAGTTTAAGTTTGCATTATAAAATAGATTTCATTATATACTTTTTAATTTATGAAGCTAGGTTCTGTCTTAGGAGATATTAAGGTGTTTGTCGACATTTTGTGGGTGGAACTTTTTCATTGCTCGGCAGTGTATTATTATCAAAGCCATCAAAGTCTACAGATGGCCGAATCGGAGCAACGTCATCAATCAAGGGTTCTATGCTTACTAAACTTGGGAACTGCCTGTTAGCATTAAGGAGAGCCTTGTGTTTCCATCTATTCCAAGTAGGCATACATCAAAATACCTGGGTTTTTTTACTGGTTGCAGCTGGATTATTTTTTAATGAACTATCATGCCTCATACAAGGTGAATTGATGACCTGGTTGGGTCCGCGGGAGTCCGCTAGACGTGAGAAACACTGGACTGCAGGACCGTCCGATCTGGTGACGCTTGGAGGAGGCCTATGTCAAGTAGTGGACGTCTTTCAACTGAAGTTATGATGAATATGCAGACGGAATTAATGATTTTTGTGTTATTTCTAGCAAATTATCGGGAAGATGGCTTCTTTTGCGGAGAAAATCGACCACATAATCAAGCCATAATCTGCGCATCGGACTAAACTTTACAAAGACGTTTTGATGGGATACAGGATACTATAATAAAGATCAAATAAAATCTCCAGACCATTTATTGTTTTATAATGATATGCTAGGCATATTTTTATGTAAAACTTGTAAAGCCAAATTACCTTTACTTATATGTATTAGGATATAGTTTTCAATAATTTCTTATTCAAACGAATTGGGGTCAGGCAAATGCATCACTCACTGTACAGCCCGTAATAAAACTCTCTAGACTGAAACTTCTGTCAGAATCAGGATGTATACATACAATGTACTGACAGCAAACAGTGAGAAACACTACATACACTGGCGGACTAAGGGGCAGGCGATCCGCCCCGGGCCTCTTGACTTGGGGGCCTCCAAATCACGATATGTTTATCAAATTCTAAGCGAGGTAATTCTACGAGGCAGTTTGGACTATTTTGGTGACCCCATAGGTACAATTTAAAAACGGATTTTTCACAAATTAAAATATATACAAAATTTAACATTAAAATTATTATCTATATTCGTATATAGTACAAAACCTGTGCCGCTCTCGCCAAACTTCTGGGCCGCCCTGAAGTTGGCTTACCGCATGCGCGAGGCACGAAACGGCGCAGTTTTTGTATGAGATTTACTATAACGCAGCCATTGTAGCCAACTTCAGGGCGGCCAAGAAGTTTGTCGATAACTATATCAGTGCTTATCGGAACGGCTTGCGCTAGTAGATTCTGGTTTATTTTTATAAATGTCCTTATGCCTTGTGTCTCTTATTCTACTGGCGGAATAAGAGGGAGTGGCAGCCCGGGAAATGTCCCGGGCAAGGTTACCCAATATGAGGTGATCCCTCAGGACAATGGTCCTGGACAGGAGCGGCCTTAACGGCTGCAAAACTCCGGGGGGGGGGGGGGGGGGTTGGCATATATTTGCAAAGCCTATGCAATAGACCTGTGTTAAAAATTAATAATAGACGGAAAATGTAAAACTTGGCACTATTCGTGTTCTTTTTGTAACCAACTTTATTTTCTTGTTTCGAATAACTGTTTGTTAAGGATAAAATAAAAAGTTTCAATTTATTGTAATATTGCATTAGATTATTTTTTGAATAAATTATAATTGTAATGTTTTTTTAATGTTTAATTTTAAATACTTGTATTTGTACAATAATATCAATTATGTATTTGTAATAATTTTTTGTTACAATTGTTAGTTACGTCTAATCGGAGGTTGGCGCTAACGGCTACAACACAGTTTCACACTAATATAGCTATTAATGAACACTAATACTTTGTAAACATGTTTAATGTTCCAATAAAATATTTCATTTGATTAGAATTGTAAGCTTTTTGGGTTGTCGCGTGAGGCCCCTGCAAGAGCGAGGCCTCTGGCCCTGCTAAACACTCCCTAAGGCCGCCATAACCATTTTTCAATCAAACCCCAAATAGTGCCAAAATATGTTCAGTAAGTAAGACGCAGTTTGGAGTTAGGGCCCCATACGTCTGCAAACGAAAAACGTAGAGAGCCAAAAGTATAGCGCGCTATAGTATAGTGTAGTGTAGTAGTAGCTTGCTTTGCTCGCTCCAGCATTCTACAGACAGTATATTATTACAAATTCTTTTTTGCATAAGTCGACTATGTGACTGTTATTTCTATAGAAATAGTAAAATTATTCGAGGCGCGGTGTTAAAATGATGTAGCTCGCTTCGTTCTCTCTTGCATAACGTTCTTTTGATAAATGTTTTCCGCATAAGTCGCCAAAGGGCAAGTTAGAAAAAAAATATAAAAAAACGTGATTGCAACGATTCAGTGATAGTGATTGCTTCGTTTGCTCTCAAAACCTGCATGAATGGTCAAAACAAAACCTAAACTTTGTGAGGAGAAGAGTAAAAAATTTCGAGCCCAGGGTCGCTCACTCTTGCATTCTGCGGTCTCAAGATTTTGCAGGTAGGGGCGGGGCCTCCGTTTAGTTTTGCCGCCCGGGCCCCCGACAGGCTTAGTCCGCCACTGTCACAATATTATATTGTTATTTGTTAATTGTATTATGTATTAAATGATTATCCAATGTTTGTTTTTGTATCTGTGTATCATTTATCTCCTAGGAACTAATCCAATTTTGATGAAATGTATCTTAAAATTGCATTCTGGACATTTAATATTAAAGTTTTTCTTCAGGCATAATTCCTAATTCGTTTACCAAACCATTAAATTAGGTATCGAATAATTAGGTTGGTAGGCGAGAGAGTACTCCAGCAATCTCTATTCTCATTGATCTGCTAAAAGATTTCCTGCCAGATTCGGTGTAATCTGGCCCTGAAAGATAACGCACTAAGTGTGATTCGGCCGTGGAACGTCGCACAGTGTGGACGCTTGTCGATCGTCCCTACAGTATTTTAAATCTAAATTCTGTGATTGGTCATCTTTACCAAGTTTCAATTCCTTGTCGCTCCTTAAGCGTTTATACCAGCCGGCACCTCCCTCTGGGCAGTCCTAGAGCGAGACATCAAGATTTTGTTGACAACATCCAAATTTGGTTCCGAGAAATTTTTGTGATTGCTGGATTCGAACTCGCACCTGGCCGAGCTTGGATCCGTGCGCCTACGCAACGCGCCACCGAACCAGTGGTGGGCGGCGACGAAACGACGCTGCCAGTGCTACGTGCAGCGGACGTCATACCGGCGACGAGAGCTACGAGTGCTACGCTACAAGTGCTACAACCGTGTTATCTGCTACGAACGCCCTGGCTACGTCTCATCGACTACGCGGTTCGCCCGTTATTGAGTACAAGTTTTGCTGACTTTTATGCAAATCTTTTCTTGTCAGTTGGTACCTTTGATTACAATTGTATCTGTATAAGATGCCTTTAGCAAAGCGTACTCCGCCTAAAACCCCGCTAACCAAATCAGAATCTGACATAGCCACTGCTGTTCTCCAAAGTGATTATGTAAACAAAAATAGGAACAAACGTCCACGTGAAGATAGCTCGCCTCAAAGCGAGACACGGATGACTTCTATAAATTTACAAGAAGAACTGGCTGCCTGGAAAACGGAACAAAATAGTAGTATATCAACATTTTTGGCAGAGCAGACTTCTATTATGTCCAAGCTTGCTTCCGATATAGGTGAAATTAAGACTCAAAATATCCAAATACAGTCTTCCAATGCGGAATTCCGGAAATCAAATGAAGAAATGATCCAGTCAATCGTCTTCATGAACAAAAAATTTGAAGATATGAAGAAGGAGGTGGAAGAGTTAAGAAAAGAACGCCAGGAACAACATAAATATATTCAAAGCTTGGAACAAAAGATTTCAGATCTTCAGCGAATGACTCGAGGGTCGGGCATTGAACTACGTAACATTCCACTGGAGAGCTCAGAAAATGTAGATAGTCTGACCAAAACAGTATGTTCCATCGGCGAACTTGTTGGATTACGCATAGTGGAATCTGATTTCCGTGACATACACCGTCTAGCAGGAAAGCCAACCACATCAACAACCCCCCGCCCCATAATGGCGGAGTTCACCACAGTAAAAACGAAAAGAGCTCTTATGTCAGCAGTCCGATCGTATAACAAAGGAAAGGGGAAAGAAAATAAGCTTAACACGAGACTTCTTGGAATGCCAAGAGAGCGGAAACCAGTATACATCGAAGAACAAATTTCCGCCAGTAACAAGAAACTATTCTATCAGGCTCGAGAATTCGCAAAACAAAACTCTTACAAATACTGCTGGACTTCAAATGGTAACATTTTCTTACGCAAAGCTGAAGGTGACAAACAACAACTTATAAACTCCGAAAAATGTCTCCAGGTACCCGACAAAAATAACCTGTGACTAACCTTTCTTAATTACGCAACATCTTTTTCCTATTTGTATAATTATTCAACAACAACAACAACAATCTCTCACATTACTCAACACACGCACAAAATTCCAACACTTACAAAAAAACAAAGCATTCATTACTTAATAACACATAGCTCTCTCACAAACATTCAGTCTCCTTATGCCAAACAATTTTCTTGTGTAACCAACAACTCCATATACAAATGGCTAACATCACTAACATAAACAATGACCTCGACCAACTCTGTGTAGGACGCGGCGTCTATCTGCAGCTCTGATAATTGCAAAAATACCTAAAATATTGTGACACAAACAATATAAATCTTTTGCACATAAATATTCGTAGTATAAATAAAAACTTTGATTCACTACAAGCACTATTGAGCCGAACTGACATAAATCATGACATCATAATATTGACCGAAAGCTGGCTCAGTAAAACAAATAATTTACCTAAACTGGATGGTTTTCAATCATACTGTACAAAAACAAATTCTAACCAAAATGATGGCGTTGTTATTTATGTAAAAGAGGGTCTAAAAGGCACAGTGTGGGAACCGGAATTTAATTGTGGAAATTTCCTGGTATATCAACTGGAAAATAAATTGGCAGTGGTGGCAATCTATCGCTCGCCATCGTACAACTCTAAAGAAAATTATGATAACTTTCTTGTAAGTCTAAATAACGTCTACATCAAAATGCCCTCTTTTCCTAATATCGCTCTTGTTGGGGATCTTAACATAGATATAAGTCAAGATAACAGAAACCAGCGAAGCCTAGATTATTTATTGCTTAATGCCTCTCACGGGCTTCTCCCTACCCACTTATTCCCTACCCGGCTTGACAAGTGCCTAGATCACACTTTCCTCAAAACTAACTTACCCGTTATCACACTTGTTGTGGACACCCACATTACCGATCATAGACCCACTCTTTTATCTATTGCGGACCCCAAACTTGTGCGAAAGCTACGCCACTCTGCCACCCGTATAAATCATGATGCTATTGTGCAGAATCTACAAAACACGGACTTTTCGGCTATTTATGAAACCACCGATCCAAATCTATCCATGAATAATTTCATCGCCATAATAACTTCTGCAATATCTAATAACTCAGTACAAATCAAAATACCTAGACGCAAACGAACTATAAAACCATGGATAACCCCAGGTCTTCTAAAATGTATAAAAAACCGTGATAAACTGCATAATAAATCCAAAAAAGCACCCGATAATCTGATCCTAAGGCTAACCTACACTCGCTACAGAAACTTTTGTAATTCCTTGCTTCGAAAGTTGAAAATTTCCTATGAAAAAAGTGAACTAGAAAGAACGAGAAATAATCCCAGAGAGTTATGGAAAACCATTAAGAATATTACACACACATCAAAAACTCGAACTATACCTGAAGAGCTACTAAGCTTATGCGATAATCCTCATTCTTCCGTTAGCAAGGTATGCCATTTCTTTGCTAACATTGGCAAAAACCTGGCGGCAAATATCGAATCTGGTGCACAATCCCTCCTGCTCCCAGAACAGCGTTCATCCTCTTGTAATATCTCCAACCCAACTATCAATTCATTGGCTCTGCTAGAAGTAGACGAAGCCGAAGTAGAGTCACTTATAATTCAGTTAAATAATGACAGTGCTGTTGGCTGGGATGGAATTTCACCCTTATTGTTAAAGAACTGCAATAATGTACTAGTTCCTCACTTGACTTTCCTTTTTAATTGCTGTCTGCAAAAGGGTGTCTTTCCTGAAGCTTTAAAAAAAGCTATAGTGCATCCTATTCATAAGGGAGGAGACAGAAACTGTGTCAATAATTACAGGCCCATTTCAGTGCTACCGGTACTTTCAAAAATTCTCGAAAGGATACTCAACAACCGTCTCAAAGATTTTTTAGATAGATATAAAATAATAGCTGAGAATCAGTACAGCTTTCGGAAAAGAATATCAACAGAAGACGCAGTACTTGACTTGACGAAACATGTAGCGAAGAACCCGGATAGCAAAACTAAATGCTTAGGTATATTTCTAGACCTGTCTAAGGCCTTCGACAAAGTTTCTGTTTCCTTACTGATCTCTAAACTGGAATTGATTGGTGTGCGAGGAATTGCCCTAGAAATATTTAAAGACTACTTGAGAAACCGCACTCAACGTGTCAAAATCAATACTTACCTCAGTGACGAAGAACTTGTCTCCTTCGGCGTCCCGCAGGGTAGCATTCTGGGGCCTAGTTTGTTCCAAATTTACATAAATGACCTATGCAACTTACAGCTCCCACAATGTAAAATTTTTACTTACGCTGACGACACCGCGTTGATAGTACATGGACCTACATGGGATAGTGTTAAAACTGCAGCAGAATCTGCATTAAGTACGATAATGACATGGCTAAACTCAAACCTACTTACACTCAATTTACTAAAATCCAACTACATACCTTTTGCTATAAGACGTAATAAGTTACCATCAGACATTTTCTCGATTACTGCTCACTCTTGTCAGGTCCATTCTACTTCGCCCACGACGTGTTCTTGTCCTAACCTTACCAGAACGAACAGTGTTAAATATCTAGGTGTACTAATAGATAGTGAACTCAAATGGGATAAGCAAATTGATGCTCTTAACACCAGAACCCTGCGTCTCTTACATATCTTTAAGTCCCTGAGAGAATCCGCTGATCTCGACACTTTAAAAATGGTGTACTTTGGCCTGTGTCAATCGGTAATAGGATATTGCATTACGGTGTGGGGAGGGGCGAGTAAAACATTCCTTCTCAAACTAGAGAGAGCGCAGAGAGCTATACTTAAAGTTATGACCAGAAAACCGTTCAGATACTCAACAACGCAACTGTACTCCGACTGTAAAGTTCTCACAGTACGTCAACTCTATGTGCTCTACTCTGTCCTTAAAAAACATTCATCCCTACCCCCTTCCAACCGGAAAAAACGCACCTTTATCCATCCAAGTACTCCTCATAGAACAGCCTTTGCCGAACATCAGTATCTGATTTTGAGCTGTCTCATCTACAGAAAAATTTATAATCATCTAAATATACTTGACCTGACAAAATGGGCAATTAAACGGAAACTTACAGAGTGGCTACTTCAACAAGACTATGATCACACAGAGTCAATATTAACCTACATAACCTAGCACACGCAAATACATGCACCTCGAACATACATGCACCCCATACTCACAAACACCACAAACACACGTTCATACATGCACACACACACGTACACACATACATACACACACACACGCAGCATACACACTTACAAACATTTTGTTCATTATTACTTTATCTTAATTTATTACCATTACCGTTATCTGAAAATTGTTTAATAATTGTGGGTGGATCGTCAGAGTCCTCACTAAATAAAAGGTAATATTTAATCATAACCTTATGGCCAATCACTGTCTCTTAAGATACAGGTATACCCTAGTTTAAGAGACAGGGTAACGTAAATTGTAAACAGATTCTACCATTTATTATACTGTGATTTCATAACCTTGTATATCTTGCTTTTTATCTATTTAGTATAAGTTTTGTTTTTCTCACCAACAATTTATTATTTTATTATTAATTATAAGAAAAAAACCGGCCAAGTGCGAGTCGGACTCGCGTACCGAGGGTTCCGTACAAAAAGCTACATTCACCAACATAATTATTAAGTAAAAATACTGAAGTTCATAAACAATGAAAGCACCGAACATTGCTCTAAAGATTTGGGATTCAGAAACACTTGACTCTAGCAAAAATTTGCAATTTAAAGCTGAATTTTACGCAAACGGATCCCAGAATCGAAAAATGGTTTACACATACCAGTAATATTTTTTTCAACACACTTGCTCATAAAGTGGCTCTAATTTCACCGCAATTAGGCACTTAATGATACCTGTTATCAAACTGTGACTTTTCCATTGCTATTATTCACAAGTGATTTATAGTTTTTTTTTTATTTATTGGTTGAGTTGCTTTGTTCTTAAAAAAGTTTCGATACAAAAAAGATCGTGCTCAATAGTACAAATAAATTAATGTACCTATTGCTTGCTCATTTCATGCAACTTCGTATTTATTAAATAGATAATTTCAACTTGTACGTGCTTAATAAATAAAACTTTCTCTCAAATAAAAATTTTATTTGCTCTGTAATTAAGGAAAATTGAAATTCCCTATTTTGTACGTGGCTAAAACACTATCCACGAAAAGCCAAAAAAAAGAAACCTCATTCTTTTAGTCTATGGCCGATCGCCATTGTTACATGCGCGCGCATAGGAAAACAGATTAATTTTGCCCGCCGTTGTGAAAAAAAATCACAACTCGTTTTTACTGTTGAAAATGATTTTTATTGATAAGTTCCAAATTTTAAAACATGAACAGCATGGATTCCAAAAATGGAAATCGAAAACCACAGCGGCATTTAATTTAATTAACCTAGTTACTAAAAATATTGACCAGAAAATCCCGACAACTGTTTTATTTTTTGACATGTCAAAAACATTTGACTTTGTATCGCACGAGCTACTACTAAAAAAATGTGATAAATATGGAATACGCGGTAAAGCAAATACCTGGTTAAAAAGTTACCTTGCAAACAGATCGCAATTTGTAGAAATTACTGTGGATAAACCAAATCAAAACGGTGAACTGACATTTAAATCCAAATTAGGCTACAATTGCACAGGCGTTCCCCAGGGCAGTATTTTAGGCCCCCCACTTTTTCTGATTTATATCAATGACCTGACAGAAGTGACTGATCATCCCTGCATACTCTTTGCAGACGATGTGGCCGTAATTATCCCTAAAAATAAAGAAAACTATAATGAGGAAATAAATAGTACCGTAAGCAAAGTCATAACTTGGATGGAAAAGAATAACTTTAAACCTAACATAGATAAAACCAAATTTGTACAATTTCGTAACAAGAACTGGAAAAAAAACGATTTAAACATTACTTATAAAGATAAACAAATACAGCAATCAGATACTATGACTTTTCTTGAGATAGATCTAGACGAGAGGTGTTCCTGGATTAATCATATTGATAAGATATGTGGTAAACTCAGTAAATCTGCTTATGTTCTATGGCGTATATCTAACCTAATAAGTAGACAAGCCACATTACAGGCTTATCATGCATATTTTGGGTCAATTCTGCGTTATGGTATACTGGTATGGGGCAACTCGGTGCATCTCGAAAGAGCTTTCATCGCGTAGAAGAGGTGTATACGGGCAATTTGTAATGTAGACCCACTTACACCTGTAAACCACTGTTTAGGAAACTTAGAGTACTTACATTGACTGGTATATACATTGAGGAAATATGTAAATTTACAAAATCTCACCCTGAGATGTTTGAAAAACTGGGAGATAAATGTAAATTCAGGACTAGATATCCTAATAGATTAATTATCCCTAGAATGAAAACCGAGCTATATAGACGAAGTTGCTATCCTATGTGTATTCAGATTTATAACAAGATTCCTAAAGAAATAAAAGAACTTCCAATGGACCGCTTCAAAAGGGCTTTGCGCAGGTGGTTAATAGAGAATTCCTTCTATACTTTAGAAGAATTCTTTCAGTTTAAATTTAAATGACCTAATTGTATACTTACAAAAATTTGCATGTCATTATGCTATGATTAAATATGTTAAGGTACTATTATACTACCATTGTAAGAACTTTTATAACCATATTTATCTGCAAATAAATCTTTGACTTTGACTTTAGTATTATTTTTTTCACAAGTGTGTTGAAAAACGTCGTATGATACACGTGTGTATTGATGATTACCGTCCTCGGCTCTCTTACGACCCTCACCTACGGCTCGGGTCTCAATAGCGCCTCAGCGGTAATCACCAACATTGCACACTTGTACCATAATGTACTATTACCCCACACCATGGGATAGATGAGAAAAAAAGACATTTACGTGTGAAGGAGGGAAGTTAAAAAAACATGATTTCACTAATTCCACCTAGCGCTTTCCATCATCGGACTACAAGACGTACGGCGATGTGTCATCGGTACATGGTGGACATCCCACCCATACGCACCAAACGTTTTGGGAATACTTTCATTATGCGTACAGCTAAGGAGTGGCATTCCCTGCCGGAGTCTGTATATCCTGAGAGCTTACAACCTGGGAGTCTTTAAGACAAGAGTGAATAGGTTTCTTCTAGGTTAGCGCGCTACATCGTTGACCACATCATCACATACCATCAGGTGAGATAGTGGTCAAGCGCGAGCCTACGAATATTAAAATAAAAATAAAACATTTTACCACTTTATCGACGTAATTAATATGTATATCTATGCGAAATTATAGCTTTCTAGTAATAAGAGTCTCTGAGCTAAGCTGCAGACAGACAGACTTGGCGAAACTATAAGGGTTCCTTGTTGACTACGAAACCCTAAAAAATTTGTACATATTCCATTTCAAAATGTCTTCTTACTATCGTGGCCCGAAACGCACTAGGCCGATTTTTTAAAATAGATTTACCCAATTTGCCACTTTTTTTTTTTAGTTATATGCATATTGAAAAAAAAACACGAATTCACGTAAAATAAAAACAGTGACTCAAACCAAACTCAAGCGGTTTGATTATCTTTTCTAAATATTCGCAATTTCGCACTCGCATTCGTCGATCATTCGCATCCGTATTCGCATTCGCGACGTGGTGGTCCTTCGCTGACCTCCGTTACGACGTAGGTAAGTACATAAAGTTGCGGAGGTTCTTTTTTTGCATTTGAGGAGGTGGAGGCAAAGATCTATTACGACCAAGATTCCGCCAGGCGTTTGGAATCGTTATTCGATATATTTAACGCCACTCGGTGAGGCTCCTTTCATGCACCCCAAATGGAATATGGCCAAATGGAATATCATAGACCCATCCAAAACACAGTGCCAGTGTGGGGCCCCTTCGCAAGATATGGCCCACCTGCTTGTCTGCCCTTCGTGCCCGACCACCTGCACCTTACGGGATTTGAACGTGGCAAATGATAGAGCTGTGCGAGTGGCTGCATACTGGTCGGACAAAATGTGAATGGTTGTATAGTTTGAGTTGATCGACACGAAAGAAGAAGAAGATCCGCATTATAATGGATATTAAACTATTATATTATGCACTGAAGACGAGGCGGTGTGGTCCAAGACCTTAGCCTGCCCGGGTGGGGCGAAGGAAAAAGAATAAAAAAGGAGTTTTTGGCGGGATTTTTTCGAGTGAAGTTCAGCGGCTGTTAATATTATTTGCAAATTGATTCCTAGTGGATATTGTGATATAAAATTGGTGTAGTTTTGTGTCTCAACTGTCTACGCAACTGGACAATATGTGAAATTAGTGACAGAAGCGATCTCGGGATAGTGGAGCGGAGAATTTTATTGTAGTATTGACTACCTCCGCAAAGCTTACTGGGAAGGCTGCCTCAATACAATTTGCTGCCAAATACTCCAAAAAACATTAGAATATGTTACATCCGCATTCTAATGTTACTAATGAATTCAAGAAAAATACTGATGACTAGGCAGCATGGTCTCAGACCTTAGCCTGTTCCGTAAGGAACAAACAAAAAAAAAAAAAAGAATAAAAAAACATTAGCTGTCAACTGAGTGATTTGATAGGATTTTTGGCGGGCTTTTTTCGAGTGAAGTTCAGCGGCTTTTAATTTTATTTGCAAATTGATTTCTAGTTGATATTGTGATATAAAATTGGTGTAGTTTTGTGTCTCAACTGTCTACGCAACTGGACAATATGTGAAATCATTGACAGAAGCGGTCTCAGGATAGTGGAGCGGAGAATTTTATTGTAGTATTGACTACCTCCGCTAAGCTTACTGGGAAGGCTGACTCGATACAATTTGCTGCCAAATACTCCAAAAAACATTAGAATATGTTACATCCGCATTCTAATGTTACTAATGAATTCAAGAAAAATACTGATGACTAGGCAGCATGGTCTCAGATCTTAGCCTGTTCCGTAAGGAACAAAAAAAAAAAAAAAAAAAAAAATTGGAGTTTTTGGCGGGATTTTTTCGAGTGAACTTCAGCGGCTGTTAATATTTTTTGCAAATTGATTCCTAGTGGATATTGTGATATAAAAGTGGTGTAGTTTTGTGTCTCAACTGTCTACGCAACTGGACAATATGTGAAATCATTGACAGAAGCGATCTCGGGATAGTGGAGCGAAGAATTTTATTGTAGTATTGACTACCTCCGCAAAGCTTACTGGGAAGGCTGACTCGATACAATTTGCTTCCAAATACTCCAAAAAACATTAGAATATGTTACATCCGCATTCTAATGGTACTAATGAATTCAAGAAAAATACTGATGACTAGGCAGCATGGTCTCAGACCTTAGCCTGTTCCGTAAGGAACAAACAAAAAAAAAAAAAAAAAAAAGAGTTTTTGGCGGGATTTTTTCGAGTGAACTTCAGCGGCTGTTAATATTATTTGCAAATTGATTCCTAGTGGATATTGTGATATAAAAGTGGTGTAGTTTTGTGTCTCAACTGTCTACGCAACTGGACAATATGTGAAATCATTGACAGAAGCGATCTCGGGATAGTGGATCGGAGAATTTTATTGTAGTATTGACTACCTCCGCAAAGCTTACTGGGAAGGCTGACTCGATACAATTTGCTTCCAAATACTCCAAAAAACATTAGAATATGTTACATCCGCATTCTAATGTTACTAATGAATTCAAGAAAAATACTGATGACTAGGCAGCATGGTCTCAGACCTTAGCCTGTTCCGTAAGGAACAAACAAAAGAAAAAAAAAAAAAAAAAAAAAAAAAAAAACAATATTGTTTGTTTGTCATGTCATGTCACTGTCAGTTTTGTGTAGTCTGATAAACCCCCCGTTACACCTTAGTTTTATTGAATTATTACTCGCAATTAGTCGCAATTTTAGTAACGAGTTGCACGTCGCACCAACAGAACGTAACGCGTATCAGTATTATTAACACGAATTGTGTATTTGTCAGTGTCAACTTTTGAGGTTAAAGTTTTTGTTTTGAAAAACAAACTTACCAAAATGGTTTGCGAGAAGTGTGAAAAGAAGCTCGGCCGTGTTATCACACCGGACCCATGGAAATCAGGAGCAAGGAATACTGTGGAGTCTGGAGGGAGAACAGTTGGCGAAAATAAAGCACTTACCGCGAAAAAAGGCCGATTCAACCCATATACGAACAAGTTTCAAGAATGCAGGCAAGTCTTAACAATTGTTTTTCATTGTAGTATCACTGTCCTTTCTCAATTATTCGCATTTGGACTTGATATTCTAATAGTGCTTTTTGACCATTTCTGGCCGATTTATCATGGGATACACTGACTTAGTTGGAACTGTTCAATTTGAAACACTATTTTTTGTCTTTGGAATCTCAGCTGCAGTCATTGAACTTTAACAACTTTTATAATAAAATGGTATTTTTTTTACTCAGCAAGAAAAACTACTAAAACATAATTTTAACAGCAACATTAACATTTGGTCAGCAGGATTATACAATTGGTTATCGGACTGCACCTAGTGCAAACAGCAATTGAAAGAAATCCGACGACTGACGAAACACGAAGTTTGCCGAGGGACATTAAGAAGATAGTTGCAAACACGATGTTTGCTGAGGGACATTAAGAAGATAGTTGCAAACACATTGTTTGCCAAGGGACATTTAGAAAATAGTTGTCTATCTCTAATCTTATAGGCTGGGATAAACAAAGGCTTTCTGATGCACATGTCATGGAGCACTGCTGTTTTAGTATGAGATTTGCTACTGCACAGATTGGAAAGTGCTGTAGGTAATTATTACAGAAAAGTAATAATGATTAAGTTAAAATAATGACCTATTGTTAGAATTTCCAAGATTAGTAAATGGAATTAGTATTGTGTATACTTATTAATTACAGTATGAGAGTTCCAATTTGGTAATTATTAAACTTGTAGTTCTTAAGGACAGGGAAAAATAAAATAGTATTGTTATGTTCAAAGGACATGATGGGAGTTAGGTTCCCTAAAACACTGCAGACAGAAACAGGATCAGAGGAACCTTATAGACATACCTTAGTGTTAATGTTTATTTCTGTACCATCTAGTTTACATTTTGAGATTGGAGCCTCCTTTTAAGCATGACGACACCTGTGTTAAGAGACCCCGCTCTAGCATGCTCCTCATAACTGTGGCTATTTGTACAACTTACAAAATTATTTGAGTAATTTTTTTTTGTGATAACTAGACCTGTCACCTGCTAATTAGCAGACACAGTAAAAATTTCCATTGTCTTGCGCCGCTACGGGTATGAGGATCCTTGACGGATAAGGGGTTGATATTTTCTCGAGCGCGTGTTGTGTCTTTGTGTCTTTTTTGTGCTTTATTGCCATTTAAATAAAGTATAATCATTATAAATTCAAACATGCTCGCTCACTCATGAATTAAACAGAGTGAAAACATTGAGGTGGGTGTGTGTATGCCAATTGTGTGAAGTGTGTTGAATGTGTGTGGTGTGTGATGTGTGTGGGGTGTGTTGAGTGTGTGTGGTGTGTGATGTGTGTGGGGTGTGTGAGGTGCGTTAAGTGTGTGAGATACGTGGGGTGTGAAAGCTACTAATTGCCACTTATTGTATAAATAATATTCAAGATCTGCATACATGCATGATTTTAACCGTTCTATTAGCATTTTATTACCTTCATGAAGTGGTTTAGAAGCAGCTCAATTCACTTTATTTGCCAATAAAATACATTTTGGAATTCACCAAAACCTCTTTTCTTTAAATAGCTGACTGTTTGAATGACTGCCTTTCTTAAATAGTAAGTTATTAACAAAATCCTTCCTTTTCAGAATATGCAGAACAAAGGTGCATCAAGTGGGGTCCCACTACTGCCAAGCGTGTGCCTACAAGAAGGGCATCTGTGCGATGTGCGGCAAGAAGATATTAGACACTAAGAACTATAGACAGAGTTCTACTTAAAATAGGGTTTATTTATAAGTTACAATTGATATACATACATTTAGAGCATCCATAAATGGAGTGCTTGGAGAACAGAGTGCCAACAGCTTTAAAAGCAGTTGATTTTGGGCAGTTTGTGGTTTTTTTGGCTGCAACTGCAAAATCAGTCCGTGTATTGTAAACATCAATTTTGTATTGAAACTGCTGTTTGCCTAGCAGGGACCACTTAATGCTGTAAGCATTGATTACTCCAAGCAGTCTGTCTATGGAGGCACTAAAGAAATTGTCTAAGAGATTCTGAATAACTTTTTAACAGTATCCATCAATCCAAACTATTTTTTCGAGTGGTTGTAGTTCTGCAGCCTTATTGCGTAATGAATTCGGCAAGGCAAAGGGCACAGTATGAAAAGTCGACCATATTGACATGCGAGATGAAAGACGCGATGTGATTGGTCGATTTTTCATACTCTTTGCCTTGCCAATAAGGCTGCTGGGCATTCTACATTGTTAATTTATTCGTATGATAAATTATGTGGAAGGTGGGTTCTGATCATTAACCAAAATTTTGGTATATAATTTTCTCTGTCTACTCTTATTAAAGTCGGCCTCCTCATCATTCTTTGGTACAGGTGTCGTGTCTGTGCTGGGTCATGTAGACATCTAATTAGTTAAATAATGATAATAATTATTACAGGAAAGTAATAATAATTAGGATCCTATAATTAGTATTTCCCTAATTAGAATTCCACCTAATGTTTCCAAGATTACTTATTGTTATTGACTAACTGGAAAACTCATTTAATATTCTGTGTAATTAATAAATCAATGAAAGTTTCAATTATGTAATTGCATACAGGGCCCGATTTAGCAATTTTGTCGCGCCGGGCCTAAACAATATTTGCTGCCCGTTGCGCCATTTAAAATAGCGTAATTTTTGACGCTATTTTAAATGGCGCAACGGGCGCCCGTATTTACACGATCGATCGCTACTGGGCCAAAAATACCACAGACAAAAAATCTAAATAATTTCGATATTCAATGTGTATACGGTATTACGGAGAGAGGTCGTTCCTTATTTCTATATTGAAAGCTACTGGAAAATACAGGGCTTATGGGAGTTTCAAAAGATTCGACACGATTTTACACCTTTGTGGCAGTTTTTACCCGGTAGCGCCACCAGGTTAAATACAGAGAAATAAAATACATTGTTTTATTATATTGCTCTTGTAAATATTGAATAAACTGACTTACAATAAGTAAAACTGTATTTAATTTGGTGACTGATATCGCTTTGTAGTTCTCTGTTAAACGTAAAAGTATGTCAATTTAATAAATCTGTACATATTGTAAGAAATTATTTTTAATAAATATAATAATAATAACTTAACTACCATTTTTCTTGTACTTCCTCTATCTATACCCACTGAACTATCCCGAGAGGCCTTTACCATGCAGTGTGTGATCCTAGTCTGAAATTAAATAGTTATTTAAAGAAGATAGAATTCTAAGAGCTTAGATTTTAGCATTTTATAAGATAAAATAGACTGCCTCGTTGGTCTAGTGATCGTAAAAACTATTTTTGAGCACGAGGTTCTGGGTTAGATTTAAAGTTTGGGCAAAGTATTATTGGGTTTTCAACCAGAAATTTCACAGTATCAGCAAGATTCTGGACTTGTGCCCCGTTGACGACAAAAGGCTCGCCACTATTACTTGGAATTTAGACATAACTGGCGAAAGGTAGGTGTACTATAGATGCATCTCTGCCTAACCTTTCAGAGAATACAGACAGGAGTGATGTTATTTTGGTATGTAACTGGTATATACAGGAGAATAAGTATAGGACCTAATACAGTCCCCTGGTGGACACCAGTCTGAATGTTATGGAACTGAGTGACTAATTCTCTGTTTTATGAGACAATTGCTCTTAGAACATTATTTAAAGTTTCTAGTACCTAAGCAATTAAAATTTATATTTAAAGAGATTATTAATCAAGGAATCAAACTAAGTATTTGATTCCTTGTGTCACTGCTAAGCCTTACTTTCGGTAGGTATTGTACCTACCTGTCTATAGAAAATATAAGTGACTTAGCTTAATCAGTCAAGATATATCTACTTACTGTTGGAAAGCCAGATGTTAGCTGTTGCCATCAAAGAAAAAAACTTTTCATCAAAAAAAATAACCAGCTTCCAAAAAAAAACACTACAAAGCGAAAAATAACTTTCTTTTCTGAATTAGGTCTCGCAAAACGAAAAAACCATAGGTACCAAAGACACCGATTTCGGAAAATAAAATAATTTTTCGCTACCTAGTGCTTTTTTTGGAAGTCGGTTTAATTTTTTCGTTTAAAAGTTTTATTTTTCTCTTTTTAGTTTTGGTACATCAAATTGCCATGAAAATCATTTACCTATAGCCAAAGTACATCTCATGACGGATCCAATAAGCCCAAACACGATTAGGATAGGAACTTACATTATTTGATTTCGGAGTTCCAGTGCTAACCATTCCGGTTTCATCATCAGATCACTCCGATGGTACCATTTTCATAAGTACCATTTATTTAAGTATTTTCTTCATCATAGTCGGTTTAACTATTTGAGATATCTTAAATTATACCCGTGACATACCTACTTGTCTTAAGGAATCAAAGTGGCCATCAGTTCCATTTCACTAAATGATACTATCTGAGTACAAAATAATTGCATTGTTGATGAAAATACCAAAATCGCTATTTGTATGCCTTTAATATTTGAAGAGTTGCCTTGATTTCCATGGAACCATAGGACCACCTCGGGAGTAAGTACCTTTAAACCAAAAAAAAAATTCAAAGTCGGTACACTTGACGGAGAAATCGGTGAAAATAGAACATACATATAACATAGAACCGCCTCCTTTTTGGGAAATCTGTTAAAAAGCAAATTAATGAAGTACCTATCTTAAATAAAACATTTAGAAAAAATGTAAGGAAATGCAGTAGGCGTGACTGTTAACATAGAGCCACCCACAGAGAAAAGCCACCTTAATCCCTCAAAATCTTAACACGCGAAATTATATGTTTTACTAAAAGCCAATCAAGATAACAAGTTTCACAGTTGTCGAACTAAGAACTGAACAACATAGTGGTTTTGTAACGGGCATCTAGTTCTAACAGCTCAAATAATGGTGCATTTTTTTTGGAAATGTTTTTCTGTATTGTTGTATTATATTGTGTTTTGCTGCTTTGTGCTAAGGTATGATATTGTTTGCATGCTTCAATTAGTCCTTATTTATTTCATACTATGCACACAAACATACAGAGGTAGGCTTAAGCCTGAGGCATTTTCTACATGTCAACCATAGGGTGATGAAGAGACAAAAATATTTGTAGGTGCTATATTGATACTAAAACGCGGTAAGGTAACATTAATCTAAATCAAGACATACATGGTCCATGGTGGATTACTCGATGCCAAGATCATCCATGAGAGTTATCACACGATCTTTCCGTACCTAGATTTCACCCAGATTACCTACACATACAGCTGCCGGGCATGTGCCTGCTCGGCGACCGCAGTCTCAACGTGTGAAAATAAGCTAATACTATAGTAGGTAGTCACAGTGTATCTTTGCGTCTCTGAAGTGGGCTGCAAGACCCTGCACAGTAGATATGTTTGTGTCAATGTTGAAGTAGAAGATAGCATTGTCATCTCACTCGCCTACGTTTGTCGCATCGTCCTATCTCGCTTACTCTATGCATTATACTCGATGACAAACTGTTTCTTGTGCAATGGTTCGCAGAGCCAACTTTAGAAACACAAAGGTCCGCTGTGACTACTATACTTGCCTTTAACACTACTCTTGCCAATTCACCGTGTGCGTACGGCAGCCGAATTGCGTAAGTATATTATCCAAAGCAAAAGAATCGATTCTTTCCCAAAACCGACTTTACGTGGTGCATATTGATACGAAAACTCGTTTTTGAGAAGGAATCGATTCTTTTGCTTTGGATAATATACTTACGCAATTCGGCTGCGGGACTCCTATGCTGCAACGGCCTTTGGTCTTTAGACCGACAACACCAAAATCATAAAATTTTCAACATAACTACATTATAACACGCAGGTAGTGATTTCTAATAATGGAAAAATGAAACCTTCAAATGATAGTGATGAAGACGTCAAACACTCGTTCGCTAAACTCCTTAAGACAATTGTTACGGCGAATGAGGAGAGAATGAGGGCTGTGGAAAAGATTATTAGGCTGCAGGACTATATGCTTACAAAAAATAAACTGAAGACTGATGATGATGCGTATGACTCCATGGAGGAAGAGAATAATCGGATTTTATTGGCATTTGCGGTAAGTAGAATTATTAGTTAAATTATGAAGAGAAAGATAGAGATTTATCAGTGGAAGCCCGGAATCTG
The DNA here is from genome assembly GCA_948252205.1 of Orthosia incerta. NCBI lineage: Eukaryota > Metazoa > Arthropoda > Insecta > Lepidoptera > Noctuidae > Orthosia > Orthosia incerta. Next base: position 8,623,753 of record OX411761.1, read on the forward strand.
GACTTGTGCAATAGACAATAGCGCGGTTGCGGTGTGCGGTTGATAGCAATAGGCTTGTCCTATGGCACGGGGTCTCATTGCTAAGAAAGAAAATTTGGTTCAAATAAATGTCACTAGATGGCGCGATATTTATACACAATTCAATAGAATTGTGTGTGTGTAATTTTACACACAAAACAATAGAATTGTGTGTAAAATTATCATTTTCTGGAATTGAACATAAAAATTGTATGTTCTCGTTTAATCAACTCTCTTAATTACAAAATTATGGAATATTGGGCACTTAATTCACATTTCAAAGATTATTTCAACGGATCATTTAAAATTGATGCCAATAGATGGCGCATTTTTAAATTTACGAGGTATTCCACTCGATTGTTAAAATTTTCATTGTAAAACATTTTGGTGCAAAAAAAACTGTCAAAACGTGAAAAAAAATATACTATAAAACGAACCTTCACTGTATTTAAAGAAAAAATATTCACGAACCTATAGTAAACCCTTTTACTTGCAAGTCGCTGCTAACACCATCTATTGCCGTGAAACGGGATCGAACGCGACTGATGTACTTACAAAAATAACAAGATTAATCAGATGAAAAACGTTAGTTACGTCGGCACGGTTTCTTTGTATGGGATGAGGCATCTGTATGCTAGTATTATATTATCTGTGCCTATGGCAAATTGAACATAGATGGCAAAATGTGGATGTTCCTACTATATGTGCATCTCTACCAAACCCGTCGGGGAATTCAGTGGTGATGTTATGATGAAGAGTAGTATGTGTTGGACGGATAGAAAATGCCCTTCATAGATTAAAAGTCTCATTGTACCATGAATGATTGGTCCTAACGATTCTAATTCTACCTACCCGGGTATTAGGTACGCTGAGTTCACGTTGCAATAGGTAGGTAGGTATGTTCTTACATTAAATAAAAAATTGCTGCAGAGGAACTTGGCGCGCGACCGTCTCGGGTCTATGTCTGTTTTTACGCCATAGTGTGGCCTGCAGATAACAGAATTACCTACCTATGGCAGCCAGATAGTGTACCGGGCCCTCCCTCACCCGGTACGTCAGCTACTACCTTCTTCTGGTTATCCAGGTAATTTAGCCGGGATGTGTCACTGCCCTTCGATGACCCAACTATAACCTACTGAAAGGTTACCTAAAATCTTCGTCTCATATCGCCATTGTGCCCACTTTTCAGGACATGCCACAACTTCGAAGAACAGAAGATGCAACAATAACCAGAGCGATGTGCAAAAGATTTAATTTAGAAAGAAATAATGTTCATTTATGGACGAGTCAATTTTTGAAGCAGGCTTGTCACATCCACTCTATAGTCCACTGTAAGAGTGCCTGCTATAAATCTGTCAGCAAACTGTGCGAAAAGTTTCATTGCAACCAAAATACTAGGCGAGAATTTAAAACTGAATGTCATGAGAATTGTAGCCACTATTTTGAACATAACGAAGTATGATGTTAGCTACAATATTTACTTATACTACCAATACCAATAAGTGTAAACTTTTTATTGTTTTAAATAAAAAATATGTGATTGTGTTGTGTCGTCATTCCAAATCATATTTGTGATGATTCCGTCTTTTTTCGTGAAAGTGTAATAACGAAAAAAACAATCGATCGTGAACATGATATCATTATGTCATAAAAATACGTAGGTAATGGTATTAATATAGGCACTATCACTACGCCGATGTTTTGCTTTTTTTTTGTGTAATTTATCGGCATTGAGACCTAATATCGCCAATAAATTCCGGAATTGAAAATCCTCCGATATTACCATTCCATATATAAGTCCACATGGATTTCTTCCGCCCACCCCAGGGTGATAGGGCTTGACAGGCTTTTACTGACTACAGACAGTATTCTGCGCAATATATGCGCCCTGGAGTGCTTGCGCATTTCGTCTCGCATCCCTGGCCTCATATGGGCTTGTATAAATTCATGCAGAACCCGTCACTCTCTGCGGCTGCACTTTCTCCCTAAGTGCGCGTGCAGAACACGGCCCGTGGGCCTGGATCTGTACAAGTGAAAGGTGATAACCTGCTAGCCATACCTACGGCGGCCAGATATCGTTACGCACCATCCTGCGCACGCTGCGTCTGCTAAGGATAGGGAGGGAGGGTTGTGTCCTCCCGCTCCGTCTTTGCAGAACGATGGGACGGCGTCCACATGCTCTCGCTTCCGACCATGGATTGCACCACCACTGGAAGCGAGACGAGGTCACGGCGCAAACACTGGGCATTTTTAAATTTAAAGGTGTGCTACGCCGTGTCGTCAAGGCAGTTGCCAGTTGGTGGTGGATCCCGGCCAATACCGCACAGATGCCTAGGTACTTTCCGAAGCACCCACGTCCGGAGAGCACCTATTTTAGCCTGAAATTAAGGGCGCTATACATACCATCTCTCCACCCACTTCTCTTATAACGTGCCTTATCGCCACTTTAATTTACGTAACATCACAAATTAACTACCTACGCATCTAATATAATTAGCAGGCAGTGTATTCTCGAATGCAAATAAACGAAGTTTTATTTAAAGTTAATAAATAATCATTTATAACATCATCAGGTAGTTTAGGACCAACGGTTACATATTGAGGCACCTAAATACCGCAACGAAAAGTCCTATAAATACCTACATAGGTGAAAATTACATTGCGAAGAAAATACAAATTAACTAAAACATTAACAGAAGCAATAATTGATTATTTTGTTCATTAAAATCACCACTTTATGTGTGTCTGGACAATCCAATCAATTTCGCGACGGTTGGGAAGTCGTTTTTGTATATCGACACTGTTATCGAAAAGTCACGTCTAAAATGTTGTGTGTATTAAGTTTATAATTGAGTTTTTTGGTATAAAATGACACGAAGGATCTCTTGCTATGCAGTTTTTGTCACACTTATTTGGAGTGTAAGTATGTATCATTTTATTATGTTTTAGTTTATAACTGACTGCCCCGTTTTTCCAGTGGTCCCAAGAGTGACTGCTACGAGCTTAGAATTGGGAAGTTGTTGATGTGGCTAAACAGCAGCCGTTGGTCTAGCGCGTGATCTCTACCTGCCGGGCGAGCACGGACTCTGTGATAGGCTTGTGACACGTATTTTATCACGGTTTTTGCTCCAAAACTATGATAAAAATGTGTGACTCAAGCCTGTCACACTAGGCCTTGCTCACCCGTCTGATCGTATCGGATCGCCGTCCCTTCGGACTATGATAGCGAGGGAAGAAGGGGTTCACCTAGTGTTTGCACACACGCTTTAGCCCTATATACCTACAGATAACACCTCCTGTGTTGATGGCTAGTCTCCGCTGTGATTTTCCGCTATCGTAACTATGCAGCACATTCGCTACGCTGCAAGATATCGAATTGGTCATAACATTGTTTTATTATATGTTTGGAACGGAATGCCTAGGTGAAAATATAGTTAAAAAAAATTAAGCTATCAAATTCATTGATTCTTGATTATGCCTAAGTTCCTAAAATTTCTGAAAACAAGATTCTCATATTATTATAATAGTTAGGTGTAACTGTAATATGAGTAAACACTTGCACTATTATTTATTCTGAGGTAATACTACTGGCGAAATGTGTGTGCACTATATTATACCTATAATATAGTGCACACACATTTATTTATTTTCAATATAATATATATATATATAATTATATAATAATATTAAAAATAGGTGCCTACACCTCTACTACACTTTCAGGGAAGACAGGAGTGATGTTACGTTTATGTATGTAACGCCAAAATACCCGAATAATATCAGATACTTCTAATTTCGTAATACCCACAGGCACACACACAGAATGAAGAAAAAGTCCCTGATAATATGTTCAAATCCAACATGACTAGAAATGACTTCTCAAACCTCCTCCAATCCTTGGTCAAGCTGAACGAGCAGAGAGTCAGTGTCCTAAAAAGGCTGAACAAACTTGAAGACTACGGGGTTCTAAGCGAGGTGCTGAGATCAGGCGATAACCAACCAGCGGAGAATGGGAATCCTAACAACTTGTTTTTGATTGTTATGTCTAAAGTAAGTTGTTGAAAAGTTTCATGACTGTGGTAGACATAAGGTCTTTCATCTTCTTTCGTTTCGCTATGAGCTACCTACTTTAATGGAAAAAAATCTTGTCGCGGTTTTACTTTAGGTGCGTCATCATCTTCCTGTCCTTGTCCTAGTTATGTTACTTAGGGTCAGTACAACACGGTTTCTTCTTCCATTATTCTCTCCCTTTCCTCACACAATCCATCCATTTTATCTTTGGCCTTGGTCCTTGGTGATATTATAGTCTAGTGAACCAGACTAGCTAAGGCTGATCCACCAGATGTAACATTTATTTTAAGTGTCGTCATTTCGCATAACTTCTATTAGGTCTACTTCTATTCCTCATCCAGGTCGTAGTCTACTCGATTGCCAAATTTCATCAAAATCGATTCATTGGTTGACGCAAGACTGATTACTTAACAAAATCCAAACATACAGACTCGCATTTGTAATATTAGTATGATTGCTCTTCTTGAATGTGAGAATAACTTTACTGTCTATATAACTCTTCTTGTGTCTATAGCCTACCGAGGAACAACGCCGACGACGTGGTCAACGAAGAAGACCAGAAATCTGATATCTTCTGTGATTACCGTCTTTTATTCAATTAAAGAATAATGCTATGGACTCTTCTTTTTCTATGTTAACTTGGCCTACCCTCCTTTTACTACCTCTTATTAGCTATGGATTAATTCAATTGGTTTCTTTCTTATTTCATAACGTATAACCTACCCAGCGGTAACAATAAGTATAATCATCAGGGAAAAGTAGTGCTTTGGTGCATAGACCCCTCCTATCGGAATCCAATCTTAATTTTCAGCTAATCTCATCGAGCACTCACCCTGCTAAGATCAACGTTCCATATAGCCTCATGATCTACCTTACGTTTGCCGATTCGCTGTTCCCACTCAAGAACACATCTTCCACAACGGTCATCGGTTCTACTCTACGGCTAATATGGCCAGCCCGTTGCCACTTCAGCTTGCTAATTCTGTGAGCTATGTCGACGACTAGGATACATTGTTTTATTATGGAGTTACAGTGCCCACCTTTCTGCTTCATCATCAATAACCTAAAAATAATTCAATAACCTAAAGTCATTTAGATCTACAAATTCACGCACACCGGATTCTCGGAGTGACATTTTTTTTTGTAAACTAGGTAATTTTTTCCAGAACGAATCAGATCCTACGCGGAGAAAAGTTGGCTATGAAGTCATGGATACAGTTAAATCACTCGATGCTGGAAATAACAAGGTTTATCCCAAACTAAACTATGTTTTAGATCCAGCCGGTTATATCTCTCAAAAAATGTCTCGTAAGGAAAATTCAATAGAATCATTATTTAAATTTGTTCCCATGGTTCATGAACCGAAAAAAATGAATTTAATTGAAGAAGGCAGTAAAGCAAACACTAATACAAAAAAATCAAACTCAGGCTTAATAACTGAACTGAAAATTACTAATAAAGAAAATAAATATCTTTTTGATACAGTACGCAATAAAGGAAGTACTAACCCTAGTGAAGCACTTCGGAATTCTGATAACAAAAGAAACAATTATCCTCCATTTGGATACCATGCTCCGCCACGTCATACTGAAATATTCGTGACCAAAATGGATATAATAGAAGATACAAAATCCAACAATATTCCAAATCATAAATATTCTTTGGCAGATAAAGAAAATGATGATTATGGTTCTCCATTCAGTAAAGAATATGTCAATAAAGTCCCTAATCGTCAATATGATAAAACTTATAGTGATATTACCATCAAAAAGGTTGATTCCAAACCTAAAATAAATGTCTATAGCTCAAAGATAAATTTACAGAGCAATCGTCTCCCTAAATTTTATTCAAACAAGTATTTCCTAAGTAATCAGAGCAAGAAGTACACTATAGTAAAGACAGACATAGAATCCACTACGAATAAAAAAAACCTTAGAATAATTAATCCTGTGAATTCTAATAATAATCAAAATTACAAGTTTCCTTTAGAAGATATAGATGAAGATGAAAATGAGTATGGTTCTGCAATCGGTAATGGCCCTAATCGTCAATATACTAAAATGGATAGTGATGTTTCCATTGAAAAGGTTCACGATAGTAATAGTCTTAAACCTAAAAAAAATACACAGAGCCCAAAGATTACATATGATACATTCGTACACAGTAATCAACATCATCCATCCAAGCTCAATAAAAATAAAATGAGAATGCCTGTGAGTAATGATAATCAAAATGATAAGTTTCAAGAAAACGACGAATACGAAAATGAGTATAGTTCGCCAATCGGTAAAGAATATGTCAGTAATGACCCTAATAGTAAATATACTAAAATGGATACTGATATTTCCAGTGAAAAGCCTTATGGTGAAAATAATCGTAAACCTAAAATGTATACAAATAGCCCAAAGATAAATATACACAGTAATCAACGACTTAAGATCAATAAAAATAAGTCTTTTCCAAATAATCACCATGGTAATAAGTACCCTATAATAAAGGCACACATAAAAAACACCACCATTAAAAATAACATTAGAATTCCTGTGAATAGGCCACGTATAAAAAGTGACAAGGCGGACACATTGTCAAATAATAAACAAAATTACAAATTTTCTTTAGTAGAAAAAGTCGAAGATGAAAATGAGTATGGTTCTCCAATCGGTACAGAATATGTCGGTAATGGCCCTAATCGTCAATATACTAAATTGGATACTGATATTTCTAGTGATAATATTCATGATACCAGTAATCCTAAACCTAAAATAAATACAGATAGCCCAAAGTTAAATGAACACAGTAATCAACATCATCCATCCAAGCTCAATAAAAATAAGTATATACTAAATAATGAAAACAATAGGTACTCTAAAATAAAAGCAGAAATAATAAGCACCGCCAAGAAAAATAACATGAGAATGCCTGTGATTAGGCCACATATAAAAAGTGATAAGGCGGACACATTGGCAAATAATAATCAGAATTACAAATTTTCTTTAGCAGAAAAGGTTGAAGATGAAAATGAGTATGGTTCTCCAATCGGTAAAGAATATGTCGGTAATGGCCCTAATCATCAATATACTAAATTGGATACTGATATTTTTAGTGATAAGATTCATGATACCAGTAATCCTAAACGTAAAATAAATACATATAGCCCAAAGATAAATGTACACAGTAATCAACATCCTCCATCCAAGCACAATATAAATAAGTCCATCCTAAATAATGAAGGCAATAAGTACTCTGTAATAAAGGCAGACATCAAAAGCACCACCATTAAAAATGTCATTAGAATTATTAGTCCTGTGACTAGTGATAAGACAGAGACGTTATCTAATAAAAATCAAAGTGGCAAGTTTCCTTTAGCAGATATAGATGAAGAAGATGAAAATATTTATGGTAGTCCATTCAGTAAAGAATATGACGATATTGATCCTAATCGTCAAACAACTAAAAAAGTTAGTGATAGGCCAAAGGTAAATATCAAATCAAATCAAAATCTTATGTCTATGCTAAATATGTACTCTACAATAAATACAGTAATAAGAACCACCACCGCTAAAAATGATGATGTGAATAGTAATAAGATAAGTGATAAAATGTATGGTATTGAAAACCCATCACATTCACTTAACAGCATAGTTCATACTAATAAATTCTCTCCACTAACCACTGCAAAAGCTTTCGGCAGTGAAATTCCTAAAACAACTAAAGATATGCCATACAAGAATGATGACAATTATGGTTATCCTAAAGATATTGGAAATTATAAAAAAATCTCGTCACCAACCACTGCAAAAGCCTCTGGCAGTGAAATTCCTACAACAACTAAAGATTTACCATACAAGAATGATGACAATTATGGTTATCCTAAAGATATTGGAAATTATAATAAATTCTCGTCACCAACCACTGCAAAAGCCTCTGGCAGTGAAATTACTACAACAATTAAAGATGCGCCATACAAGAATGGTGGCAATTATGTTTATCCTAAAGATATTGGAAATTATGCAAATAATTATAATCAAGGAATTACTAGAGATTTGCGTTATCGGGTTAAACACGGTAATGAAAATACGGCAAAAGATATATATCATGGTAACAAAGACCCTTCACCACCCACTATGGAAACTTTTATCGTTAAAACGATTGCTAAAGATTCGCCATCGCAACTGAAATATGTTGCTCATAATTCAAAGAATAATAAGGAAAAAACAGCTAAAGATTTGGATCATGGGAGTAATGTAAAATCTAAAAACGATAATGATTATGACGGCGAAGAAAACTTTAATAATGATGGAGAATTTGTTATTGATCCAAAGAATGACGGTGCATTTTCTGTTATTGTAACTCATGTGGGAAAAGATAAACAAGAACAGATCAAACCACCTAAAAATATTAGAATTCATCCGAAAGAATTTGACCAATCTGAAAACAAACATATTGCAAGGAATAGTTTCGATAATTGTCTGAATAAAAAAGCGAAAAAATTGTGTTGTAAGTCGTGCATTAGCGCTTACAAAAACGTTTGTACTAGAATGAAATGTACATCAAGAGCGAAAAAAGCACTGAAAAAGGAGTGTAAAAAGAGTTGTAAGAAAACTTTTGCGAAATCATCTAGTAAATATAGTGATGAGTCTACCAGTGATGATTCAGGCAGTGATGATTCGGACAGTGATTCTAGTTAAGCAATAAATACATTAAAGCCCTTTATTAAAGGCAAATGTGTTGTACTATATTGTGTTTGTAATGCAACTGTTATTGGAATAAGTGATCAATTAATTGAAAAAAAAATATTTCTAGAAACGATATTCTTAGGGCTGCAATACGCTTGAAAGGACGTTGGAAGTCTGTGATAGTCCATAAGTGCTTTGCTGGGTAGGTGAATTATATTTTCATAAAATATGTAATAAGTCTTTATTTTTCAATTCAAACACCATTAGCCCTTTCAGACCTAGCGTGACAATTAAGGTTATAAAATATATATATTTATATTTAATTTTACCATATAGACTTTCGCCTACATTAACCTCTAACAACCCATTTTAAAATGGACTAAATAATAATTCAGTTCTGAAAGGGCTAATATGATTTCCCTATAATGTTGGATAGGAGTGAAAATGTGGGCAAAGAATCATTTTTACCCAAAACCAAAGGATTCAGTACCATTGGAATAGATTCAGCTCGTTTCACAACTTCTTCTTTTTCTATGGGGTAATCCTCATGGATACCTTCTTCTGGAGAGAACGGTGGGTAATATCACAGCATCCTACGAGTATCTTAAACTTCACGAGTCCTCTTGCTACGCTGAGTCGGGGGCCTTTGAAATTTATAACTAACATAAACAGCTTGACAAAATTTTATCAATTATATTCAATGCTGGGGTTGGGTTCCAGACTAACTGGATGCATCTGATAAACTAGTATTTAACAAAGAGCGACTGCCCATCTGACCTCCACAACCCAGTAACTGGATAACACTATACCTCTAGGCTCAACGTGCTTGACGAGGAGCGGAGGTGTGTAAAAGATTATTCCCCATCCACGGATTGACATCGCCCAATCTACCCGTGCAGCTGTTATGACCTAGCTCACTAGTATACTTCTATATTTTAATGTTGTTAAAATCTTAAGCTAGCACATTGAAGGAGCAACTTGCACAGCAGCTCTGAAAATGAAATGGAACATTTGAAAACACTATCTTAAAGAGTTGTACTACTAAAACGTTTGCAAGGAACTACTTACTACAATCTTCGTAACCAGTTATCGTAAAATTCACATAACGAAATATATAAAGAGTTAATCTAAAATTGATTTCCGTCAATACATTCTTACCACGCGTGACTTGCAAACAGTTTAATTATCGACGATATTAATATTACTCATTGATTTGAGCTGAAATTGCTTCTGCTTAAATGTAATTTCCATCCATCGTAAAACCCTCAATTTTAAGAACATCGTAGCTTAAGAACTTAGATCACCATGATCAGGTATTATCTTACCTATTTACTACTTGATTATCAGCAAATAGTCTTCTTCATTCGCAAGCCGTTTAGCTCAATCTTCGAGACCTTGACTACTCTCATCCAGCTGCTTCCAGCCACCCTGCGAAGATCGTAGCTCCAACTAGCCTGAGCATCCTACCTTAAGTACACCAAGAAAACAAAATATTTAAAAAAAAATGCGGCTTCGCACCCGTAACTTCACCCGCATCCACCGACCCAAGGTCTATTTTTTTGGGATAAAAGGTAGCCTATGTCACTCGAGCAATGGTGTAACTTACCTCCAATAAAGAATTTTCACAATCAGATAAGATCGAATACAGTAGTTCGAGAGATTATCTACCTTTTACAGACATATTAACATAAATACAATTAATCTTCTCAGTTAACTGCATGAGCCTTGCTGAAAAGCCTGCGTTTCAACGCAGGACCCACACCAAAATTAAGCATTCCAATTAACATAGATTTGTTAACGTCCAGGGTTCCGTTGATGCAAGGACCATCGTCAAGAAATACCAAGTGTTACGCGATGATGAAGATCAACTCACAGAAGATAAACAACCAACGGAAAATACAGATAAAATGGTATATAACCTGCTTGGACTAGTCACTTTGGAAGTAAGATTATTTTGATAGATAGCGCAGCATAAACTTATGACGCTAGAAACAAGAATTTGGCTAAAAAAGCTAGTGAAAAAAATAGTAGCAATTTTGTACAGGTTCCAAATTGCATGGGGTTCGTCCGTTAAACTGCCACCTAAACAAAATATATAAATACACCGAAAAATTTTGGTCGTAACAATCCCGTGGAGTCAGTCAGTTTATTTTTATTATTTTATATTTATAAATCGATACTGTTTCATGTACAAGATCAACCCACCACGGGATTGTAACGACCAAAATTTAACGGAGTAGGTATATTCAAAAGGTAGACGAATGTGTGTCTACGTTTTGGGTATTGAATATGAATATTGAATGTGTGTTTTCCACGTCCATCACCCTAATATTATAAAGACGTAAGTCTGTGAGTGTGTGTGTGTTTGTTACTTCTTCACGCTCTAACGGCTGGATGGATCTGGATGAAATTTAGCATGCAAATAGATTATAGTCTGGAATAGCACATAGGATACGGGAATATGTTCCCTTGGGATTAATTTCGACATTCACGCGAAGCCGCTGGCAAAAGCTAGCATCTACATATTTCTCATATGAAAATTCATAAAATACAAGTTAATTACTAAAAAACGGTTTTATGTACTCTCGTGTATATTTCGGAATTGCCCGACGAACTTCAGACGCTATCACTTTAAAGTGAGTTGTCCCTGCAAGTAGAATGGAGGGCGAAAATAATTATGGCAATTTCGTCTTTATCAACGGGGTCTTTGAAGCACTAGTACCAGGTTCAGAGAAAATAGAGCTAGCTATTGAGAAAGATTATCCGACAGCTCAAGATAAGACGGTCTCGTAATATGAGAGCCCTTCGGCATAGGCAACAGAATATATTGAAATCACATTCTCATCGTGTGATATACTCATGAAACTATTCAGGCAATCCCGAAATAAACAAGTGAGTAAACCATAAACAATAACAAACATTAACCAATATGATGCAAACTCCAATAATAGTAACAAATAGTTTATTCAAATTTCAGGACAATGAAACAATAACGAGAAGAAGAAATAATGAAGATAGTGGTAACTCGGCAAGCGTTGAGAGTGAAAGCAAAGAAGACGACAGCATTGAAGAAGAACAACGAGCTCACGATAAAACAAATCACTCTAACCATAGATCTAAGACAACGAGCAGAAAGTCAAAAAATAAAGAAGAAAAGAAAACGAAAATACGTAAAGCATTGCGAGAGCGTGACGAAAGAGAAGAAGTGAAGAAGGAAATAAAAGAAAGATGCGTAAACGAAATTGACAACAAGAAACTCAAATGCATCAAAGCGTGCCGCAGGACCCAAAAAGATGTTTGTACTCGACTTGCCTGCTCCGACAGATCTCAGAAAGAGCTTAGAAAAGAGTGCGATAAAAGTTGTAAAGAAACTTTTGTTCCTGAATCTTGTTAGCTATTACGAAATTGCATATAGTGGACAGTTTCATTGTAAGCTTGATTTCTATTTGTGGATGGTGCGAATAAAGTTGAAAAAAAACTTGTTTGTTTTATTTCGAAACTTTTTCCATGCTGTAAATAAACTTACTGTTGTTTTAAGTTTAGAACAGACAGATCTGAAATTACTAAGTTGTGTTTGTTTATAGGCTTAATATTGCTTAATATAAACAATGACATGCGTACCTCTTTTTAGTTAAGTTTTAATTACAACAAATGAGGACTTTTCAGACCGACCCTCCAACGAGAAGATATGGCATAGACATGCCTGGGAACTCGACCGAGGTTGCTGGTGAAGAAGAAGGCGACTACCTACAAGAACGAATAGATCCCGATACCAATATATCTGAAGAATTAAAAGATATAGTTGAACCACCAGCTATGCGAGCTCACGAAGAACCCGAAAACAGACTACGGACGCAGATACGACGAGATGAATGTATTAACGAAAATATTAAGGAGACGGAAAAGTGTAGCAAGGCATGCAACAAGGCCCATAAAGATGTGTGTGATCGACGCAGCTGTTCTCGTAGAGCTAGGGACACTCTCAAAACGGAGTGCGGCGTCAATTGTAAGAAAGTGTTTGATTCTAAAGTTTGTGATTATTAACATACCATACGGCACTACCGTAAACTGTTACATTGCATCTACACCTTGAAGTTTGGATTGAGTAAATAAATATTAATCTTGGTAGACATTTTATTTTATTTTATTTATCCTTTTAGTCAAAGTAACAGCGTCATTATGCAAGAATCTGACGATTTATTTACACCGATTCTGTGAAGAATTCGTAGGTACCAGTAGCATTTATGCATTCATATTATGCACACATGAAGTATATATTCCATTTCGTTTGTATCCGTCTTGTTTTTCATAGATTTCATGCACTAGTAAATGCATATAATTATGAACATGCACCGTGGCATAGAAACAATGATGGACCCTGTCGGGCACAGCAACATTCTAGATACAATCAGTGTCTAGGAGAGAGGAATAGCGCTTAATATTTTTTCATATTAACATTTAAGTTGTATTTCCAATGTTTTTATTTGGTTTAATGTAACCTACTAATGTAATAATATCTATAACTGTATACACTCAAAAAAAATTCAATGGGTATAGTTGCTTCACGTTTAGTTATATGATGAATGAGACTGTTTACAATATAATTATTATGATATTGTTAGCATTTATCCAATCTTTAGTGTAACAAAATCAAACTGGTTAATTTGTATTATATTCATAATTATAGTAATGTTTTATTTCTATTTTTCCTTCTCTTTTGGTTTAAAAATTGACACGCGCACTGTTCCGTTGTTTTTGAATTAGGTAATTTACCTATGTTTGCAATATTTGTAAGTATGTGAGAACCATGTTCCTATTTATCAAGTGAAGGATTTTAAAAGAGTAAGTATGGAGTTTCTTCTGCGTTCTTTTTCTTTAACAAGCTACTTTTCCGAATGCACGGTAGAATCAATTTTTATTACTTGTAAATTTTAATTCTAGACGTTCAAAAGTGACGCTTAATGGCCTAGTTGAAATAAATATCTTTGACTTTGATTACTTTATATTTTTAAACACTCTTTGAAGTCATTTAGTACTAGCAGGTTGCCCGCGATTACGACCGCGTGAAAATATTGATATACAAACAAATCAAATCTATACCACGGGAACCGTACGTTTTGCCGGGATGACAAGTACTACTAGCTATGTCATGTGCTATTCCAGAATATAATCTATCTCTGTGCCAATTTTTATCCTGGGGTGTGACCATAAGCTCTTAGAGCGGTATCAATTTGAGATCGATTACGGGACAGATGATATATGACTTGTATACATCTGTCACTTACTCGATCTCAAATTGATACCGCTCTAAGAGCTTATAGTCACCCCCTGATTCGCTAAGCTGCTCTGCCGTGATTGAGTGACAAACATCTGTCCATCCATACTTCTGAGATTAGATCTGCGTTACTATTACAGCCCCACTGCTGGGCAAAGGCCTTTTCTCCTACAGAGAAGGCACAAACATTGATCACCACGCTTGCTTAAGATGGGTTGGCGATTTCAGATTTGTTAACAACTAGCTTCTATCAGCGGGTTCGCCCGCGTCGAAAATTATCGAAAATTATCCCGACGGAACATATTCCTGGGATAAAAAGTATCCTATGTGCTATTCCTGACTATCTACCTCACCGGTAGCACAAAAAAGGCCTACAAAGAACTGAGAACAAGCAAAACTGGATACAAGGGCTAAAGGATTCTAGCAAAGATATAATCAAACGAAAAGACATCATCGCTACAGCAAATGATTTTTACAAAAACCTGTACAGCTATAATGCAAACATCTACATCTCAAAACAACGACACTAACATAGCTGGAATACCATTAGGCCCCATCGATCTTGACAGCGTAGCGTAAATCGAACTAATTAATGAAAAAGATATCATAGGAGCAATAAAAAAACTAAAACTAAAAAAGCCCCTGGTTCAGACAACATACCAAACGAAGCTTTAAGCCATACAAACGTAGTCTAGGGATTATTCCACTGTTTGACAGTGTACGTTCAAAATAAAAAGTGATATCAATTTGTCTCATCATTATCTAGCCCTGTATGGAAACAAAAAAGTGAAAAAAGTAAATATTTGAAAGTTATGAGCGTCGAAAGTTCCACATTTCGACACTAATTTTAACGCATTTTTGGGCGCGAATAAATACCATAAGAAGACGGAAAATTGCAAAACGGCCACCATACAGGGATAGATTAGTAGTTCAACAATGCAAATAAATTTATTTTGAACAGATACGTTTAGTCGTTTTTTCATGATATCCAGACTCCCAAAGGTCTGGTTATAAAACTGCGCGCGCTCGGTTTCGTCCTAAATCATCATACATTTCGCTACAAATTTGCAAAAGTGTGTATTCGTACGCAAACTAGCTTCCTACTGCTCATCACAGCATCAATATCTTCCGCACGTGTTGTCGGTTGATATAAAATGCATTTTAACCCCGCGCACAAAATAGTTTGTGCCGTTGACTAGTACCTTAAAGTCAGCCTACCATATACTGGCAACACCGCTTGCCAATCTATTCAGTTTGATATTACAGAACGCGGTAACACCTACACAATGGTCAGAATCTAACATTATTTCAATATATAAAAAGGGAGATCCGAAACAAATAGGTAACTATAGACCTATAATTCTGCTACCCACCCTGTACAAGCTGTTCTCCGCTATTTTAAACTCACGGATCAGGTTCGTAATCGCAGCAAGTCAACCCGTAGAGCAAGCCGGATTTAGGAAGGGTTTCTCCACAGTGGATCACCCTAGAATTGATTGTAGAGAAGTATCGCGAACAACAAAGACCACTATATCTCGGTTTCATTGATTACCAAAAGGCTTTTGACACGGTAACTCACGACAGCGTTTGGCGAAGCTTAAAAGACCAGGAAGTAAGCGAAGTGTATATAAAAGTCATCAAGAACATATATAATAACAACATTGGTAGAATAAGGCTTGATAAACTGGGCCCGAGCTTCCCCATAAAGAGAGGTGTAAGGCTGGGTGACCCTTTATCGCCATTAATCTTTTTTCAACACACTTGCTCATAAAGTGGCTCTAATTTCACCGCAATTAGGCATATAATGATACCTGTAATCAAACTGTGACTTTTTGATTGCTATTATTCACAAGTGAGTTATAGTTTTTTTTTTTAATGGTTTCCTGTCTTCATTTTAAATACTTTTAAATTAAACTAATTTTAAAAGTGTCACAAATCAATCCAATGAAAATTAATAAAATAAGTCATTAATTCTAATCCAGTTAAAATTGAAGTATTTTCAATGTAATAAAATGTAACACTGTTAGTCAATTAAAAGTGTCCCATTCGACATTAATCCCTTTCTATTCCTGTCATGGAAGTAGTACTTACTATATCCATAACATGATATGGGTAGTAATTACTATTTCCATGATATCCATTAAATACATAAAATGTGGCATAGCTTCTAGTCAAACAATTCAGCAAAATGCTAGTACCTAACATATTGTTTGCTCATTTCATGCAATGTACGTGTTTAATAAATAAAACTTGCCCTCAAATATAACTTTTGTTTCTCTGAAATAAAGAAAACTTGAAATGCCCGATTTTGTACGTGGCTAAAACGCTATCCGCGAAAAGCTAAAAAAAAAGTAACCTCATTGTTTTAGTCTATGGCCGATCGCCATTGTTAGATGCGCGCGCATAGGAAAACTGATTAATTTACCCCGCCATTGCGAAAAATTTTTCACAACTCGTTTACACTGTTGAAAATGATTTTTTAGTATTATTTTCTTCACAAGTGTGTTGAAAAACGTCGTATGATACACGTCTGTATTGATGATTACCGTCCTCGGCTCTCTTAAGACCCTCACCTAAAGGCTCGGGTCTCAATGGTGACTCAGCGATAATCACCAACATTACGCACTTGTACCATAATGTACTAATAGCTAGAAGTCGTTATCAACAAACTGAACTGGAGTAAACATGGTATTTATATACGGGGTAACTTTCTAAATTTGCCAAATTTCATCCAAATCCGTCCAGCCGTTTGAGTGTGAAGAAGTATCAAAAATACAAACACACACACACTCACAAACTTTCGTTTTTATAACATAAGTGTGATTATGGATAAGTCCCGATTTCCTCACGATATTTTCCTTCGCCGTTGCCTCCGTGCCAAAATTCATCCAGATCCGTCCAGCCGTTTGAGCGTGAAGAAGTAACAAACATACAAACACACTGACAAACTTTAATCTTTATAATATTAGTGTGGAAGCATAAGGCATTATTTACAAAAGCAGACGATGTACATCCTCAAAAACGGCGCGACCCTCACAGGCTCGTACTAGATGCCATTCCAAGGCTTACTAAATATAATAAAAGATGTTTGTATATGTGTGTAAAAATATTTAATAAGATACCTAGCGACCTAAATCTAAATACCAAATTATTTAAAAGTAAATTGTATAACTGGCTGTCCACCATAAGTGTTTATAGTGTAAAAGAGATTTTTGACAGAAAAATTCAATGACAGGTATATCTGATGCACGAAAAATTTGCACGCTTATAATGTTAAGCAAAAACATGTATTTAATTTTGTACCATCTTCTATACAATGTTTTTACCTATGCAAATATGTTTTTCTTATTCATATTCAAGATAGCTGACCCCTGATTGGCTTCGCTCCCGTCAATTGGCTATCTATCAGCCTACCACTACCTACCTACTCTACAAACAAACAAACTCTTCAGCTTTATGATATTAGTATAGATGTTGATAAAACTCCTTCGCAAATGAACAAATTTAATAACCATAAAAAACGGCTTCGCTCCCGTCAACCGGCTAGAAACCTACCTACCACTACCTACCTATCCTACAAACAAACAAACTCTTCTATCTATCTGCCTACCTACCCTACAAACAAACAAACTCTTCAGCTTTATGATATTAGTATAGATGTTGATAATCATAAAAAAGGTTATAGTAATCTTAAAAGATAGACATATGCTGTCGCAGACTTTTTTTAGAACTTTTAAAGGAGGAACAATTCCATCATACATAATATTTGCATAACTGAAACCGTTTACGCAGCGCACGCAACGGAAGCTCTCAAAAAGGAATATTTTGCCCGTTTTTGCAACATTTTTAATTTATGCTCCGCTTCTATTGGTCGTAGCGTGATTTTATATATCCTTCCTCGAAAAATGGACTATCCAACACAAAAAGATTTTTCAATTCCAACCAGTAGTTCCTG
The DNA here is from genome assembly GCA_948252205.1 of Orthosia incerta. Lineage (NCBI taxonomy): Eukaryota > Metazoa > Arthropoda > Insecta > Lepidoptera > Noctuidae > Orthosia > Orthosia incerta. The sequence continues at coordinate 8,641,748 of OX411761.1, forward strand.
AGATTAGCGCGTTCAAGCAAACAAACTCTTCAGCTTTATAATATTAAATAATATATTTAAAGTATAGATAAACTTAGAAAGTACATAAATAAATTTGAAAATGTCCCATTGGTACATGGTATTGTTACATCTATTGCTACAACAAAATAAAATTGAAACATAAAAAAAATACGTGAAGTTGTAAATGTATATATTATGTTTACCTATTTCCTCAAGTTAACACACATGGAATATGAATTTTATTGGTGCGATTGTGTTGCTGAACATTTTAGTAAGTAGCTCCTGTTAAAGTAAGATTACTATAGTTATATTTTTTTGCAAATATTCCTAGGGTCTAACCATACTTAAATTATAATTTATTTTAATTTAATTATATTTTAATTTTATTTTAATTTTATTTATTTATTATATTTTAATTATAATTTATTTTAATTTTATTTTATCTATTTATTTATACTTTAATTTATATTATCTCAATGCGAAAGCATAATATAATATGTACTACGTACTGCGAAAGTAACTCTGTCTGTCTGTCACTTTTACACGCTAAAACCGCTGAACCGATTATGATGGGTATGGAGATAGTGTAAGACCCTGGGATAAAGACATTGGATAGTTTTTATGCTGGTAGTGTGTTCCCTTGGGATAAAAAAAACTATTTTATGCGTGCGAAGCCGCGGGCAAAAGCTAAACTCAATTTGCGATAACATTAGACGTTTAAATTAGCCCATTTTACAGCCCGTTCAATCGATTTTGACTTCTATTGCGTTGGTGATACGACAAATGGTAGCTGTAGTAAACAGTTGGTTTTGATAACAGGTTTTAAGCTTTTTATTTCATCCTTATGTTTACGGGATAGAACTCAAAATCGGTTGAATAGACTGTAAAAAGATTTGGAAACACGTCTAATGTTATTTCAATTGGAGTATAGTTTCATATAAATATGATTCTTCATTGTAAGATCTGTGGTTGTAACTTGTAAGTTTTTATATGCCAAGTCGCTTCCCCTACCTCCTTACTTTCGTGCTGCCCAAGACCAACATTCAATATTACGTTTTTGTTTTATAAATTCTGCTAACCATTTCAGGCCTCTATAAAAGCGAGACAAATGACTGACAGTTCTGATATAGCTAGCGAATATAGTCACCAAAAGGAGTCTATGGAAGATGCCACTTCAGACGACTCAGATTATTTTGAAGATGAACCTTCCATGTCCTCATCTATAGAATATTACCATGGACCAAATAAAGAAGCAAGAAAAGCATTTGAAACTAGAAGATGGCATAAAAGCTGTGACCGCAAAGCCAGTAAGATGTGTACGAAGGCATGTTTGAAGGCTTTTAAGTCCGCTTGTTGGAAACGAAAGTGTTCTGGTAGAGCCAAAAGAGCACTGAAGAGGGAATGCAAGAAGAGCTGTCCTAACCATTTTATAATTGATAGGGACAGGGCGGCTTTTGAAGAATAGGAAAGTATATTATAGATTTATAGTTATAGCTATGGAAAACATCATGAGGAAACTCGGACTTGTATATTAATATCAGTTTGAAATCTTTATAGTGCGTGGAACGTAAGTTGAACAAAAATGTACTAACGTTTTATTGATATTAAACGTTTTAAACCGAAATGAATCCCTTATAAATGACCTAACCGTTGACAATATACAAATTGTACAAGTACAATTTAATAATTAAAAATACCCCTAAACATTTGTTTTTTATGCTAGATAACTTATCTAGTAATAGAAACGCTTCGATCGATATCCTTGAACACGTAATTATGACACGAATACACGATACCTTGCGAATACACCCCGATTCAATCAGTCCAATGACTTCTCCCGCTCTGGGTGAAGCGGGAGGGCGTGTCAGACTTTTACTGACTAAAACCCACCCGTGTTCCTTCAGTTGCTTGAGCCAGGGCCGCGGTAACTATTTTCAAATTTATCCGCGACCCAGACAGGCATCGGCCCTAGCGGACCCCGTCAATTTTGCTGACATCTCTTTGAGATCAAACATACCTAAGTGTCCGATATTTGACAGCACCTCGCGTCTCTGCTATTGAGAGTATACGACACTCGGGCCGCTTCGCCCTATCTGTCCTCAGATTTCTAATAAATCTCAATACATACCCTGTAGTATTGATGAGTTTGGTAAAGCTGCTTACCCTTTCCAACAGACTAATATCCCATGGTTCCACGTGAATAACATTGGCGTTGACTACCCTTTTGAATCCTGGTAGTTCTGTGGGTCTTACATATTTGCTAGGCCACCTTACTTCCTCCCTTCCCAACCATGGTACTGTCCACCATAACGGATGGTGAATTAAATCTTTGGCTGTCACGCCACGTGATGCACAATCCGCCGGATTCCAATCCGATGGTACATGTCTCCAATTCAACCTTCTAGGTGAATTTTGTATGTACTGTACCCTATTACACTCGAAGGTCTGCAAACAGTGTGGCTGCGTCTCCACCCACGCCAGTACGATGGAACTATCTGACCAGGCATAAATGTCATCGATCTTAATCGATTTATCATAACCACTAAGAACACTTTCGATAAAGTCGCCTTTCAAACACACGACAGCAAAATCAAATTCGGTGCATCCGTTTAGGAGCTATGATGCCATAGACAAATACGCAAACACAGGTACACACGTCAAACTTAAAACACCTCTCTTTTTCTGTCGGGGGTTAACATCAATAGCACTCTATCCTGGGCCAAACAACTGCAGGAAGTCAGTCGAAAACTGTTTGCGTCTGCGCGCTCCCTGAGACGGCTTCGTAATTTTCTTCCCATAACCACTAAAGTTGCGATAGCACAATATCTTCTTCTCCCTATCTTAGACTATGCTGTTGTCAGCTATCTTGATCTCTCCCAAGACCAATTGGATAAGCTTCAGCGACTTCAAAATCTCTGTATCAGGTTCATACTTGGCTTTCGCAAGTATGATCATGTTTTTCATACTAAGCTCAAATGGCTTCCTATTCGCCATCGCCAGAATGCCCACATACTTTCTATGCTTTATAATGCACTTTTTAATCCTTTTACTCCTTTTTATCTCAAAGAACGCTTTCAGTTCCTCTGTGATACCCATTCTAGGTCCTTGAGAAAATCGGAAAATCTAATATGAAGTATTCGTATGAATTCCACTTCCTTCTTTGACAAATCTTTCACGATTCAAGCAGCTCGGTTGTAGAATGCACTACCTATTGAAATAAGACATGCTTAAACACTGCCAACGTTTAAGAAAATGTTGAAGGAGCATTACCTTTCACTATAATTTTTATTCTTCTTCTTTCTCTGTTATATTTTATATGTATTAGTATATTTTGTAATATTGTATGTTTGTATTTTATGTTATTAAGTCTAAGTAGTATATTATTTATGATAATTTTTACACTGACAGCCCTAAATTCTTCTCCTATCATTCAGTCCATCCAAAGGTTGTCTGTAAGAGATTGCCTAGTGCGATAAGACCGCTCATTGTACACTTGTTATTGTGAACGTTTGTCCTGTATGTTTTTTTGTTGTGTACAATAAAGTATATAATAAATAAATAAAAAATAAAAAGAAGAAAAGTCGGTTTAAATCGTTTAATTTGAATAAAACTTTAGTACATTATCATCATAATTTCAGTCGAAATATGTCCACTGCTGGACATAGGCCTCCATCAGGCGTCATCACATTGACCGATCCCATGTAACATTAGTACATTTTTGTTCAACATAGGTACGTGCCGCGCACCTAGGCACACTATAGCCCGCCTTGAGCGAGCATGTTAATTAATATACGTGCCTTCTCTGTAAGGATAGAGCAGTGCAGTGCGACCTAACAGGCTAGTATTTATTATAATATTATAGCTTTATTATGTACTGAACTGTCACCAATTCATGCATCTCACACTCAGAGAGATGTGCAATCACATGCATTAAATTAATCACCACGCTTGCTCAAAACGAGTAACTTAATTTAGTTCTTCTATTAATTTTATTGTATTAAAATAAACATTTTTAGTAAATAAATCTCTTTTCTGTAATTAAATATATTATTGTCAAGTTCTTTACTGGTAAATGTCTTGCTTGAAAAATTTCACTCAGAGTTAATTGCTCATACACATTAAGGTATTAAGTCCACCCCTGTACGGTTGTGTGCATAAAGTATTAAATAAATAACACGAGGTTAAATTTAAAATATTGTAACGAAGTTACACAAAATAAGTTTAACAAAATAGAATAAAACAAAGCCGCAATCTGGCTCTGTCTCCGCTCACTTCTTTAACGCAACAAATTAAATAAATTGGTCAAGGGACTGGACTTTGACTGACTAGGTTTAAAAAAACCGGGACCTCGGATCCACCACACAAACCGGGATCTGTATCTTAAATTAATTTTAGTCACAGCGGATCTTTGTGTCTCTGAAGTTGAGACTGCGAACCTTTTTTTTTATATCTATAGGCTCGCGTTTGACCACTATCTCGCTTGATGGTAAGCGATGATGTGGTCTACGGTAAAGCACGCTTGCCTAGAATTAAGCTATTCACTCTTGACTTAAAGAACCCAAGGTTGTAACAAAGACTCCGGAAGGGAATTCCACTCCTTAGCTGTGCGAACAATGAAAGTATTAGCAAAACGCTTTGCGCGTATGGATGGGATGTCCACAATGAACCGATGGCGCATGGCCGTACGTCTTGTAGTCCGATGATGGAAAGGGCTAGGCGGAATCAAATTGTGCAGTTCCGTCGCACACTCCCCGAAATGTAACCGATAAATGTGAAGTACCGTCTCACTGAGAATGTCGTTCGCTTCTAGGTATGCCAGGAGCTTGCCGTTGAGCACACGTCAGGGCCACTCGCTTTGTTCACATCAAAGCTACGCAGCACCCTACGCACGTCCTTTTGATGGATGCGAATATCCGAAATACTCGTCACACATCCATCAAGAGAAGTATGTACACCATCAGAAGTCTGTCACAGCGTCAACGCACGACGATGGATCTTCTGAAAAGAAGCAAGTGGGTTGCCAAGGATAGTATGCGAAGAAGATCGCATCACATCCCAATCTGCTGACTTGTACCACCATACCCACCGGGTGCCTCTTAAGCTGGGATCGGGCGGGGGGTAGACGGACACAGACTTCACCAGACAGTGGTCGGAACTACCTAAAGGTGAAGATATCGACACTGAGTATCTGTCAGGATCTGTTGTCAGCAGAAGGTCCAAGCAATTGGCTATGTGCGACTCAACATCTGGTACCCTCGTTGCCCCCTGGACCAGCTGGGTGAGATTTAGCGCTAGCGCAAGCTTGTGCGTCTCTCGCCCAGCATGATCAGTGCACTGGTATGGGTAAAGCCACTCCTGGTGATGGGCATTAAAGTCCCCCAGTAGCACTAATTGAGCGGAAGGGTGGCGCTGCTGTGCCGCATCAGTCACCTCACTGAGGTACTCTGTGAGCCTGGTTGTCTCCTGATCTCCGCTGTACGAACGGTAGACACAGGCGTAGATAATCTTATCTAGCCCTTTGTCCGCCAGAGCCCACAGCACTGAGAACCTGGTTACGGAGACGCCGATAGCAAGTGTCGTCCCGGGCATACATGTATACACCCGCGCGTGGTTTAAAGCTGTGTTTCAGGGTAAACCCTGGGTAGGATAAGCACGACACGTTTGACAAAGTTTCTATCTGCGTCTCTGTAAGGAAAAACAATTCTGGCTTTTCAGTCTCGAGGTGATGATGGACTGAGTTGAGATTGGAGTGCAGACCTGTAATATTAGTGAGGTGCACTTTGTGGGGGAGGGGGTGCAGCCGCCTCCAGTTTTCTCTTCCTTACCTGCCATTTTATTAAAAGAGTGAAAGGAGAGGAGAAGGAAGTGAGATGAGGTTCCACGCTACTAACATACAGCCAGGCACTGAAAGGATGCCATCATTGGGGCACTAGTCCGGACACTGCGGGGACGCCCAAGCCCCCCCGGGGGCTTCCATCGGGCCCTCCCATCGTCGCCAACCAGCACGATGGTGCATGCCGGGATTTTTCGACAGTTGGCGGGGCAGCCTTTCGTGTGTGGCTGGCACACTACTTGAGCCTCCAACTACCTACGTCGGCCAGGGGCCTCGGATCCCGCTACCTTCCGCGACTAGTCTCCCGATACGCCCAAAACAGCGCGAGTCACTGGTCAGCATGCAGTGGAACAACTATCTCGACCCAACTCCTCTAGTGGCTACACCGAGCATCGTACCGGAACACGGCTAGGCCGCTTAGCGGTACGTCTTTGCCCGATGGGTGGTCGCAAGCCTTCGGCCGAAACCTACCACCAGTTAGTGTCACCTGATTAGCACCACCCGGGGACCACGTGTAGGGTAACAACAAAAGGGGTACGGACGCGGGTGACTCAGCCCCCGAACCATTGCGCAAGAAACAGTTTGACATTGAGTATAAACTGCATACAATAAACGAGATAGGACGATGCAACAAACGTAAGCGAGTGAAAGAGGCAGTTGCTATCTTCTACTTCAACATTGACACAAAATTAGCAACAGCGCAGGGTCTTGCAGCTAACTTCAGGGACACAGATCCGCGGTGACTACTGTAACTATCTAGGTGTACTATAATGCTACTCTGCCTAACCCTTGGAGACTACATGCGAGATGATATGTAATGGTATGTAAACCTAACCTACAACTTTCATAGAATTTGGATCCTGCCCAGATACGAATGGCTGGTACAATAAAGCAGTTTGAAGTCGATATCAAAAGAAACTACTATTTAATGAAGATCGAAAAGCAAATTAACGTCTTGGCTATTACTTTAGGAACAGGTTGAAAATTATAGATAGTTCAACTCATCTTTGCGCGCGGCACCATGTGTGCGTTAGCTGTGCGTACGCTTGTAAAGACGGAAACACACTTACGTGTCGTAGCGTGGCGTAGCGCGGGATCCACCAATCACACGACTTTGTTCCAGCCTACGTCATAACACAACGAGTTTTGTAGCCAATCAACTGCGTCAGAAGTGCCACGCGTGTGTGGTTCCGACATAATTACACAGAATAAATAATAGATAACGCGGCAGTCATCGTCCGAGCAAACAAGTTTACCCACACATAGCGCTGCGCGCAAATATGGGTTGAACTATCTATACCAAGCTAAGATTATAAAGAGAGTGCCAGAATTTTGTGAGTATATTAATTAGTAAGGGACGTGAGTGAGTGACGTGTAGAGTAATATTTGAAACCACTACTAAAACCAATTAGAAAAAATATTTTGTAATTTAAAAGTTACATTATTCCAGTTGGCTATAGGCTATAAATTATTATGATCCAGGCAAAGCCGGGACAGGCCACCTAGTAAAATAAAACAATAATAATTCAAACTACAAAGTTAATCAAAATATTAATTGAAAATGTGATAAGTCTACAAAGGTTGGCTGATTTTCTTTCTTTCAGTCACTGCCATGGATTTCCATATAGTTGCCGTTATGATGTTGTTCTATGTTGTAAGTACAAAATATACGGTTTTATATCAACACCTAATTAGATTAAGATAGGGACCTATTTCGCATTTAACCCATACCAAGTGACTTTTCCAATCAGGCCAGCGTAGCAGGTCAGATAGACAGTATTTCACATGGAGAGATCCATGTGAAATACTGTTTTCAAGCTGGTCATCAACTATACAGGGTGGGCAAAATCGATTGTGGATCGAACGAAACAGGGCGATAGTCGAGGTTATTTGCAGTATTATAAAAAATATGTTTTGATAATGTGCAACAAGGCGCTGGGTGATGACGGGATTACAATCGAATTCCTGTCAGAAGCTGTTTGTTTCCGTCACACTCGAAAGGAAAACGCCACAGGCATGGTGCAGGGGTGTGGTGGTACTCTTCTTCAATAAGGGCGACAATGCCCGATTGAAGAATTATAGGTCCATCTCAATTCTTAGCCATATCTACAAGTTGTTTTCAAGTGTCTTTAGGAATAGTCTCATGCGCAGGTTTGACGATTTCCAGCTTCCCGAACAAGCAGGTTTCTGAAAAGGCTTTAGCGCCGTAGACCACATACATACGCTACGGCGCTTATACAGAAGACCGAAGAGTATAACCTGCCTCTTTGTTTCACATCTTCAGCCTATTAATGTTCCCACTGCTGGGACACAGGCCTCCTCTCTGTGAGAGGGAATGGGCCGTTATCCACCACGCGGGCCCAGTGCGGGTTGGTGGATGTCACATGTCTACGAATTTTTGGTTCTAGGACATGCCGGTTTCCTCACGATGTTTTCCTTCACCGTTTTGAGAGCAGTGGTGATGAAATAATTTACACAAAGTAAAGCGCCTGTCTGGGCTCGAACCCACGAACTACAACTTGTAAGTCGCGGCCGATACCACTGGGCCACCACTGCTCTCCTCTTTGTTTAGCGTTTGTGAATTACCAAAAAGCCTACGATTCGATCGAGACTTGGGCTGTACTGCAGTCTCTCCAACGGAGCCAAATCGCCTACTGGTACATTGAGGTGCTGAAGTGTTTGTACAAAAATGCCACCATGTCAGTACGACTTCAGGATCAGACTTCAGAACCTATCCTACTGCAGCGAGGTGTGAGACAGGGAGACGTCATATCTCCGAAATTGCTCTCTGCTGCACTGGAGGATGTCTTGATGGTTCTGGACAGGAGAGGGCTAGGCATCAACGTCAATGGCGAGCACATCACTCACCTTCGGTTTGCCGAAGATAATAGTAGTCATGGCTGAGATCATGGAGGACCTCAATACAATGTTCTATGACCTCAGTAGAGCTTCCGAAAGAGTGGGTCTAAAATGAACATGGCCAAAACCAAGATGATGTTGAATGCCCATGTTGCACCCACTCCTATCATAGTCGGAGACACTTGAAGTTGTGAACAAATGGTCCAGTTAGGTAGGTCCAACTTCGAGAAAGAGGTCAACCGTCGAATCCAACTCAGCTGGGCAGCGTTCGGGAAGTTGCGCGGTATCTTCTTGTCAAACTTACTAGAGTATCTCAAGGCAAAAGTCTATGACCAGTGTGTGTTGCCAGTGATTACTTACGGGACAAATACGTGGTCGCTCACAATGGGCCACACCAGAAAGCTTAAAGTCACCCAAATGTTACCGACATAGCCCGAAGAATTGCCAAACTTAAGTGGCAGTGGGCAGGGCATATTGCTCGCAGAACGGATGGCCGATGGGGCCGAACAGTTCTAGAGCCGCGACCGCTTACCGGAAGACGCAGCGTTGGAAAGCCTCCCTCTAGGTGAAGTGACGACCTGCAGCCTAATTGCGTAAGTATATTATCCAAAGCAAAAGAATCGATTCTTTCCCAAAACCGACTTTACGTAGTGCATATTGATACGAAAAGTCGTTTTTGGGAAGGAATCGATTCTTTTGCTTTGGATAATATACTTACGCAATTAGGCTGCTGGTCAAGGCTGCGGGCGTCCGGTGGATGCGAAACGCACAAGACCGATCAGTGTGGTGACGCTTGGTGGAGGCCTATGTCCAGCAGTGGACTTCTTTCGGCTGAAATAACGACTGTAGCACCGACTGCAAATAACCCGAACTATCACCCTGTTTCGTTTGACCCACGATTTGTTTTCCACCCTGTATAGTTAGGAAAATATAAGCAGAAAATCATCATATAGCTTAAAATAGCACAAAGGACAATGGAGAGGGCTATGCTCGGAGTTTCCTTGCGTGATCGAAACAGAAATTACCATATCCGCAGGAGCACCAAGTTTACCGACATAGCCTGAAGAATTGCCAGACATGAGTAGCAGTGGGCAGAGCATATTCCTTGCAGAACGGATGATCGATGGGCCGAAAAGATGTGGAGTGGCGACCGTGTCCCGGAAGACGCAGCCTTGGAAGAAATTCCCACTGGGTGGACCGATGATTTGGTTAATACTGCGGGCATCCACTGGATGCGAGACAAACAGGACCGGTCGATGTAGTGACGCTTAAAGGAGGCCTACGTCCAGCAGTTGACGTCTTTCAGTTGAAATGATGATGATGAGGCAGATAATAGGCATTTTTCTCAGACTTCAGATATCGTAAAAAGCGACAAGTAGGTAGGTACTTAAAATGGAAATAAGCTTAGCATTCAGCCTATTCCTGCAAACAAACAAATAACTGTTAGTTAATCGAATCCAAGATACTATACAACATATCCTCAATGACAGGTAACTATAATATTTATACGTCCAAGAGGGGTGATAGTTCTTATTTTAGAAAAAAATTGAGATTTGATATACTGTAGCCGACGTCTAGTGGAGTAGACTGGTGGTGGTGGTAGACTGATGATGGGACTTCAAGGGACGCCGTTAGGTTAGACTAAACGGCGATCTTCACAAAATGGCTGGTAGAATCTGCATGAAAGTAGCTGAGAAAAGTAGTTAATTAAAAAAGTCAAAAAACCCGGCTGCAAGCGAACTAAAAAGACGTAAACATGAAGAAAATCATACTGGGCAGTGGGCAGTCGGAGGATACATTTTCGCAAGCTGGCTGACCAAAACCAGATGTGGCGCCCATAAGCCGCCTTTTTCTATTTTCCAATTTTAATGTAGCCAGTAATACTTGCAAGGTTATGACGAATCGATTGAAGTAAGAATCATCAAAATTCTTCTCATACAGAGACAGGACTCTTCTCATATAGAGAAGGCACGAGGCCATTTCGAACTTGGAAACTAATTATAAGTCCAATCCTCACGATCTATTCCTTCACCGTTGCCAGCGCTGTCCAAGGTAAATTAGAAAGTTCACAATATCAATCTGCGTAGCCATTTTCCCAATTGTTGTTGGGCGGCTTCTAGTCTTACTGGATTCAGCTGAGTACTTGCCTGCCTGGACTACCTATCTGACCTCCACAACTTAATAACTGAGTAACAAGATACCCCTTGACAAGACTGGTGTCAGATCTCAAGCTTCTGACTACCCGTAACGACTGTCAAAGATCTTCAAATGACAGCCGGGACCAACAGCTTAACGTGCTGTCCGAGGCACGCAGGAAACTCGCTTTGTTTAAGTGGTCACCCATCCACGGAACGACCTCGTCAAGCGTTTCTTAACCTTGAAGATCGACCAGTGCGGCTGTTTTTATTTAGCCACGAGCTCAAAATTCACAATATGAATTGAAAGTATCAAATAGAATTGAATCCCGCGCATATAAACTTCTACATATCCGTGGGATAGATAAGTAGCCTATGATCTTCAATAGTCTCTGTCCACTGTCACGGGCGAATAGCGTGTTCCAAGACTGATAAACACATTACCCTCCTTCAGCAGTCGGGTAATAAATTCAAATAGCGTGCGATTGTAGGAATGTAGAGACCCATCTATAGAATATAGAAATAATCAACATCATTTCAGCCGAAATACGTCCAATGCTGGACATAGAAATGATAGAATATAATAGTATGCAGGCAGGATAGGGTGGAACGTCCCGCAACCTCCATTGAAAAGGTAGGATCCTCCTACCAGGCGGGTGTTGCGTCTGCTGGGCAACTTAGACCAGGGTCGATAATTTTTGAAACCAAAAGAAATAATAGTAGGGTGAAACCCATTGGAAAAGGAAGAGAAGATAACAAAAATGAAAGGAAAAATAAATTACGGGCGATCTGAGGTCGGGAAGTGGAAGGGGGCGAGTTTTGAGGGTAAAAACGTTTTATATCGATTTCAGGCAAAAACAAGTCCTATGGAAAAAAGTTTAATGTTATAGGTAGGTAATAAAAAGATCTACAACTTTTGAATTAACACTTTTTTCACATAACCTCAAAATGTATGTGAAAATTCAAATAACCAAGCCTTTGGTTTTTTAATAATTACAAAAAAAAACTCGGAATTTGTTGAATACTATACTTACCTTTTTATGTCCCAAACACACTGTATTTTTTTCTGTTACAGATCTGTTACAGATCACCCATTTTACATAAACCATGAAATAATTTGTGTATAGTATGACATTCACCAACCCGCACTGGGCCCGCGTGGTGGATAACGGCCCATTGCCTCTCACAGAGGAGGCCTGTGTCCCAGTAGTGGGAACATTAATAGGCTGATGATGTGATGTGATGATGATATAACTGCACACTGTGTGTGAGTACTATGTACCCAACTATAATTCTACCATTTACTGTACCTGTGTGTCGTTCGTTGACTTGTATATGCCCTGGCAGTTGAGTGTGTCATGCTCTCTCAAATGTCTCTCTGATGGTGGCGCGTGTGTTGGATCATCCGGTTTCCTTCATGATGGGTGCCAATTCATGCGTCATGTTCGTGAACGGACGCCGTCAGTTGGGATTGGTAATAACTTATCTGCTTCGGATGTTAATGTTTTTTTAGTATCTATTATATAACTGCACAGTACATGTGTGAGTACTTTTAATACTTCATGCCTGTACGTAGTATAGTGTGTAGTGCTATTCTGGGTACATTGTCCTAACATATTTGAATTTATTCATGTATGTACTTATGTACCTAAATATTGTTCAAAAACTATTTTTTTTTAAAAGAGTATATATGGAGTTTCTTGTGCACTCTTCTCCATAACAAGCTACTTTTTGAAAGCACGGTAGAATAAATTTTTATTCCTTGTAAATTTTAATGTAACGTTCAAAAGTGCCGCACTAGAACACCAGTTGAAATAAAATATCTTTGTCTTTGTAACGTCATAGATGTCGCTACATGACGTCAGGTAATTTTTCTCATATGTGGTGACATCACTGACTTATAAACCTATGGACTTGCCATACCTACGAAATTAGCGTGCATGCCTACATAAATCGGGCAATTAAGATGGCTGCCCATTGGCCAATGAGGTAGGCCATTTGCAACTGTTTGACAGCACAACTACACAGATAAACGTACATGTACAGCACACAACTACCAATTTTACTCGGCAATAAACATGGCGACCGGTCACGCATAGACATGATTTTGACGTCACTCAAAAGTGTTACCAAGTTTAGTCCTTGACAAACATTTAGATGTCTCTCTTTTCATATGCAGCTCTTGGTTAGTTAAAAAGAGACAAAACGCTTTTTGACATGCGTGTGTCGATATTATAGATATTTGTATAACTATTCTTCATATGCCGTCTCCATAGTATTCCTACCTCATTGGGTGACATAGATGCCACTTCAGGCTACTGACAGTAACGATGATGATAATATTTTCCAGACGGTAAAAGGAGCGAAACTGGCCTTACGAACAGATGGAGGGGATATTATCAATCTACCCGAGAATAATCCTGAAGAGAAACCTCCGAAAGTAATGGCACTGGTTATCGTTGAAGTAAGACTGAATTCATGTACACACTTTACATCATCTCTACGCAAACATAGGAACAAGAACAAATACAGATAAAACCAGAAAACCAAATCTACTATTTTTGCTTTGTTGTAATATACATCTCAAAAAACGCACGTCGGTTGTGAGGAACATTAGCAATAAGGTCTGTGTAGTCCTTCTAGAGCAGCTAGGACGAACCTGCCCAGCGTTTCCATTCGCATCTACGAGTGGGTTAATCGCATTTCATCATCTCGTTATTAAACAAATTAAATTATAATGCTCAATTTTGAGACATAAAATTACAAAAATGGATTTTTTTAAATAAAATAAATGTGGTAAAACATTAACAATGAATGTTATGGACTGAATAAAGGAAATCAATTTACAGTTAGTATTTATTATTTATAATGACTTACAGGACATTGAAGAATCAGAAGAGACAAATCCATCCATGAAACATAAAGGCGCAATGTTGCCATTGATAGAACGCCCTCAAATAATGTTGCCTTGGATAGAAAGTGTGAGTCCCATAGATTATGAAGCGTCAGTGTTGCCATTGAAAGAAAACACTCAAATAATGCTGCCGTGGATAGAAAGTAGGAAACCAAATTATGATGAAGACACTTCAGGTGAATCCAATTCTGACGAATATACAGACTCCGATACGGAATCGGACTCTGACAGCGAATCGAGTTCCGACAGCGAATCGAACACCGATAGTGAATCTAATTATTATCATGAGGATGATTACGTCAAAGAAAAAATAAAGAAACAGATCGCTAAGTTAGACATTTTAAAAAATAATTCAAAGGTTTTAAGAAATCGTTGGTTGTCGTGTCAGAAAAAAGCAGCTAAATATTGCCGCAAGGCATGCGTTGCATCTTACAAAAACGCGTGTACCGTAGAGAAATGTAAAAAAAAGTTGAAGAAAGCATTAAAAAAAGAGTGTAAACGAAATTGCAAGGAATTCTTTATTGACGAATCATCTAAGGACTCGAGTGAGTAATAAGTACTACACGCTAATCCCTCGCTGCTACAGGATAGCAAAAATAGGTACCTACGGTAGCAATAAATACCCGCTGTACTGACAACTACCGTAAGTATTCCAGCCAGTATTGCCAGTACACCATGACACAAATTACTCATGTAAACAGGTGGCAAACAAAAAAAAACTACGTCAAACATTTTATTAGTATTTATTTTATAATACATCGATAAAATACATCATTTATAACTGTGATATAATAACATGTTAAACTGTAATTGTTCCAAGTAGATTGTTACTTATTTTATCATCGACTTTTATCAACTTTAACCAACATAATGTTAATAAATATTATGGCTTTTTTGCATAATGACCCAATAGAACTCGCCGAATTATTTTGTTACAAAAACAGCAATTGTTGGCTATACAGCATTTTTTTATCCATTCATTTCGATTTACAATTTGAATTCGGTTCCAAAAAAAAAAGGCCGCATTAGACTGCCCGATTCTCAGGATTATAATACTATATACCTATTATTTATCCATTTAAATTTTTGAATTGTCTATGTATCGAAGTTTTTAAATAAACCATATGTAAAAAAGCCATGAGAACTAAACTACACTTATTAAAGAAAATGGCCCAGAAATCTTTGTTTCTGCAATAACCGCTGCGAACCTACATACGTTTTTAAGTACTATATAAACTTAATATTTAATATTGGTAATACTTTCGGACGGAATGTCAAATGGTAATATATAAGCATACTTTAATTATACAATAATTATACAATCTCATAATTATTTCATTTGTTTTCTTTAAACATTAAATTGTGACATACAATAAAATTCTACTAAATTATTTAGATTTATTTGCACAACCTAAAAATCTGTCAAAAAGTAAGTAAATATGATATTCTTAAATATGTTTCTATAAAATCGTTAAGTACCTAACTTTAAAAGGCACTTTTGGAATAGGCATTTTGAAAAAAAGAGAAAAGTACCTATGTATATTAAAAAATACATTTTAGTGTTTGTGGCACTTTATAAGACACTTGAAAAGATTAAGCCTAATCTTAATTAATGCATATCTTTAATATATTTTATTTTTATTAAAACTTACCTAAATATATCAGGATTTTATACAATTTGTATTCAATTACTACTTTAGTGTAGCTTAAAATATACATTCACATTCTGATAATGTGACCCTTATGCTTATAGTTTTAAAGATCATTACATACATTCGATGATATATCTTCTGCAAAGCTCATATTTTAGCCATATAGTCATGCATATGATTCTTAACTTGTATAACCACAAATTGTACCATAGCTTGAACTCGGCGGTGCCCGTCTGTAAGAAAGTCGATTGAAAGGTCGCCATTTTGAATTTTGTGTCATCCGAATTCGGAATCGAAATGTATGTTGACTGGAATCGACCAAAATTATACTTATGTTACTCGAACATGTGTAATGGTCTATCTTACTCTCTTGTACGAGTATGCAGCGTTACAAGCCATTTGATAAGTGTCATGATGATCTTTAAAACCATCTTATTGACATTCATCGAAAATATTTTTAATCAATAAAATTATTAATATTATTTTCACAGTTTCCCACCACTAGGACTCCTAGAGCTGCTCTTAATTATAGATGTCACAGAAATGTTGCCAGAACTACTGAATTGTGGAGGCGGCGACCGAGGCAGAGAAAATTTTGTATCACTCAAATTCTCCTGACTCAACGACTTTTGTGTTGTAAAAACCGGTATTTTCGACGAAACACCGGGCGCTAGAGGTTTTATTTTTTCCGCTTTGACGGGTATGTTACTCGGTTTCGCAGAAATCTGCGGTTTTTGTTGTTCTTGAGACCGTAACTGTAGTTGGTCTAGTTGTGACAGTCGCCGGTTTTCTAGGTCTGTGCTCGTGACTATTGTGCCTTTAGGAGATTCATAAGTAGCTGTGCGGAATTTTATAGTAGTGTTTCTTGGTAGGTCGAAGTCAGAATGACGTTGTTTCTTTGGTTCGTTCGATTGGTTCGATTTCGATCGTTTTTGCGCGTCAGCTAGTTGTTTAGCTGAAAAGTGCCTTTCATTGAGAATGAAATCATTTAGTAGTTCAATATCTAATTCGTAGGATAGAGGGGGTTCTTCGTAAGGCGGTGCTCTTTGTCTGCTTAAGATTTTATCTTTGCTTTCTTTCTGTTTCTGCATTTGTTCGGTACGGGGTGTGACTACTTGTATTTCTGTGATATGCGTGTCTCTATTACTGTCTAAGTCTTTACAATCTTTTTGTATTTCAGTTATCGTTGGATTGATGGAGTACCTTGTTTTTGTGTGTTCAACAGCATCTTGACTTGAGGTTTGTACGTCTTCCAGATCTTGAATGATTCTGATGCCCATTCGTGAGAGTTCTTCAGGAGTCTTCTGCGACATGAAACTTGGATCATTTTTGAGTTTCTCCATCAATGCTTGTGCCTGTTCTTCATCCATTTCTGTTGTGTTTAATATGATTGTTTCTGTTCTCGTGTAAGCGGGTTCGTCTGTAGTGAAGTGCATGTTAGGATTTTGTCTTTTGATTTCATCTAGCACTCGCTTATCAATATCTTTTACATCTCCTTCCTCTAGCTGTATTTCATCAATCTCTCCTCCTCTCATTATACCAAAGCTAATCTGTTCTACTTGTAAAGGTGCTTCAGCTTTAGTGGTGATATACTTTGTTGATATTTTCTCAACATTTTGTGTAATGACTTTGTTCCCAAATTCGTCTTCATTAACATTGACTGTTACAGTTTTCTGTACGGGCTCCTGAGTCATCGTTAGGGATACATTTGCCGGTTCCATGTACAAGGTCCTTTCTCGTTCATCGTGTCTTCGTCTAATACCTTCAAGTACATCTGGTGGCATCATACGTATAGTAGGCTCACCTATCTCAATAGACTTTGTGTGATCATGAAAAGTTTTTTTATCCCGTTTTTCAACAACAGGCTCAGATTTATCCGTAGTTATGGTTACGACATTGGTATTTGTGTTTAAATCTTTGGGTTCTGTCCATTCTGAGGAAAATGTTTCGAGCTTTTTCTTGTAATTGAGACTGTTATTGTTTGATCCGATTCGGATGTTACTGACGAAGTCATCGTAATCTTTTACTTTTTCTGCTTGTGATGTTTTTAGGTCAAAATTAACTATGTCTGGTTGGTGTATCGCTGATTTAAAGGAGTCAGTTTGTGGTGTCTCTTTACTGGTACTTGCTTCATGCTTTTCTTTTTCGGGACTTTGGTCAATGTGTACGTTCAGTATAGGGTTTTTGGCGAGGAGTTTTTTCATCATATCGGACTTAGGTCTTTCTAAACTGTTTACGTATGTATTACGAGACATCTTCAGATCATCCGGGACGTTGGTATCATACGTCATCGTTAGCTTTTCTTCGTATTTAGGTGGTGCTGGTGGCGGTTTGGTTTCAGTTACAACTGGTACGTTTTCTTGTGTACTGTCCAAAGAGCTCATGTTACTTCCATCGGATGTGGATTTAGCGAATTCTGATACCAGTTTCAAATGAACTTTCAAGTTTTCGTCCATGATCCGTCTAGCAAGATGATCAGATGTTTCGTGTTCTGGTTCCTTGTAAAGTTCAAAAACTTTGGGTTTAGAAAAACTATGCTCTTCGTTCCTCTCGGAATCAACAGAACTAGAAGATCCTTTCACTATAGCATCTTCTAAGTTACCAAATTCTGAACCCTTCTTCAAACGATTTCTCTGGAAAGTGTTAAGTCCTTCCATAGCTGATGTCTTAGCAATATTCAGACTCAATCTGGGTTCTTTGTGTTTAATGACTATGCCTTTATCTGAATCAATCATATCAGGTAGAGCATCTTCATGTCCTGAATCAAAGAAGGTAGTTTCGACTACAGACATAGCCTTCCGTTTCTTAGGTGATATGGTACTTTCCTGATGGTTCTCAGCATCTTCTGCAGAAATATCTAGACTTTGAGCTCTTTCTAGAGTTCCAGTTGCTAGAGTTGGTTTGCTGGCTTTGGCTCTCATTTCAAATCTGGATAAATCTCCAAGGGAAGCGGCTTTACGTTCATTTTCGTCTAAAATTGAAGTATCATCTGATGCAGAATGAACTGTATCGTTATTCGGTGAACTGTGGATAGTAATATCACTGTTGTTCAGCTCTATTGTGGTTGAACCTTTATCACTCTTATCACTTTGATTCAAAGACCTTACTGAATGAACATCTTGATTGGAAGACATGTTAGATTTTGAATCTTCAAAGAAATTGTTAAGAGAATCGCTTTCTCGTTTAAAAGGCTTTGTGACAATATCGTAAATGTCATCTTGACTGAAATTGATAGATTCTTCGAGACGAGTAGAGCTAGAACTCTTCATTTTATTGACTTTCGGCGTTGAGGTATTTATTTGTGATGCATTGGAAGACCTGGTGGAAGGTAAAGAGTCGTGTAAAAGACTCGAATATTGTTTCTCGTTGCTTAAGAAATCGTTCACGTTTTTCAATTGTTCGAGAATACTGTCATCAGTTTTGTTTTTCTCGGTATCTGGTGGTGAAGGAGCTTTGCCTTTAGATTTTTTCGGTTTAGGAGCTTCCTCTTTCTTATGTTCAACTTTTTCTTTCTCATAAATAACGTCTGTGGAACTCTTTCTGTTGGTTCTGGCTGCGTTCGCCGCGTCCAGCATATGTTGTGGTAACTCCTGAGGTATTCCATTCTCATCTCTCTTGATTCCACTAGAGTTGAGGTCACACCTTGCGAATGTTGTCATTACTGAGGTCTCAGATGTTCTTGAAGATTCCAGACTAGTAATGGTTATGTCAGATTCATTCGCTTTATTTCTAGCGTTGGGAATCGGAGGAGCCATCTTTTCTCTACGTTTGGCAACCACAGGTTTCTTTTGTTCCGTCTCATTTTCGTGTTTGATTTGTGTTGTAGGTGCAGGACGCTGTGGTTCTGGCTTGTCTATTTCGTCAATAGATTTCTTCTCTACTGCAACAACTCCGTTTTCAACGCTCTTTTGTTTTAAGACACCGTCATCAGGTACATTTGGTGGTAGGACTCTGATACCGAATTTCATGGCTCTTTTCGGATCATATTCTCTTTTCTGTGTTTCTGATTGTTCAATATGACTCATGGCTGCGATACCGTTCTCTGGTTGAATAATTTGAATGTCGCTGTCAGTTGATTGTCTCTTGTTCCTCTCTGGTTTGTTGGCAGCTGGGATGTCAGAAAGTCTGGATTTGTTGGCAAGTTTGCTATTCTTTTCGTTCTCCCGTTCTAGTGTTGTGTGGCCATCTTTCTTCTCCTTCTTATTTCTCTCTAGAGTTGTAGATGTGATGATCTTTTCTGATATCATCTTCTTGATGCCGCTCTTGCTTTGCTTAGTTTCCAGCGTGGAGTTGTTCGAATGTGACGTGTTTGGTGACCTCGGCGGGTGCAGGAGCTTTCCTTCTTTTTCAAGCTGAAACAAAGGTATTAGGAGTTATTATAGATTTTTGTTTATACTATTCACTGACAGTCAGTCATAGAAGAGGATGTTCTATATGTAATGTAGGTTCAAAATCTTTCAAATTGTGTGTGTTTCTTTAAAGCTAGTTAAACTAGAAGCAGATTATATATATATATCTTTATTATATAGATATTTTTATTGATATTCATTCATCTCAATCTATAATAATAAGTGGACACTTTTATCGCCCGCTACACAGATAGTTTAAAAATTAACGGAATTATCAACAAGATTTCACACAGTCAATCATATTTGTCAACATACCAAAGCCTGCTTGTTCTGTGATTGTATAAGAAGGGGAAATAGCAAACATTCTTTTGAACTAGTTTAAATATCAATTTCCGTAGTAAAGGTATTTCCTCTATGCAAAGCACTTAAGCATTCTCATTGGTGATTGTGTAATACCATGATTTGCAGCCTGATTGGCTATAGGGTCGTGACTGGCAAGCACCTGAGTTTTCATAACTTAGTAGTAGCAAAGTATTGGTTGAGATTGCAGTGATGTTTAAAGATTTCAAATCGATGGTGTAAATGGGTTTCTCGATTTGAAGATTTTGCTATGTTATTACTGTATATTTCTTCACTCTATATTATTTAGAGCTTTATCTCGTGGTAAAACAAACAAATTTTATTATGTAGTTCACATAGAGACATAGTATATATCTTACTTTACCAGTTTATGGAATATCTTTTAAATTGGTCCAACATTGGAGGAGGAAAGAGACGAGAGCCAAACCCCGAATTATTACTTTTTACTAAGGTAATTCAGTACGCGCTCTCTGCCCATATTTCCTCGGCCCATTCCTTCTCACAAAGAGGAAGCCCGTGTCCCAGCAGTGGGAAATTTAAAAGGCTAATTATGTTATGTACATCAAATACAGTAGGCGAAGAGAAATACTATGGACAGGCTGAAACAATCGAATTGATTAATAGGCGTGGTAACCATGATAATTTTTAAGGCCATTCTTAACTGCAATCTCCTAGGAGGTCCTATCATTAAGTGCAATAGAAACCATACTACCTGACAAGACGATGAAAATAGTTACATGAGTAAATTAAGATATATCGCTACATCTCAGTCTATAAGCGTATATATACGTCAAAATATCTGCACAGAACGGACCATTGTTTAGCTACTAACTCTAAGACAATAGACAGACATTCCAAAGACAACGTGAATTGTATTCTAAACACACATTGTCAGTTTTGATAACATTGTGATACAGTGGCAGTGGTATGTGATAAACTTCCTTAAGATGTAATGTTTAGAGTATAATGTTGTTTGTTTTTATATTTTTTATTAAAGTGTATTCTTCTTTAGTTGTCGTATTTGGTAAACAAAATGAATAAGAGTTCAGGTAAAGCTACTTAACGTATTGATCGTTGCAAAAATGTGTGATTATTTGCAATTAAGCATGGTAACACGTAATTTGACCTGTCTTAATTTGACAGTTCTTAAGATTCGAAGTTCAAATACCTACTCTGTATTTTTTTTGCACGAGTTTCCATGTTAAATAATCAGCATGCTTGCATAATAACAAACTTAACATTTGCATGCATGTTTTATTCATGGATTGTAGAAAGAAGTAGCTTCGGGAGACATTATGTGTTTTTATTACCTAGCATTTGTGTTGCATCTTCTATTAGGTGTATTATTAGTTCATTGTTTTTCGCGCGAAATGACTGAATGACTGAAGTTATGCAATGCAGCCTCTTTAGTATTCTGTGTTGCCAGTTCATGACAATGACAGGAAATATTTTTGGTTTATTAATTACGAATTCAGAACGCACCCCTGATGATTGACACTATAGACTATTTTGCTTGTCTTTTCAGAAGAAATATTTATATGAATCATATTTGATTTGATGTACGAAATGTCTGATTAGAAAGTCTATCACATGTACCCATTATTTGTCTCGGGGCCCTCGAGTCCCGAACTTTTAGGAGACTTAAGATGGCGATAAGATGAAGTGCATCTTATCGCCATCTTATCCATAATGGGCATGCATCATTCATAGCATAAGTGTCCCACTGCTGATACACAGGCCTACTTTCTGGGCCCATATGCTGTAAGCTGTATGCTGCTCACACGCGAGGCTAGAGCGGGACAAACAATTTAAGACATTGTTGCACCTACCAAGGGTTTAAAATTTTTGGTTCTAGGAGTTGCTGGTTTTCTAACGATATTTTTCTTGACCGTTTTGGGATCATTCATTAGGTAATTATTTGTTTTGGACACAGTCCTCAGACGAACCCTGGCTCTTTTCTAAAACTACGTAACTGAACGTAACTCCATCATTCATAATCCAACAATCATGCATGAAAGAAAATTAATCAGACAGAAACGTCAAAGAAAGCGTTGGCAAAGAAAATCTATGCGAAGCGCGGGAAAGTAGCGTCGTCAAGAAAGTTCTGCTCATTGTCGGTACTGTTCGCACTTTCCAATACACCTGCTAAGTGCTGTATAAGTTAATGTTTACAATGGGTTAGGTGCACTTATAGATGTCAAGGCAAGGGTGGGGATCGATTTAGGTATAACATGATGAGCCTAGGCTGGAGTTCTATTAAGAAGGAAAATTTGCTCTTGATTGGAAAACAAATAGTTAGATTTAGCATTTTGGACTATATGCAGAGGCTGAAGGTAACGGTAAATCATGAGGTAGGTGCTAAAATTGTCTAGAAGGAACGGTGCGTTTTTTGGTTATTAATCTTAATTAATCACTCAAGGAATAACCTTACAAAAACACAGGACAGGCCGATGTCGCGAAGCTTGGGCGAGCCCTGTGTCCAATAGTGGATGTCTTTTAGGTGAAATAATGATGATCATGAACTGCAATTTTGAGTATTTCCGTTTTTCTTTTGATACGTAGCAATGCCGTAGTCGTATTAGAAGAATCAGGTTTCTCTTAGGTACATATTAGTAAATACTAGCTGTGCTTCGCTCCCGTCATCTGCCTAGTGCCTGCCAACCCTACCATACTTACCAGCCTGCCTGCCTACTCCACATACTCAAAAATATACATACTGGCCATACTGCATACCAATTTTTTTTTCTAGTGTCATTCTTTCGCGTAAAATCTTAACACCGCGATTCAGAAAATGACTTTAATCCATCTATCGAATAGCGAGTTCAACTGTCCGAGTAACTGAATTGCGTGAGATGTGATAATTTTACTTCTTGAACACTTTAAATTCATCTAACTTTTGATAGAGTGAACCGATTGCGATGAAACAAAAACTAAGTAATTCTTCAAGATACGCACCATTTTTATGTATAAAAGTTATCTACATTGGTTTCGTACATTTCACGTGATGCGTGCACAAATAAACAGACAAACAGACAAAAATTCCAAAAATGCTAGAAATGGGTTCTGTTGGTTATCCTTTAACACCCTGGCTATTTTTTTTTGAATTTTTTTCGATGTACAAAAAATATTTTTCTACAGATTTATTATATGTATTGATTGATTGGTGATATTGATTGATGATGGCTCAATTCAGCCTGTCAACTCACCGTGCTAACATCGCCCGTGGAGCCAGCCCGCTTCAGCAGCGGATGGTGCACCCCTCTACCCGCGCCGCTGGCCCTCCCCCCCTCCACCACCTCCAGTTCCACCGGGTAAGGAGACGCCAGAGACAGGATGGCCACAGCGTCCTCTAGCGGCGTGCCCGTGAACTCGATCTTGATGCTTTTGATTTTGTCACCTGGAATTTTGAAATGGGAATACGTTAGTGATAGAAAAATAAAGACAATGTACAGAACATTTTGAACAGACAAAACAGTTAAAAGATGTCTTCTGTTTTTATCAAAATTAAGGTTAGTACCAGAAAAGAGCGAGGGAGAGGTGTTGTAAAGGAGAAATTGCCTGTCCCAACAACCCTCGACAGAACGTGTTGACGCCGTAAAATAAGGAGGAGAAGCGACCCCACCTAAATTGGGAAAAGGCTCAAAAGAAGAAGAAGAAGGTTAACATCAGTCAAAAGACATAGATTTGTCGATATCGTGCATTTACAATCATAGTCATGAGAACCACTCTGATATTTAAGCTATGTGACATTTTCAATTTGGCGAGATATATATAGTCCTGGCTACGATAGTTGAAAGAAAACCATGTGGTATTGGTCAAAATCCATCAACAATGACACATTAGATACTCTTGTCTGAGAAGTTACAAAATGCAACGCACCGGTCAATCACTGACATCCAAAGACCGCTTGTTGTTGTAAATGCGATATAATATTATACTATCCCTATAACTACGTACCTTTTTTATTCATTGTAGATTTGTAAAAGTTTTGAAGTAAATAAATAAATACAATCACTCTACATAAGATCCCTGAGCGTGCACTTGATAGTATGATTTGTAAACTACTAAATAAATGCTATGTTTCTCCGAACTACTCAGACCCTGGCAGAAAGCCAGGAATATTCTTGTATGACTAGGTTTATTTACGTGGGATCTAGACTCGGAATAAGAATGATTTCTTTTCTTAATGTCGTAAGCTCCTAAAATTGAGACGTATGGTATTATGGCTAAAAATGTTACCCACTGCCAAATGCGGTGACAATATTATGTTGATGACTAAGAAGATGATGATTATCCACAGCTAATTGTTTTGATGATTTAACCCAATAAATGGGACAAATTACATAGGCGTTTAGAACAATACCCTACCCCTTCACGAACTGCACTGTTCAATCTGAAATCTCAACTGATTGGGGTCCCAACCGCACAGGGTTGTCGTTGTAAAAACAATCAGCATTCTAATTGCGTAAGTGAATTCGGCAAGGCAAATGGTATGACCGCTATATATCGACCAATCACATAGGAGGAAATCCAAATCGCGTCTTTCATCTCGCATGCGATTGGTCGATTGATGTCGGTCAAGCCCTTTGCCTTATAGTATCCACTTACGGAGAGGCTGCTGGAGGGTACTTGTATTCTTCTAGTCATACGAAATTATGTACGCAGCCACAGATAATATAATACTAGCATACGCAGCCATTGTGTAAAACTCTCTTCCAGCAACTGTGTTTCCCACAACCTAAGACTCGTCGGCCGAGTGAACAGGCACCTCTTGGGCTTGCCTCGTAGATATCGCTTACTACTCGTATCAGGCAAGATCGATAACAAAGGGTGGGCTCACAAGGAATAAAAATAATTCGAAGATAGTATCGAAACTAGTAGAAGAAGATACCATGTCGAAAGAATGAATAAATGAACAACTATGGCATTAATTGCCAAACAAACGACACGGTGGCATAAGTGACATTATAACAAGCGGTGTTATGACTAGACAGGGGACAACTTTCGCCTGTCGTCTGCCGACCTCACAAATGTCAAGCTTAATGTCGTCGCTGACATTAGAGAGGTTCCACCTCGTTAACTAATGTGTTAAATGTCCAAAAATAAAAGTTATTGCTCTTTATGACGTTGTTCAGAAACCGCCTTGATGGTCTCGTGGTCGAAAACACTACTGCTAAGTATAAGTTCCTGGGTTAGGCAAAGTGTTATTAGGTCTTTGGAGGTCTGCGGAACAGGGTGTAAAGTCCCTCAAACCTCCATTGAAAAGGGAGGATTCTCCGACCACACGGGTGTAGTCCGGGCAACAGCCCAACGGTTACTGTCGGAATGTTGTATGTGTTTAAATCGCGCCAAAAACTTTGCTTGCGCGATGCAGGATTTATGTGTCGTCATATCATTGGTTCGTAAGTGACGGCGTTGGTGGTGCTGCAGGTCGTTCTATATAAAATTTCTCAGAAGCACTCCGGAGTTTGGATTTGTGACCGGTTGATGCAATAGGCTTGCCTCCTATTACATGGGACTTAAAAATAACTTACCTCTGCCTACCCCTTCGAAGAATACTGGCGTGATGTTTTATTATGACATTGTTCAGGTTGTCTACTTGAGATATAATTAGTTTTTTTTTTGGCAAAATGTTAAATTCAGACAGTCATTGTCCTCTGTGAAACATTAAAGTAGGTATTCAAGTAGCACAGTAGCTCTGTTATATGCTTTCAGCAAGCTTCAGACAGCAATTACGTGTACCGTTTAAAAAACCAAGAAGACAGTATGGTGTTTTATAGTAGCCTTCAAGGAACCACATGTAGCCAGTTATGTTTAAAGTCCCGTGTACTAGTGGGCGGGCCTATTATTATATATATATAATCAACCGGGCTGATATCCAGACCCAGGACTGCTACTGAGAAATTCTAGATGAAAAAACCCAATAACACTGTGAACGACCCCGGAATGAAATCCAGGACCTTATGTTACGAGAGTTGCCGCGGCCCTGGCACAAGCAACTGAAGGGACACGGGTGGGTTTTAGTCAGTATGAGTCTAACACGCCCTTCCGCTTCATTGGATATTTTGCCAACTGAAAAAAAAGGTCTCATTTTAAGCATTAGCACTTTTGACCTAATATAGATTAGCCGAATGTTTCATAGGTAACAAGAGTAAACTCAGAAATCTTCCTTCATTTAGCAGCGGACTGCTTCCTTCATTTAGCGACCTTTCTGAATCCCTAGCCAAGCAAGTTACATTCTATCATAGAAAGCGTGGCGATAGCGATTGGAAAAATGTCAAAAATGTATGGGAATGTCAAACGCTATCGAAATATCACGTGATCAATCACTTATATTTTGGCATTTCGACCAACGCCATCGCTTACATCGAATGACACTTGGCTGGAGCCTCTATAGCTCGAGGCGATTCGATTTATATCACAACGATAAGCGATTATAACTAAGCGAAATTGCAAGTACCTACGTATACGTTCATCATCATCATCATATCAGCCGAAAGACGTCCACTGCTGGACATAGGCCTCCCCCAAGCGTCGCCACATTGACCGGTCCCGTGCGTCCCGCAACCAGCGGATTCCTGCAACCTTCACCAGGTCATCGGTCCACCTGGTGGGAGGCCTTCCAACGCAACGTCTTCCGGTTCGCGGTCGCCACTCCAGAACCTTTCTGCCCCATCGGCCATCCGTTCTGCGAGCAATGTGCCCTGCCCACTGCCACTTAAGTTTGGCAATTCTTCGGGCTATGTCGGTAACCCTGGTTCTCTTACGGATCTCAACATTTCTGATTCGATCACGCAAGGAAACGCCGAGCATAGCCCTCTCCATTGCCCTTTGAGTGACTGTAAGCTTTCTGATAAGGCCCATTGTTAGCGACCACGTCTCAGAGCCATATGTCATCACTGGCAACACACACTGGTCATAGACTTTTGTCTTGAGACACTGTGGTAAGTTGGACGAGAAGACACCGCGCAACTTCCCGAACGCTGCCCAGCCGAGTCGGATTCGACGGTTGACCTCTTTCTCGAAGTTGGCCCTACCCAACTGGATCGTTTGTCCCAGGTAGACATAGTTGTCCACAACTTCGAGTGTAGAGTCTCCAACCTTGATAGGAATGGGTGTGACATGGGCATTCAACATCACCTTGGTTTTGTCCATGTTCATTTTCAGACCCACTCTTTCGGAAGCTCTACTGAGGTCATCGAGCATTGTTCTGAGGCTCTCCATGGTCTCAGCCATGACCACTATGTCGTCGGCAAACCGAAGGTGAGTGATGTACTCGCCATTAACGTTGATGCCTAGGCCGCTCCAGTCCAGAACCTTGAATACATCCTCCAGCGCAGCAGTGAACAGTTTCGGAGAAATGACGTCTCCCTGCCTCACGCCACGCTGGAGAAGGACTGGTTCTGAGGTCTGATCCTGAAGACGGACTGACATGGTGGCGTTTCTGTACAGACACTTCAACACCTCAATGTACCGGTAGTCGATCTGGCACCGTTGGAGAGACTGCAGTACATCCCAAGTCTCGATCGAATCGAAGGCTTTCTCGTAGTCCACAAACGCTAAACAGAGAGGCAGGTTGTACTCTTCGGTCTTCTGTATAACCTGCCGCAGCGTATGTATGTGATCTACGGTGCTAAAGCCTTTTCGGAATCCGGCTTGTTCGGGAGGCTGGAAGTCGTCAAACCTGCACGCGAGACGATTCGTGATGACTCTTGAAAACAACTTGTAGACATGGCTAAGAAGTGAGATGGGCCTATAGTTCTTCAGCCGGGCATTGTCGCCCTTCTTGAAGAAGAGTACCACCACACCCCTGCACCATGCCTGTGGCGTTTTGCCCTCGAGTATGACGGAATCAAACAGCTTCTGAAGGGCCTTAAGGACCGGTTTTCCACCCGCCTTCAGGAGTTCAGCAGTGATTCCGTCATCACCCGGCGCCTTGTTGTTTTTAAGCTGTTTCAGAGCCATCCTAATCTCGTACAGGCTGACATCCGGGATATCTTCGGTATAATACGTATACGTTCACATGGACGCAATTCGACCGATTGGCAATTAGATTGAAATTGCGTCGCACCATCTCCAAGGTCCCTTAGACAAGTGCGTCTTGTAGATGTAGTACACCTGGCTGTAACTAGGCAGCGATAGCAGGTCCACTACTCAACACAGAATGAACGTGGACCCCATCTCTTGCGCCTCCTCCACATCGTAGACCAAGACCAGTGAAATCACGTGCCCAGAGCTTAACGCTCTACTGAACTGCGATAGTCTTAGGCAAGTTGTAGTACATTACCTGGTTGTAACTTGGCAGCGGCAGCAGGTCCACTTCTCAACACGGAGTGAACATGGACGCCATCTCTTGCGCCTCCTCCACATCTTAGACCCAGACCGGTGAAGTCACGTGCCCAGAGCTTTACGCGGCGGACGCGAGCTCGCTGTGAACAAAAAATTTTGGATATTAGATCTTACGCTTTAGGACAAAGGAGTTATTTAGAGAAAAAGGTATAATAGGGGCTAGAACTGTAACTTTCAATATAGGAGCAGACTTGCTCCTAACCTAAGTCATATCCTTTAACTAGAGTTAAAGGAAATCAAAATTAGGTGATTAAAATACAAAAACATTGATGTTACCATTAAAGCAATTCTGGTGGTCCTTGTAGAACAGTTGTTTGCACCAGGAATTATAAACAATTGCTCAGAAATAAAAAGTTGGTTATTCATACTCGTAATTAAAGGTAAGCAGCTGTTTAATATTTAATGATGGTGACCCATACTCTGATCTGTTGATCACATCCTATCTATTGCACCGGATTATAGGTCATGAATTCATGACTATTAATCTAGGTAAGATTAGCTAATGATCCAGCAACGATGACCATATTCAATTCATTCAATTTTACAAACAGCAAGACGACCGGACGCGGACGTTTCGCGAATAGGACATTCGTTTTCACGGTGATATTTTGCGAATGGGACATTCTGCGTCAGATCCCACTAAAACCCCATGCACCACTTGATTTACGAATAACACATTCCATTTTTATAACACTTCCTCTTTAGTACAGAAATTATTACCACCAACCAGTCCTTCTACGGTGGATCAATGGCCAATTCAATGCAAATGTAATGGGCCTTGCCAAGCAATGTGCTTATTGCATACCTCAATAAAAAAGTTGAAAGATACGCACGATACTTATCTAACACCATCATTTTCTTTGAAAATGAATGAGATAGCAGTATAAATTATTAAACCTATTGGTTTTACAGGTATTGTCTATGAGAATGACCCGTGTTTAGTAAAGGGCATGATTGTATGGACTGATTTACTGATATTAAATCCGATAAGAAAATCAGAATGATTTTCAACAAGCATGCGAAAATCGCTGTAAATTTTTACTTAATTAAGTATTACTTGTGGTTTCATCAACCCCGGATTCTTAAGAGGCAACACAAATCCATCCATCCGATGAAGATTAGTAGAATGGATCAGTCGATGTTTATCAATAATACCAATTGACAGAAATCGATCAATGTCAACAATCGAGTACCGAATATTGGACAATGTCATCAATCGATGATCGGTCAATTGGTGTCAACACCCTAAGCCATCACTAGTCATAATTAATAAGTACATGATGTTCTAACCCATAACAGCTATTTTAATTGCTACCAGTAGATAAAAAAAGAAAGAACGAAAAAAAAGGGGTTAGCTAGGTACACGATTTTTTTTTCATTCCGTCCTGCCAGTGGTGTCTCATCCCATACAAAGAAACCGTGCCGACGTACTATACTGATTATTCTGATTATTTTTTGTACATCGATCGCGTTCGGTTCCGTTCCGTTCCACGGATATAGATGGTGATCTATCTATCGCCTTGGAACGGAACCGAACGCGATCGATTTACAAAAAATAATCGGTATAATCAGATGAAAAACGCTAGTTACGTCGGCACGGTTTCATTATATGGTATGAGGCATCTGTATGCTAGTATTATATTATCTGTGGTCCTGCCAACCATCACGCTATCACTGAGTCCCCTTTCCTTTATATCACTCCTCACACAGTCCATCCATCTTTTCTTTGGCCTTCCTCTCCCTCTCCATTTATCTATCAACATTTATATTCATAACTCTTTCAGTAACATACGTTTCATCCCTCCTCATCACATGACCATACTAGAACAAACGATTCCCTTTAAACGTTTCTGGATTCAGAAATCACCTGAAAACTGAAGAAAATCGTAGTATTTCATCCGTAAAATTAAAACAACAAACAGACCTTCATTATTGTTTGACTCGTTAGTGCAATTGTAATAATTGATTCAATACTAATCACACGTGATTAAAACCAGGTGGTACTTGGATGATGTGCGTCCGATTGTATGATTCATGTGTTTACGATGCTCAGTGCATTCATTGCACTGTACCTAATGTATAATATTGTTCAAAACTGGTAATAATTTGCAATAGGATACAGTTGAGTTAGAATCAGTTTTCATTGGAAACAATATCATATATGTATATGATTTACCTTAGCATAAAAACAAAAACTACAACAATTTTAAAGTTATTTCCTAATTCCTAACAGGGCAAGCAAATGTCATACTCCACACAGCATGATATTTAACTTAGGTTATGTTTTCTTGAACAAAAAATCACATCACATCACATCATCAGCCTATTAATGTTCCCACTGCTGGGACACAGGCCTCCTCTCTGTGAGAGGGAAATAAACAAAAAATAGTTAAGTCTATTATCGATGATTTTACTGGCGTATTATAGTTATACATACCTAAATGACTAGACCATCAAGACCAATTGACGTCATTGTACATGACATCATTAGAAGCAAGAAGTTGGTCGTGCTGTGCATCCGTTTAGTGTTGCCATTATTATAATATACATTCACTTACCTACTTAAGTATTTGCTTTAATAAATCCTAAGACCGTTATTATGGGAATTAGTCGTGCGTATCTTATTTAGCAACTAGGATTTTTTCCCGAAGCCTACCTTAAGAGTACACTAGTCGACGGCACGAACTATTTTGTGCGCGGGGTTAAAATGTATTTAATATCAACCGACAACACGTGCGGAAGAGATAGATGATGTGATGAGCAGTAGGAAGCTAGTTCGCGTACGAATACACACTTTTGCAAATTTGTAGCGAAATGGATAATGATTTAGGACGAAACCGAGCTCGCGAAATTTTATAAACAGACCTTTGGCAGCCTAGATATCATGAAAAAACGACTAAATCTACCTGTTCAAAATAAAATTATATGCATTGTTGAACTACTAATCTATCCCTGTATGGAGGACGTTTTGCAATTTTCCGTCTTCTGGTATTTATTTGCACCCAAAAATGCGTTAAAATTAGTGTCGAAATGTGGAACTTTCGAAGCTCATATTTTATTTTTTTACTTTTTCGCTTCCATACAGGGCTAGATAATGATGAGACAAATTGATATCACTTTTTATTTTTAACGTACATCGTCAAACAGTAGAATAATCTCTAGACTACGTTTGTATGGAACAATTTCGACTAGTGTAATCTTAAAGAAACCGAGCACTTTTCGCGATAAAAAGTAAACTGGCACTCCGCAATGGTGGACTTTCTATCAGTGCATTTTGTAAATGCAACAGTAGTGAGTCAATGCTATTTTAAGGAAGGAATGTTTGAATAACCAAGCAGTAAGGACTTATCATGTTCATTTACTTTCATTGTTACCGCTACAATTGCGTTATCATCGACAGATCAGAAATAACAATACCTACTTAATAGGTAGGTACTTCATACAATCATTGACTAGTTCGTATTAAAAGTAGGTTAAAATACGATAGCATATTGTTATCTTATGCCAGCGTCCCTTATTATGTAGGTACCTATACCTTGTAGAGGAATTTCTATTGACCTGAACAATCGTATTTAATTTGTAGTCTAAAGCACATGCCTATAATCACCAGGTATTAATATTCACTTGAATAATAATAAGTAGTACATGAACATAAAAATACGTCCGGCAATTACTCCACTAGTAACTCGATAAAAACTACATTGACCCAAAAAAATATCCCCAAACATAGCAACATCCGACCATATGGCAACACTTTTGCAGGCTGTGCTAAAGAGACGACCTTGCATCCATCCTTCGGGTTGCCACCATTAAGTTAAAATACTTCATTAAACTTGAACATAGACAAATATTGTTTTGTCAAATCTTGACAGTTTGAAAAATGCGCATTTGTGTTAAATAGAAGTAAAGTCTTTAAAATGTCGGTAGTGTTAAATAAACGAGCTACATTCAATATTATTGAGAGAAGCTTTAGTGCTGTCAATCATAATATGGAATTAAAAAACGATCCTAAGAAAAAAATCATACTAGAAAACGTGTGCAAAGCTTCTGTCAAAGTCGAAATACTTCATCAAAAAATTCAACTTCAACCACGAACATTTATATTTCTGTCTAATAGTAGCAACCCCAGTAGCCGTATTGCGTAATTAATTTGGAGAGAGCAAAAGGCTAAGAGTATGAAACATCGACCAATCACAAAGACGGAAAGCCACATCGCATCTTTCATCTCGCATGTGATTGGTCGATTTTTTATACACTTTGCCCTTTGCTCTTTTCGATTTATTGATGATTTACTACGCAATAGCGCTGCAGGTACCACTAGAGAGAAATAAAAATTATCGTGGCTTGTTCTCTGATAAAAAGTACCGGGATGGAACAATTGGATTGAATTTGTTAGAAAAATCCTGCACCAGGGGAAAATACAGGTGACTGAATTAAAATTTCGGTTGCCTCTATATTTTTCTCGGTCTTCAGCTTCTAGTCTAACCGGAATACAGTATTCTGCGAGGAGCTACAGCCTTAACTTTTATCGCCACAAATCTATCGTTGGGTAAGATGACACTCCTTGGTAAACCTATATATTTAGGTTGGGGCTTCTGTTCTGACTAACATATACCCCAAACATAATATTAATGATATGACATGATATCAGCGATCCGATGCTTTCGCTAGCCTTTACTCCAGAGCTGTACAAATTACAGATAAGCCGATAATCATCAATAAGGACCGGATTATATGCAACATAAAAAGCTTGAATTATGCATGCATGCATGAAAAATGCGTAAAATATGAATGAAAATTTGAAAGTTTTAGAAAACGAAAAAAAGAAATAAAGTGGTTGGTTTGTATCAGCATACAGTTAGTTAATTATTCAATCATAAGTTAACAATACCAAAATATAACAACTTTGTAGACGATAATAAACGCACTGAAACGAAAAATTATTTAATATTTTTGTAAACGTAAACAATCAGCAGCAGGCTTATTGCTTAATGAATTTGGCAAGGCAAAATGAAAAATCGACCAATCACATTCGAGATTAAAGTCACGATGTGGATTTCCGTCAAGTCAAAAAATCATGCTATTCAGTCGGAGGATACATCTAGTTTTGGTCAGTCAGCTCGCGAATATGTATCCTCCGATGCACAGCATGATTTTCTTCTTGTTTACGTTTTTTTAATTCGCTTCTTAAGCAGTCGGGTTTTTTTGATTTTTTGAATAACCAATGCGATGTCAACCGTCACCATCTGTCGTCCAATGAACCTGATCCAAAATACATTGCCCCCGTTATTTCTTTGTTTACTTTTTCATCAGTCTCAAGTGTGAGAGATTGTATGTACCTAACAATAAATTGATATCATATCTCCAAATCTGATCCGATGTTGCACTTGACTTTGAAAGTTTAAAGACCGTCTCGTTTCACTATCTTGTTTTTTGCAAGCAGTCTTATTTTATTTTCTCAGTGTAGACTGTGATGCTGATATTGCTTATTTTGTAGATGATCATGATGATTTTTATGGCATCAGAATTACTAAGCATTTTCTATGTCGACACCGTTGCGCCATTCCATCTTCTTAGCACGGTACTGGGTGGCTGCTGCTGGTGCAGAAATACGGCGCAAATTCAACAATCTTATGGGAAATTATATGTTGAAACATTAGGTCCATGGAGTCCGAGTGTTCATCGAATTTTTCGAGACAAAAGTAAACGGTTAGTCGACTCTTCAGTGACCGAGGGGCTGGGCTTTTCTGCGGGCAGAGAATCAGCACTGCTATCCAACATGCGGTCAGCGCACTGGGCACTTTTCGTATTGACAGAGATATGGACATTTTGGATATTTTGAAAATCGATATCATTGATAGAACGTCACTACTCGTATAATATTTTTTCCTGAAAACTTCAGAACGTTGTGCACATAAATCATATTGCCTATAAATCCACTTTATAAGGAGGTAACTACAAATGAATCAGAACCTCTAATCAACATTAAAGAAATCGAAAACATTCCTCATTTCGATTAATCGACACGCTAACATACCTCAAGTTCCACAATAATAACCACCTCGGTATATTTTAATAGCCAAAGTAATATTCCACAAGATTACTTCATAATATGCTATATATGACTAACTTTATCACAGTTTAAATGGCACTTAATCTCGTGATTTAGGTTAACTGGCGTCATCCTTGCGTTTCGTCATTAAGAACTATTAAAAGACTGGTTTTAGTTCATCAGTTTTATCTTTAGAATTTTGATATTTTTGTATGTTGATGTAATAAAGAGTTGATTTTGGATTACTTAATATTTATCATCATCATTATTGTCTGCAATGTTCCACCCACTGCCTATTATCCTCTCTTTTGTGGCATGCTTTTCTGGTCTTTGGAAGTCTCATAAAGGTTTAACTTGTGAAACTTTTAAGCTATTGCATAGCTTTTATCGCGGGCTTTGAGCGCGGCGACCGAATTAAGAAATTCAGTAACGAAAATAAAACCTAACACCCCCGAAGCTCGCACGGATCGAGAAGAGCTGCTCCAAAATCGGACGAATACGTATGCAGCTGTTTGAGAAAGTATATAGGTCTATAGGTATCTATCATATCTTTATAATGCCACACTCTTTAATTTTGCGGGGTGGAAGGTAACGAGTTTAGGGGGGGGGGGCGTTATGCTATCATGTTCTCCGGCCTGAAGTGATGGGTGGCAGGGGGGCAATTTTTTTCTCAGAATTGAGCTAGCTCCAACCGTTTACAAGATATGGAGGTTTTTATGATTTGGTCGCCGGTTCGTTCTTAGTGCCTCGAGTCAGCCTGTGATGGAGGATTGTGATACGTCTGGCGTTAAATAATATTGGTGTTCAAAGAATGCGACCTTATGTCACTACGAATAAGGGTCACTTTTGCGTAGCAATTAAAAGCGGCCTTATGGCAGTGATAATAAGGGTGCCGCGTTTACCAGTTCGGAGGTTCAGTTTCAAGGCGGTTTTTATAATTTTATTGATGGCTGAAAATGACGTGTATGTTAAAATTTAAATTAGATTGAGGGGTTCTGGAGGAGGTGTCCTGAGGGCTCGGCACATATACTAGTATACTAGTGTGTGTATACAGTATACTAGTATATGTAGGCCGGCCCGTTTCCGAGTTATTTGAGTTTTTGTAATTTGGAGGTTGGATTTCGCTTGGCAAAAGAAGTTTTTATAATTAATGGCTGAATAATGAAGTGTATGCTAAAATTTAAATTAGCGACCCGTAAGTATACATGTAGGTACATATGTATACATAGGTGTACCTATGTACAACAGTGAATAGCAGTTGCTAGTGAATAGCTGTACGCGTAAAATTTGTGTATAAAGTGTTTTAAATATGAATAAAGAAAGTGATGAAAAAATAGTGAAAGAAAATGAGTGAGTACTCTATATACATACATTTTATTACTATCACAAATTCAGTATTTTAAAAATGCTATGCAATAGCTTTACCGCGGCAGTCCCCGAGTACCACACGTCTTTTTTTAAGTATATTTCAACCAGAGCAGCTGTTGGTCTGCCAATTACTTCTCCTAACTGATTCTAGGAATGTATAGTTCCAAAGAGATTTTTGTAAGCTCTAAAACAGTGCAGGGTGCTTTAGGGATAAGAAGTGGTTATGAGGCAAGTCGGGGGAGTAAACAACTGTCACCTGTCCCATACTTGCTCTAAAATTAGGAAACACAGGTTCTTTATGTGTCTTTAGAGCCGGAACAGGATCGTTTCGCGGTTATAGATTGACACATCGAAGTCATGGTTATTTCGATATCGGCAGAATGGCTCCTTGCTCCCTATTAAATGGGACTCTTGCCATGAACCATAGAGTCAGTAATAGCCTGCAGGCCATTACTGAGAAATTAGAGGTAGAAAACCTCAGGGTGCATGCTCTGCAGTAGCATTTGCCAACAAGTTTGACTTACTACGCAGTAGATCCGAGATTCCACAAAACTCGGATCTACTGCGTAGTAACAGCTAAGGTGAACAGCAATAAGCTTGTAGATTTTTACGATGCAACGTCGCACCGCAGTTTGAATTTGGGCCCTTGAACAACGTTGACTTTGAGCAACAGCCATAAGATACTCATAACAATCGCATATGTCATAAAGCCGATTTCGATCATAGACAGTTAAGTTAAAAATTCTCTTAGTATTAGTATCACAGCAAATAGCGTTGAGACTAGAACAAGTTCGTTCACATCGTAGAGCAAATCTAGACTGGATCGATTTGTAACGAGTCGCGTAGGAATGCCGATCGAAATTATACTGCAATAGGGCTGACACTGGTAAGCTACTTATAAGCTACGTAAGGCGTATACATAGCAAATTCCTTGAAAACTTTGTCCAAAAGATCCCAAGAAGTATTCGTAATACTCTACAATGAATCTGATATTACGACTGTCAGAGTCTAAAATGTTTATGATTGACATGCACTACCGAAATGTTATATATTCCCAATTTTTTGACAATTATATTGTTATCGCTGAAATGAATATCACTTTTTCTATTCCTTCTTAAATCGAGAACGTTTTTGACAACTTCTCGTCGAATAATATTGAAGTCAAAGAAGGAGCAGCCCAGTGGTATCGGCCGCGACTTACAAGTTGTAGGTCGTGGGTTCGAGCCCAGGTAGGTGCTTTACTTTGTGTAAATTATTTCATCACCACTGCTCTCAAAACGGTGAAGGAAAACATCGTGAGGAAACCGGCCTGTCCTAGAACCAAAAATTCGAAGACATGTGTCATCTACCAAACCGCACATCCACCACGCGGGCCCACGTGGTGGATAATGGCCCATTCCCTCTCACAGAGAGGAGGCCTGTGTCCCAGCAGTGGGAACATTAATAGGCTGATGATGTGATGATGTGAAGTCAAAGAAAGAAAATAATAGTAACGGGAATGAAGGTCGCGAAAATTCAAAATAGACAAAACAACTCTTACGTCTTCATGAAGAAATCATAATGACAAAAAACAAGGGATGTGGCTTACATAAACAATTTCATCGAAAAAGAGATTGAAAAAAATGGGACCAAGGAGCTTTAGCGATTCTAGTTCACAAAGAAAATCTGAAATATATTCCAACTGTCATGTCAAGCTTCTTAGTCGAACTCTAAATAAACCACATTCACAAGAACACAATAACGAAATATGCATAATTCGGTCATTATGTACCACTGCCTGTATAATGTGCACATTACCCAGTTAATATGAGAATTGTTCATTGTATATTTACTGTACTAACATATAGATGCATTAGTAACGCTTTCGACTCAGAGGTAAATAACATAATTCGGTGATATTCGTACTCTTTTGAAATGGTAGATACAATGACACTTGAAGGTGGATCTGATTCCTAGAAGAACACAGTAATGCTTAGAAGTTACATAAGTCTACATTTACGGTCTATAGTGGCCTGAAATAAGTTATAACAAAAAAACTCGGGAGCACAGAACTACAATTGGCATAGCAAACCAAAGTGCGCGAGTAACAAGCTGCGAGTAGCTTATATCAAGGACACCAAGGTACCTTATATCAGAAGTCAAGTAGGTCAGTCTCACCGTCGACCACATCATCTATACCATCAGGTGAGATAGTGGACAAGCGCGAGCCTATCGATAATAAAAAATATGGGGTCCCGTGTTACTAGCCCAGATAGCAGCTTGGCAGACACCATATTCTTATTTTTTTTCAACTCCTTCATTATTCTTTTCAGATTAATTTCGTTGCGGGATCCACGACAGTTAAATTCACTGTCCGGGAATTTTTC
Organism: Orthosia incerta; assembly: GCA_948252205.1. Taxonomy (NCBI): domain Eukaryota; kingdom Metazoa; phylum Arthropoda; class Insecta; order Lepidoptera; family Noctuidae; genus Orthosia; species Orthosia incerta. Next base: position 8,679,985 of record OX411761.1, read on the forward strand.
GAGCTTCATTGCCTCGGCGCTTTTCTTGCGGTCGCCACTGTTGATTCTGGCTTACAGGAGTTGCAGGGGTTTGGGAATAGTGCGGTGGGATTCAAATTCTTAAATGTCACTTATCAAGGCAGATTTGAAGCCTAGGAAAGGACAAGATTGTTAATCAACAGAAAATATTTTTTTAGGCACGTCCGATGTTTTGTCATCTCCAAGACTTTCTACTATGTCACGCACGTATTTTTTAACTTTTCCTTTTACCTTGCAGTGTAAACCCTGCCTATTACCGATGAACGTGCCGCGATAACTACCAGGGGAATGACAGGAGGCGGAATGTGTGCATAATTTGAAAGTTAGCTCGAAAGCTGGCTGCACAGAAAATAATAGTACGGGTTATCTTTACTACCTACTATTTTATATTTTACGCGCGATCGTAATCTGGGAATGTAAATAGAATTAGCGTAGGCTTTAACGTTGTGTGAAATTGTGTAAAGGCGAGATCTTCAGATAGCAGAATTATGATAAGCAAGTCGTTTGTCCCTTTATATTATTGTTTTTAGCGTAAATTGTAGATTTGTAAGCGTAACCCAAATGAAGAAGAACTTGAATAGCCTAAAAAAGTAGTCGATAGCGTAATGACCAGTCTTATAGAAGATAGAGCAGTCTAAGAGAGCAGTGGTAGGGTTCGAACCCAGGCAGGCGCTATACTTTATGTAAATTATTTCATATCCACACTGCTCTCAAAACCGTGAAGGATAACATCGTGAGGAAACCGGCATGTCTTAGAACAAAAAAAAAACTAAGACATGTGACATCCACCAACTTGCACTGGGTCCGCGTGGTGGATTACGGATCCTATCTATAGAGGAGGTCTGCAAGCCATCATCATCATCATATCAGCCGAAAGACGTCCACTGCTGGACATAGGCCTCACCCAAGCGTCGCCACATTGACCGGTCCCATGCGTCTCGTAACCAGCGGATCCCCGCAACCAGGTCATCGGTCCACCTGGTGGGAGGCCTTCCAACGCCACGTCTTCCGGTTCGCGGTCGCCACTCCTGAACCTTTCTGCCATCCGTTCTGCGAGCAATGTGCCCTGCCCACTGACACTTAAGTTTGGCAATTCTTCGGGCCATGTCGGTAACCCTGGTTCTCTTGCGGATCAGGCAAGGAAACTCCGAGCATAGCCCTCTCCATTGCCCTTTGAGTGACTGTAAGCTTTCTGATAAGGCACATTGCACGCACAACGGACCAAATGAGAGCCTAAGTGCGGCACAGGAGTCCATCTATCCATTCTAGACTATCCTATCTTATAACCAGTCTATGAGAATCAAAACATCATCAGAGCCTCTAGACAAATGGACATTCTATTAGTGTTAACGATTAAAAAAAACCGAAAATATGCGTAGTATTTGATTGACAATATTGATATGCACTACCGAAATGCCATCAACATTTTTGGCATTTCGACAACCGCTATCGCTGCTAGACTAGACTAGCTCACTAAAGAACTTTACGATTGGAAATAATAATATTTCCGATCGTAAAGTTCCTAATAAATCAAGCAGATTTCACCACACTATAAAATTTAATATCACTTACACACAACGCGCAGTCAGAATCCGGTGGGTAAAGAAATACCAGTATTAACAACAGTTTTTTTTTTGAAAACTCATCTCCTAATGCGATTTATTGAGAAAAAAAGTTCGTATAGAAGTTCGTCATTTTAACCGATGTGCAATTGCGTTCCTCACACGGTTCGTATAAGTCCCATTTTATTAAACGCTGTGATTTGATATCTTACTTATCTTTTAAAGACCCCAATTCCAGAATATGAGGATACAGCATATACTGTCTCTAGTCTCCCTACCACACCATAACTACACACCATTACTACAATTTTATTAAACGCTGTGATTTGATATCTAACTTATATTTTAAAGACCCCAATTCCAGAGTATGAGGATACAGCATAAACTGTCTCTAGTCTCCCTACCACATAAAAAGACAAGTTATGGCATTGAAGACACATCTTAAAACATTACGAACCCCATCAAACTTAACATACCGAAACATCGACCTCTTACAGCCATTCTATTACAAATATAATCGTAATAAAACTCATATTCAATTGCCAAAACCTCTTGTATAACATGCGTGACAGTATGTAACCGAGTGTTACATGGCTATGGAGCCATTTTGACATTACAGCTCACATCGAGCTTGAGGAAGTGTCGTTATGTAAGGTGTCTGTTGATTCAATAGTGGTTTGTCAAAGAGTGAAGCGTCTTAGGTATTACTTTCGCTTTGAGCATCTTGCGTTGTGGTGTGAATTTGCGATTTCGTACCTTTATGATTTACGTATATATGAAATTGCTTTCCTGTAGCCATATACCAAACATTCTGTCTGTTCAAAAGATTTCCTTAGTCAATGAATAGTTATTTTGTGACTTCAGACTTGAATACTCGTTTCATGAGTGTACGAAAATATTAGACTTGTATAATCAGTACCTCAATGTTTATTACATGATGATCTGTAATATTGTTAGGTTTTGATGATTTTTAACTAATAATGGCTTGTTTTAAATAAAAGCTAATGGTCTTATTGTTGCTTGTGGCTAAGTAATAACAGCCGCACGGGTCGATCATCAAGGTTAAGCAACGCTTGACGAGGTCGGTCCGTGGATGGGTTACCATTTGAACATACAGAGTTTCCTCCGTGCCTCGGAAAGCACGCTAAGCCGTTGGTCCCGGCTGTCATTTGAAGATCTTTGACAGTCGTTATGGGTAGTCAGAAGCTTGAGATCTGACACCAGTCTTGCCAAGGGGTACCGTGTTACCCAGTTACTGGGTTGTGGAGGTCAGATAGGCAGTCGCTTCATGTAAAACACTGGTACTTAGCTGAATCCGGTAAGACTGGAAGCCGACCCCAATATAGTTTGGAAAAGGCTAGGCAGATGATGGTCTTATTGTTACAGTTTGGTTATTTGTTAGGCTTTTTGTTTTATATAAATACCTATATGTCTTAATAACTACAAAGGGCTTCCATGGAGGCGATAATTTTTATGGTAAACACTCGGGCGTTTGTTGAGTGTTTCTAGCGAAAACTTTTGGTTAATGGTCGTCGCCTGAGACGCTTGGTTAAAATATAGTGCTCAAAGTCATAAACATCGTTTTAAAGTTGTATTCTTTTGTTAACAGTTTTCTGAGATTATAAACCTAAATGACCAGTATGAGTTTGATTTCACATAACACATCCAAGTATTCGTAGCAGGCCCACTGACTGCTTTGTCAAGCATCACAGACACAGACTCGCAGTGAGAGCGCGCTTATTATGTGATTTCTAATCTTAACTGAACTAAGTTAGTGAACAGATCATCATAATCATCATCTGCCTGCCCTTGTCCAATGTAACTTGGAATCAGCTCACCACATTATCTTCTTCATTCGCCACAGTCAACATCTTCATGTCAGTCCTCACATAACTCATAGTTTCTTCATTGGATGGCTTTTTCCTCTCCATCTATTACGGAACTGATATGGATGATTATGGGCAGATAATTGAGTTACAATGTAGGTCGAGTAACACAGACACTGATATACAACAATACATAACACAACTAAAATACATCATTTATTAACATATATACAATTGAATATTCTAAAAAACAAACCTAGATACAAATACAAAAGGGAGACGGAAAAAAGGCCTGTGCATCAAAAAATTCGTCACTGGGAAACGTGCCCATAACGCTGGCAGCATTGCCACGTTGTATGGCAATACTGATTCTCTGGCCGAAGAAAAGGGCAGCCCTGTGGTCACGTGAAGAGTCGACGAGCTTTGTGCTAATTTCTCGAAAAACTCGATGCGCACTTGGACCCCATGGACCTAATTTTCAACCCCAAACGGCTCAAACATACAACTTCCAATAAGGTTGTTATATTTGCGCCGTTTGAGGTTGTCTACACCGGCAGCAGCCGCCCCAGCACAGCCCACCGTGCTAAGAAGATGGGATGGCGCAAGGGTGTCGACACATGTTGCATCCCACACCAAAGGCCTACCCACCTTCCAAGGCATTATGGTCATCCCGTCTGATCTCTTCCCATCGTCGCGTTCTAAAACATCTGGCACCCCGGCGGTGACAAGAGCCCGCCCGACGTATGATGTCATTACTGCTGGCGTGCCGTGCTCTCCGGCCAGCGCTCCTACGCAGGATAGGCCATGTTGACCGAGGCGGTCGACTGCTTCACCACATTGACAACGATGTGGAGCTTCGCTAGGAGCACCCAAACGCAGAAAAAAAACTGTTAAGTGGTTACAATTGCTAATTACAGAATTTTTTCAACATTGAAGCCAAAACCGAGAGCCCTCTTTACTTCGGGCCCAGACAGCCAGACTCTATAAACATCTTAAATAATCCTATCCAATACGCTGAGACAGAAATAGCAGCCAATAGAGCTGAATTGGCGATACCAGCCCGTTCGAAGAGATACCGTAATGGACGATAAACGTCGCGATATCTTGATGAGGTTTATTTGTTACCCTCTGCTTTATACTTGTGGGATACTCAGGGACTTGAAACAGGGTGACTTTTAGTTCAGTGGCATTCAATCAAGGGGTTCAAAAAGGTTATGATGAACAACTTTTATTTCGGGATCAACAAGAGATATGCAAAAAAGCCGGCCAAGTGCGTGTCGGACTTCGCACATTTAGAGTTCCATCCAAAAAAAAGTTTGTTTTAGTGGGAAAAATTCGTTTCACAAAAAAATCTGATTTCTCAATATATTGGAATTTGTTAGGAAAATATACGTATTTATTAACTTAATCACCACATTTGAAGTTCATAGGGAAGTTAAAAATTCATCGAAACAAAATTATGTAAAAAAATCTGACTTTGGTGGATTCTCATTCCTTTGTTTTCCAATATTTTTTAAAACAAAAAATACAGCATCCATCTATTCGACAATATCTTTTTTCGCAGCCCTCTTTAGCTGTGTGGGAGCCCCCCTTAAAAACCTTTCAAAAAATGTTTTCACCATTTGTATAACTTTGGGTAAACAAGATGCTTATACTGTGAAAATTTCCAGCTCAAACCGTTTGGCTGTAAAAACTGTGGTGACAGACGACAGACGGACACGTGAGTGACAGCAATAAGGCTGCGCATAAATCCTTCGGGTGCGGCATCCTCAAAAACTACTTTAAAAAAACTCTTCAATATACTATAGGAAACAGCTTTTTGAGGTTTCTGCCCATAATGAAAATTCTTCATATTCATGAGTCCTTTTTTTTTTTTTTTTTTTTTTATTTGTAATGGGTTTGCTCTTGACTCTAGTCTAGGTCATAGGTGACAGAGACAGAGTCTACGATGGAGTGAGCTTACCCAGAAGTAGCCTGTTCACTCTAACTTTGAAGAGATTCGGGTTGAATGCGTTCGGAAACACAGACGCAGGCAGTGAGTTCCACTCATTCGCTGTGCGCATTATAAAGGATGTTTGGAAGCGCTTGGTTCGAATTGGTGGAATTGGTGGAATGGCAACAAGAAAGGTGAAAGGTGACAGGCCCTGAAAGGTGGTCAGTGAATTAAGTCGATTTGTTTTGAAGAATTGTGGGCTTTTCAGAAGGTCGCAAGGATTATTGGACTCTGGCAAATTGCTAGTTCATCGTTGTTTACTTACTTATTTGATGTCATTACCTATTTGGTTTTGATTGCTATCTTGCTAGAGAAAGGAAAAGTGCTCAGTGCAAAATCCTTTAGATAGAGGAAAAGTAAATATAGATACTTAAGTCAAGCAATATTTCTTTCATAACATTTTATACGCGAGTGTTACGAAATAAGTAAGGGGCCAACATCAAACTGTTACCGTCCTATTTCTTTAGAACTATACATTACGCTATTTTATGGCGGCGTCTAATGACTTCAATGGACGGTACGGCTGACAATACCGTTACTCACTTATTTCAAAATTATTAAAACCTACTGTTTTAGTGTAGCACGTGTTTCGTCATTTTAACCATATCTACAAGAGCTTATTTGAAGAGGTTCCTAAAATCTCTGTAACCAACATTCTTATGTCATGAATAATCGGTTTGCTAGTAAATGAGTCATCCTTATTGTCAAGGGTATGGGTGCCAGTATTATAAGCACATAAGACACGTCAACTTTTTGTCTGGGATGACAAGTACTTAATGGATGAGTTTTGGCGGGAACGTGATGGCGTCTATGTTGCTTCACTGTTTTATTTTCCTATAATTGTGTTAAATTGAATATTAATAGTGTAAAAATTGTGGTTTTTTATTCTAATAATATTAGTGAACGTGCACGAGTGTGGGCAAGTAAAACACAGCGGTAGAACAAGAGTTTGTACATGGTGTCGACAAAACTCCGTCATTTTATTGGGGCCTAACTTGGACGACTAAAATCTAAAGAAACTAGAACTTCTATTCTAAACATGACACTGGCTAAATGCACAAACCGTGCGAAGCCAAAAAAGTACTGCCAAAGTATGGAGCTGTCTGCTAAAACACGTCAAAGCAAGAGATCAGGCCTATTCTGAGATCGGTCGTTCCATCGAAAACTTCATCTTTTGCTTACCATCAGGCGAGATGGAGTGAACTCCATCCAGCCAGAGTGAGCTTTTCAAAAATAAATAAAATAATTTAATTAATTTCATTGATACAGATAAACTTTGTTAGGTTACACGTTCAGAAAAATAAAGGTAGCTTAAATAATGGAAATCCTGCCTCCTAAACTAGGGGAAACCTGTGACTTAGAAGTCAGTGTTCTATTACTTTGTATGTTCCAATAAACCTTTATGTGTGTGTCTGTGTTGGTTATGATAAAGGACGTAATTACATAATTGGGTTAACAACAATTATTAACAAAAAGCTTAAAAAACAGTGTCTTACCTGTAAATGTGAATCATCCTTGCTATGCTCTGGCTTGGTGAACTCCACATGCAGGCCTTGGTGCTTGCCACTAAGAGGCAGGGTTGGCGCCTCATGCTGCCATGCCGTACGCTCATCCTGACGGAACCCGGGGTTGTCAAACGCGAACTCGTCTTTCACGGACTCAGGGTCCGTTGTGAAGACTAGGTGCTTTCCTGTGGACAAAAAGAAGAAGAAGTTAGATTTGTGTTGTTTGGCATATTTTGTGCTGCATATATCGCGTGTTGCTTAGAAAATGACCACACGGCTTTACGAAACTCGACGACTATAGGGAATCAACGCTAACACATTTATTTATTTTTCTTTTATAAAGGTAAAATAGTCGAAAGAATTTGGCACAGGTTTTGTTGTTAAGTTTTTTCTTTTGAACAAACCCATTATCCCTTAAGAACAACAAGGCACCGGGTGACGACGGAATTACGGCCGAACTCCTGAAGGCGGGTGGAAAACCAATACTTAGCACCGTAGACCACATACATACGCTGCGGCAGGTTATACAGAAGACTGAAGAGTACAACCTGCCTCTCTGTTTAGCGTTTGTGGACACCGAGAAAGCCTTCGATTCGATCGAGACTTGGGCTGTACTACAGTCTCTACAACGGTGCCAAATTGACTACAGGTACATTGAAGTTTTGAAGTGTTTGTACAAAAACGCCACCATGTCAGTTCGACTTCAGGGTCAGACTTCGGAACCAGTCCTTCTGCAGCGAGGTGTGAGACAGGGAGACGTCATATCTCCGAAGCTGTTTACCGCTGCACTGGAGGATGTCTTCAGGGTTCTGGACTGGAGAGGGCTAGGCATCAACGTCAATGGCGAGTACATCACTAACCTTCGGTTTGCCGACGATATATTGGTTATGGCTGAGACCATGGAGGACCTCAGTACAATGCTCGATGACCTTAGTAGAGCTTCCGAAAGAGTGGCTCTTAGGATGAACATGGACAAAACCAAGGTGATATTAAATGCCCATGTTACATCCACTCCTATCAAGGTCGGAGACTCTACACTCGAAGTTCTGGACGACTATGTCTACCTGGGAAAAACGATCCAGTTGGGTAGAGCCAACTTCGAGAAAGAGGTCAACCGTTGAATCCGACTCGGCTGGGCAGCGTTCGGGAAGTTGCGCGGTATCTTCTCGTCCAACTTACCACAGTGTCTCAAGACGAAAGTCTATGACCAGTGTGTGTTGCCAGTGATGACATATGGCTCTGAGACGTGGTCGCTTACAATGGGCCTCATCAGAAAGCTTAAAGTCACCCAAAGGGCAATGGAGAGGGCTATGCTCGGCGTTTCCTTGCGTGATCGAATCAGAAATATAGGGATCCGCAAGAGAACCGGGGTTACCGACATAGCCCGAAGAATTGCCAAACTTAAGTGGCAGTGGGCAGGGCACATTGCTCGCAGAACGGATGGCCGATGGGGCAGAAAGGCTCTGGAGTGGCGACCGCGAACCGGAAGACGTTGCGTTGGAAGGCCTCCCACCAGGTGGACCGATGACCTGGTGAAGGTTGCGGGGATCCGCTGGTTGCGAGACGCACGAGACCGGTCAATGTGGCGACGCTTGGGGGAGGCCTATGTCCAGCAGTGGACGTCTTTCGGCTGATATGATGATGATGATTATCCCTTTGTCTGACTTTCTATGGTTTTACAAATAAAAATTTATATGTTTCAAACTTTAGCCCCAAACAAAAATAACAACAATACAAAGAGATATTCCAAAAGACATGCAGAATCCTTATTTTTCCTATATTTTAAGTATATTGAAGACAATGTGAATTCAATCTCAACAGCTTCGTTCGAGACAAAAGTATAGACCGTTAAGGCAGTCCAAAATTAAGTTTTTAAACTGTCATGGTCACTAACATTAACATTAAAAGCGGGATATGAACCGTAAAAAGTTCGCGATCGGACACAGTGAGTTTCGTGTGTCGGGAAGAATCGAGTTGTGAGTGACAATGGTAGCGGTACTGAGTGCAAAAAACGAACAAGAAAGAGGGTAGACCGTTTTGTCTCCTCATAAACACCCACCCGCAATGACTTTCAGTTTATCCGTGATCATGGTGCTTGAAACAGCACCGAAATATCGGTAACTCGCAACAAACAGTAAACATGGTAAATATCCCGCTTTTAATGTTAGTCCAAAATTAATTTAATATATAAGTCATAATATTTTCAAATCCAACATCTCAAGTTGCAAACGTAGGTAGATGTGCCAATGACCGTACGTACTTGTACCAGAGAAGTTATATCAACAAGGTGATCAGCTTACTGACCGTTATATATTACCTACTGTCTAAACATTTGTATAGGTTTGTTTTAACGTTTCTGTTTATCATGACGATTGCATGGAATTATTAAATCCTTGGCAGAAACCAACCAGGTATTTTGACACCATACTCTATTATTACCAATATTATAAATGCGAAAGTAACTCTGACTCGTCTGTCTCTGTTGCCTTTTCATGCTTAAATCACTGAACCGATTTAGATGAAATTTGGTATGGAGATAGTTTGAGACCCTGGGAAGGTCATTGGTTCTTATCATACTTTAGGTTATGAACAGGGGGGTAGTAGTTTGTATGGTGAACAAGAACTAATAATTTCTCAAGTAAGGCGGCCCACACACCTATGATATTATGGCACGATATAACAAAATAGGCTATTCAAAGTACAAATGCTACGCAGACAAAGTCGCGGGCAACAGCTAGTAACATATAATAGGGTAGTTTACTGAAAATTCGTTTTTTGTCCGTCAGGTAGATCAGTAAAAAATATTGGACACGTATTTTTTCTTTTGATAATGTGTTTTAATATCGTGTGACCTCACGCCGTTAGTACACTTTATACTGCCTTAGTGACGTCACAAGCCCCACCCTTGAACTTTGATGCGCTTTAACTTTGTATTTTTTTTTTAATTTGGTAAAGCAAAGAAATACGTGTTCTAATTTTATTTGATATTTTCTACCCAGGCAACATCCCTATTCTGTCCAATGGGTTATTCACAACTTTAATAAATTATTTGTAGAGTAGTTATTACAAGCATTCATTTAGTTTCACACGGTCCGGTGTCTGTGTGTAATTGTGTATGTAATCAAAGCTTGCAAGTTAAATTTTAACCCACTTCGCGGTGTTCGATTGAGCTAAAACTCTGCTCACACGTTTGTTTCTCGTAAGCTCGTAACAATGCAATTTTTTATATAAAAACTAGTTTTATAACTGTGGCATCCTCTTAATAAACGTTGGCAGCATTTGAATGTTTACGTCTATTCATTACGCCTGCGCCGCGATACTTTACGCCTGGACAGCTTTTAACCCTATACAAAGCACAAGTCCGATCCTGCATGGAGTATTGCAGCCACCTTTGGGAAGGTTCAGCTAAGTATCAGCTTGCCGCGCTTGACTCAGTAGAACGCAGAGCCAAGAGGCTCATTGGCGACGTTGAACTGGTGGACGCCAAGCTTCACAGCTTGGCTCATCGCCGCAAAGTTGCCTGCTTGTCAGTCTTCTACAGACTGTACTGCGGTGAGTGTGCTCAAGAACTCCACGACCTCATCCTACCAGCCCCCTTCTACCATCGGACATCTAGACGCACTGCAAGTTATCATCCTTACCTTGTTGCCATTCCACCAATTCGAACCAAGCGCTTCCAAACATCCTTTATAATGCGCACAGCGAATGAATGGAACTCACTACCTGCGTCTGTGTTTCCGAACGCATTCAACCCGAATCTCTTCAAAGTTAGAGTGAACAGGCTTCTTCTGGGTAAGCTCACTCCATCGTAGACTCTGTCTCTGTCACCTATGACCTAGACTAGAGTCAAGAGCAAACACATTACAAATAAAAAAAAATAGATTGCCCCAAGCAGTGTCTGTCAGACACTGCTTGGGGCTTGCTTGTCAGTGCTGTCTACTTACTGATATATCTGGTTGTTTTCTTATAAAACCGAAGCCCTAACTGATAATAGTGATCTGCAATCAATACTAACATCATCATTCAACATCATTTTTTAAATCCATCCAGTGGTTGTCTTGAAAAGAACGCTTTAGCGATAAGGCCGCCCATTGTATCACCCAGTGTAATGTTTTCTTCGTCTATACTTTCTGTAACTTATATGGTGTACATAATAAAGAGTATTCTATTCTAACTTACAGGAGTAATTACATACGAATAGAAAGGTTGAACAGACAGGGACACATACATGAATTTATTTACACATCATCCTTTTCCTAGCCTTCTCCTATCTTCATTGACAACCTCCCCGTCCATATCTTAATTTTATCTATTTGACGTCGGTTTAAGAAACATGATTTCTAGCCCACCAATCTTAATAAAATCCTGATTGAATTTAACACAATCATGCATCAACACCGAACCGTAATAATAACCATTACTTGTATATAGGAACCGGACAAAGCAGTATTACAAAATATTACCGACCAACCAGATGTATCTACAAGTGTACAAGTGATTTCTGATGAGATGTGGGTAACAATAAGTAACAAGCTTGTGGTTGCGGTCAACTAAATTATACGTTCTGTTAAAACTGTTAGGCGCTGCGCAGACATAGCAACTTTGATCTACGAGTTGCGGCCACAGGCAACTTGCAGTTAGCTGCCTGTGAAGATTTTCATATAATTTTGAGAAACCGTGTAGATATAGAGGCTTGCGAGTTTTCTTGATCGATAACAGTTTCCGGTTGCGGCAAAATCAATTCCAAATTGCCACAATAAGCAACTGACAAATGTGACACTTTTGTGTGAACTTGCTGAATTCGGCAACCGCTTTGCGTCAAGCAACTTCACTACCTATTACCTCGCCATCCCTTGCAGCTCCCTGACAGTCTTGTTCGACGTCAATCGTGGCAACCGTAAACGGTAGTTTTTAAAAGTTGGTATTGGCTTCAACAAAAGTTGCTTTGCCTGCGGCGATACTTAGCTACGATGCGTTGGTGTAACCGGTTATACTATTCTTACGAAACGCAACTGTAAAAGAATAAGATATACGTCTTAAGTAAACAGTCAGATTTTTTGGGATTTATTGCCGTTATTAATGCCGTTTATTGTCATTAAGAACGTTCCAACTAGACGTTAAAATAACGTAACATGGTCACGGGATTTAGTGATAAATTAATTCCCGTTAAATCATCTCTCATCGTAAGTTATTTGTGTTGAGCAGGGTTGTCGGATTTTTGTGAGCAAACTAAAATTCATAACCACGTAGTAGATACTTGAGATTTTTTACAAAAATCTTGATAGGTCGCCGGATTTTTTTCTGCAAAACCACATCTTTGTAATTTTTACATTGTCAAATCAAATCATTAAAGGAACCTATTACAAAATCATTAGCAGGTTTTATAGGAGCCTTCTATATTATATTCTTAAAATTATTGATTTTATTGAACTATACCCAAATATTGGGGCGCTGTTTCATCTTAAAATGCCCCTCAAGTAATTTCCTGCCCTGTCACTTTTAAAATCGAACCTGACAAATGACGTAACAACTGGCCAGTGCGAAATTAATTTTAGTGCTGGCAACCCCATCTTTAATTTACGTATAGTGCTCCACACTAATTGACATCCTAGTGAGCATAATAGGTAGGTAATACCAATGTACAGAATTTCTTTTTATTTTACCTTTTTTTGTTTTTCGTTCTAATTATAAACGCTGGGTATGTCTTAAATTGTGGTATTGTGGTGGCTTTATATACAGTCATTAGCGGTTCGACTTAAAGCCAATTGGTGTTAACAATTTAATTGGTTGGTCTTACAATTTATATTGTGGGTTTTTGTAAGAATACTGCGTATTTGTAATGCGCTAATTAATTGAAGTAGGATGTTCCAGTTAAGACATGTACCTGTAATATCTAGGACATCTAGGAGATTTTTTTTAACATTTTGGTGTATGTTATAATTTAGGTGGGTCACTTATTAGTAGTTATAAGCGATCTATTCGGACAGGTTCATGATAAACAAAATCATCTTGGAAGTTTGTAATTTTTCCACGATACGGGAAAGTCCTTGTACAGGACAAATGCATTTTCATTTGACATTTGTGCAGTGACTATCAAGATTCATGATAGACATAAATGTGGTAGGTTCTGTCGAGTCGAAAAACCCAGGAAAACCTTTTTCCTTTCCTTGAGAATCAGATCTGTACACTGTAAGGATCATTTAGAAGTTATTCTAAAGACAAAAAGTTTATTTTGTTTTAAGTTACCCAGTATTGTACAAACCACTAACCCACTTCTGACTCCATTGTCATGGTGACTTGCGCAAGATTACCGCTCGCTTAACGTTTTTTCTTAAACTGCAGTTTACAGCAATTAGTTGTTGAAACAGTAGCTGTTCGGTGAGTGCATAGTCTCGTTGTGGATAGTTAAGAGTTACTACTAACAATGCTGTTAAGATACAGTGGGGTCAGAAGGGTAAGATTAGTGCGTTATAAAACGAGCAAAAGATCTTTACTGACGGGTAGAAATACTGGTAACAACATTGTCCTAAACGAGCGGTAGGTAGTTAGATATGCACCTTACTGATATTATAAATTAGAAAGTTTAGATGGATATGTGTATGTTTGTTACTCAATCACGCTAAAACGGCAGAACGGATCTGGATGAAATTTGGCACAGAGATATACCTACATATTATAGACTAGCTGTGCCCGCGGCTTCGCTCCCGTCATCTGTTTGCCAACCCTACCCAACTTGCCTTCCTGCCTACCCTGCTTACCATTTTTTTTTTACTATAGTCATCATTCTTTCGCGGAGAATCTTAACACCGCCATTCAGAAAATGATTTCAAATGCACAACGCCATCTATCGATTACGTAGTTCAACTGCCCGAATATCTAAATTGCGTGTGTTGTGAATTTGTGATAGTTTTACTTCTTGACCACTTTAAATTCATCTTACTTTTGATAGAATGAACCGATTGCGATGAAACAAAAACTAAGTTATACTACAAGTTACGTACACAATGTTTACTTATAAATGTTATCAACATTGATTTGATACATTTTACGTTATGCGTGCACAAATAAACATACAAAAATTCCAAAAATGCTGGAAATGGGTTCTGTTGGATATCCTTTAACACCCTGGCTATTTTTTTTGGAAATATATTCGGTGTACAAAAACGACTTTTCTACAGATTTATTATATGTATTACTATTAATGATGATGACTAACTGGAATAGTACTTAGACTATGTTCGATCCCTGTATAATCGTATTTCGGCTAAAATCATGGTGATCGTTATCACCGATAAAAACTTTGTCGAGAATCTCCTATCAAGAGTGTACCTTCAACCAACTTCTTCAAAAACACAGCCAGTTTTCTCTGAGTGAAATCATAAGGACCGGTCCGCACGAGCAGATAAACGCAGGCGTTCATAATCTGCGTCTAATTAGTCGATCGCACGCCACTGCAGATTAAGGTCGAGAGGATGGTAGGTAACCACGGATGTTGTTATTAAAGATAATTGAGTTATTTATTAGATATGTTTTTATTTATTGTTATTTATTGGCGGTGTTTTTGGGTAGAGTTCGTATGTGTGAATATTGCTGTTATTTGTTTTGTAAAATGTTCAATGTGATGTGAGATTTAATTTAGTTATCAACGAGAATCCGCTTTTTTATGCGTTCAAAATACTCATCTAGTAATAAAACGGCAATTCGTCGAATGAACATTTCAGCTAAATTAGTTTTTTTTTCTCAAACAAATAAAACGCTGACAAAACTGACGTTATTTCAGCGTGCTTTCGTGGCATTTAACTGAAAAGAAACTGTAAATAATATACTTAAACAAACGGCACATTGTAATATTTGTAGTTCTTATTATTTCTTTACAATAATAAGAACTACAAATATAGCATGTGCCGTTTGTTTAAGCCTTCCACAGATACGTGCAACGCAAGGCACCTATATTTCAAGTTACGCTTGTAAACAGCCTAAAACCGCGAATTGATTACATTATTATATTTCAATAACATTTCATGCTTAATTTATGTCCTCAGAGTTCGCTAATACAGAACGTTTTTTGATCGTAACGCAAAATGTCCAAAAAAAACCGGCCAAGTGCGAGTTGGACTCGCGCACGAAGGGTACCGTACCATTATCGCAAAAAACGGCAGAAAAAAACACTTTTGTTGTATGGGAGCCCCACTTAAATACTTATTTTATTCTGTTTTTAGTATTTGTTGTTATAGCGGCAACAGAAATACATCATCTGTTAAAATTTCAACTGTCTAGCTATCACGGTTCATGAGATACAGCCTGGTGACAGACGGATCGCGGAGTCTTAGTAATAGGGTCCCGTTTTTATCCTTTGGGTACGAAACCCTAAAAATTAAAAGCAACAGACAACATCGGCATACAGCCTACTAAAATCTTGACACGTCAAAATGACAGGTGGCACAGCACTAGCGGTTAATTCACACGTAATTATCGACTCTTGCTTTCGATAGACATCGGATGTACCAAGTGGGTCGACACTTTCACGACACTGATGTTTTTGCTCTATTTTGACGTCGACGGTTTCAATTCCTTCGGATAATTGCTTGCTTTGAAACTTGGAAGATGAAAGAACTGGGTTTTTTCTTGGCTTAAGATGACCAGTTATATTCAAAAAGAGATTGGTTTTAAATCAGTTGGAAGTGTTGGCACCAACATTTGAACCAATGATGCTCAAGTATGGCCAGCCAGATTTTAGAAATCGATTTTCAATCAACCTATTGGCTCAATCCTCATAACTGGTTCGTCCAATAGTTGGCATTTAACTGATAACTAACGCACTAGCAAAGCTTATTCAATTTAAGTTCGGTCAAAGTGCGGTACATTTCCTATTTGTCAGTTTTTGCTTCCTTCCGTAAATTATGACAATGTCAAACTCAAAACAAATTAAAACAGTGGCAAAAACTTCACACAATAGAATAGGATCAATAAAGTCACGTATTTCGGAGCTACAGCTCTTTTAATAAACTGTAAAAAATCTGCTTGCCCAATTTAATTATCGTAGGTACCTATGCAAACTGCCCACCTATTGCAAACATCTTTTGGCGCTGAAATAGCACTGTCAGGCTTTTTTTTACCCGACTGCCGAAGGAGGGTAATGTGTTTATCAGTCTATGTATGTATGTTTGTTCCTATGTGGCGTTCTAGAGACCAAACGCGTTGATCGATTTTGATGGTTCTTACGTCAATCGATTCGTTTTAACCCTGCGAGTGTCACTGGCTACAATAAAATTGGAAAATATAAAAATGGCGGCTTTTGGGCGCCATATTGTGGGGGTCCAATTTTTTTTTGTTCCATACTCATCGTGTAGGGTTACATCTTGTTTTGGTCAGCCAGCTCGCGAACATGTATCCTCCGACTGCACAGCATAATTTTCGTCTTGTTTCAGCAGTCGGGTTTTTTGATATTTCCATTAGCTTTTTTTTTTGTAAAATTGTCTATGGAAATCGTTGAGATTCGTTCTGATTATGAACATGCGCCAAAATTTCCAAGCACAAATAAATTTATAATCCTGCTACATGTCAAGATATAATTGACATACGTATTTTTCTTACTGCTTTGCGTATAAAACAGTATACTTAGTAGTAAACAACATACAAAAAACAATCCACGTGCTCACACCCAATGAATCGGAACCGTTTTTCTCTTGTTTAGCCTCAGTATCGACATCTGGGGTAATGAGATACAATGGCAATCACGCGGCGGATTCTTCATGGAAATTATAAACAATACGTATTGTCAAGGATGAAGCGAATACAGTAAACTTACTTTATTTGTGGTCAGTTTGTCAGTTGATATAGTAAATAAGTATTTCTTTGGTCTATTTATAAAACAAAATCAAGATAATGTTAATTTATATTTTTCTCACAATAGTTCTTCTGCGCTTAAAATTTCTTTCTTCAAACGAATATTTAAACAAAGTTTTAGGATGCAAACAAACAGCAGTAAGCAGAATTGCCATAATATGTTTTCACCTCAATTTTACACATGTATTTTGGCAGATCGCGTTTAGCGATTTTCAACACACACTGGCAGCGGAACCAATTATTATACCTTGTCATTTGAAACCCTCAAATGCTTTAATATTTTTCCAAGAATTCAAGGGCGTTTCAAAATTTGAACATGCCAAACCGTTGACGTAACGTGATGACGTCATTTGTCACATGAAGACTGCAGACTGCATGGATTTTGTTGGTACTACACCTACTTTTTGACGATGTAAACAGTGCACTCTCAATGGTTACGGATTGGTTTACAACAAATAACTTAGTTCTCAATTCCAAGAAAACGAAATGTATAAAATTCGCTTTACCGAATGTTAGAAATCTAGGACCCAACATCGTGTTAGATAAAGAGGTGCTTGAAACTGTGGGCTCGGCAGTTTTTCTGGGCATAACAGTAGATGCCAAACTTCAGTGGGGCCCACATATTTCAAGTCTAGCGGGAAGGCTTAGCTCGGCCGCCTACGCTGTCAGGAAAGTAAGACAATACACTGACGTTGATACTGCTCGATTAGTCTATTTTAGTTATTTCCATAGCGTTATGTCCTATGGCATTCTGCTGTGGGGCAAAGCCGCTGACATTCAAAATATATTTGTTCTTCAAAAACGAGCAGTTCGAGCAATTTACCAGCTAGGTGCCAGAGTTTCTCTTAGAGATATTTTTAAAGATATTGGTATTCTCACAGTGGCATCACAATTCATCTTCGCCAATATCTTATATATTAGGCAAAATATACACTTTTACACTAAAAACAGTGATATTCACAATATTAACACCAGAAATAAGGACAAATTACGAGCTCCTTTTCACCGGCTTCATAAGGTTCATAACTCATTTGTTGGGCTTGGTATAACCTTTTATAACAAGCTACCCTCTGCTCTTCTAGATTTGCCTTTTAATGCTTTTAAAGTTAAAGTAAAATCAAACCTTTGTTCAAAGGCATACTATTCTATTAACGACTACTTAAACGATAAAAATAGTTGGTCGCTGTGATTAACTCAAGACAATGTTTGTGTTCTTTCTCCAGAATTAGCTTACATACTGACAGGTTATATGAGTTATGTTTTATTTTTTTTATTTTGACAGTATAAGTCAATTTATGTTAATTTAATTGTCATATTATTGACATAATCGACTCACTACATTGTTTTTTATTTTTTAATGAGTTGTATTGCAATATGTGGTCAGCTAGCGACCTCGACAGTGGATCATAATATATTATTCTTGCCTAACTGTTGATTTATTTTTTACTTCGATGGTCCTAGTTTATCATAATTATGTGACTTCGAGTTACAGCTGTATTAGCTATATGTAGGCGGGCACGCCCTTTATGCCTGGAGGCTTTATAATTCGGGTACTAAGTTCCGTTTACGTTTTTTTTATTAGTTTTTATTTTCGCTTGAGTTTAGATTTCGATGTTTTTGTTGGTATATTGGCGTGTGCTAGCTGTCATTATGGCAAATATATTTTATTATAATTTTTTGTTTTGAGTAATGTAAATTATTTGCATACTTTTGTATAGAATCAAGTTTTTGTTTTTTTCTAACTGAACAGACAGCTGTGCTGCTGGGGAGTTTGTTGCGCCACTTCTTCTTCCCAGCAAAAGCACTAGGAAGTGGTGAAGGGCGGGCGTTTTTGGGGGACTGTCTTATGTAATTTTGACGTTCGGAAAGTGCTGATTCTCAGCCTAGTTTGAATAAATGACTTTTGATTTTTTGATTTTTGATTTTTGACTATACCTTGGCAATATCTAAGAAGTACCTACCTGGCACCTATCGTTCATAATGATTTAATAATGCAAGTTGCATTCAAATCAGTCGGTAAATGTAACTAATTTGCACATAAGTGACGGCTCCATGTTGCTTTTACAATGAAATGTCGTGCATATTATTATAGAGCGCGGGCTTCATGTTTTGAGAACCGAGTGTGTGATTCATAATTAGGTGCTTAATTATAGTACTTTTATAAACCTAGCAAATAGTGAGAAATCATTATGTCATATATACCTAATCACATAGAATACATACTGCCAAATAAGTTTGATACAAAGGAATTCTGCAAAAAATATCCTCTTCGTAATTTACAGTTAATAGTCAAAGTTTGTCTTTATGAAACCGAAATAGTGAAGTTCATGAACAATTAAAAGTACGCGCACAAAACATGCAACAAAGGTATATTTCCACACCTACCATTACATTTTGACAGTTGACAGCAAGAAGTGTCATCAACCTTTGCGCGTGGGTGCTACAATAATGGTATGTCTACACGACAGGGGTTAGGTAACAGCTATATTGACATTCAGCCTCTCTTAGCAAGTCTAGCAACTTATGGTAATGAGGAAGACTGGTCGGAGAGATGTGGTGGCATAGTTGGAAGTGTGGATGTCGGCAGAAATGAGGATTGTGTCAGCAAGATATGGAAACGGCAACTACCTTTATAAAATATGCATGGCTAATAGCTGGACCGCTAGATTTTTAAAAACACCTAAAGAAAACCACTTACTCGCAATTTAAAGCTGGATAAAACAAACTGCGACAAACAATGGAAATGGAAGATGCAAATGTTGAAAGAAAAAAAAATACTGTGATTACGTGAAGTTATGATGAAGTTCCGGCGAAGATGCACAATGTCTATGAGTAAGTATTCCTACCATTATTATATCTATGATTCCTCAGACACCATTCAAATATGTATTCATAATTAACATTTTCAATAATTAAATAATTTGCATACTGCAACATTGAAATGTCAAAACTGTCATTACGAAAACGTGACGTTTTGATTTTTTTTATTTGGCGCGAAGGCAGAGGCGTTAAATTATACAGGCTCCTAACGTTTGTAGAAATTCGAAACACAATAAAATATCATACATAATTGTATGTAATGTTGGCGAATTCGGGTCACGACAAACTTGATGAACGAGTCACGTTGCCAAAATTATGGTCGCAACGGGTGGTCTGGTTAAAACAATTGGCATGCGTGAAAAGTCTACACTTAGGAAGCAATTTCAATGTGTGATCTTTTATTTGTATGACTTTTGTGAACAATTAGATGGATAGAATGTTACCTATTGTTGGCAAAGCTTTGTGATTTTTGTTATCTGACCTTTTGTTGATATTTGGACAGGCGACTTTGCCTTTGTCGGTAAAAGTCAATGACCAGCATATATAAACATGCAAATAATATTAGCATGCAAGAATATATTTGCATTCAATGAAATATGATATGGCAGTCAACAATTTTTTTAGAGGTATTAAAATGCGTTTGTAATTAATAGTCTTTCGACAGCTACATTAAACTTTATTCTTGTTTTCTGCCTCAATTCGTGGTTATTCATCCAACCCATCAAGTCTCGTAAAACCTTTTCAATAATTCCTTTCAGCAATAGGCTGCAACTGATCAACATAGTTTAAATTGAAATCCTTTATAGTTTTTTTTTAAGGAATCTCCAAATCAAAACAAGGGTGTACCTATATGTTCACATCCACTTATCTTCTGTCATCTTCCACTGTTCAATTATCTACATCTACACAACAATCTCATGTTTTTGTTAATACACTCTGAATAGCTCAAGATAAAATAATGGTCAAGTTTAGTGAAACTTGACCATTATTTTATCTTGAGCTATTCAATGATGACTTCACACCATTGTCTTGTCAACTATGTACATCCTTGTGTGAATCAGTACAGTCATTGATGCCACAGTGATTCTAATCTTCAAATGAAGTATTTTCATTTAATTAATATTCCACATTGTCGGGTGCTGGAGTCTTTTTACATGCTTTTCAGGCAACCTAAGTTTTGAGTATGAATTTGGATGAATATAGTAAAAGCAGGGCGGAGGGTAAGGTCAAAGAAATGATGGATGGCATTGACATACATTCTACCGATAGACAAGAACATTTATGAAAACCATTTGTTCAAATGCAGGTGAGTTAGAACTAAAGTTCGCTGCACCGCTAAACATTATTAATGGTGTCTAATCAAACTATTACAACAAGCTGCGTGAAAGATGACATGCTATAAAGGACTACTGAGATTATGACTAATAGAGAAATATAGCAGAAGTATATGAATGGATGGCCAAAGTGCCAAATACTAATCGTAGAAGGTATACGAGACTAGCGTTTTCATAGGCTTCTGTGAACTGGCCGGGGTCTACTGTATCTTAGTCACTTTAGGAAATAGCTAAGAAATACGTGGCTGTATGTAAAAAGCCAAGGAATCTTGGCAGTTTAATGACAATAAGACTTAAAGAAACACACCACAAAGTCACGGGGTTAACGTGAATTTCCCATTACTCAAGCACTGCTACATAACATCACCTACATTAACGCTCCCATCCATTCAATACCAGGCTATTAAGACGTCAGTATAGTGCAGTGACAATGACCCGCATCATTGGGTCACACTTTCACCGCATTGTTAGTGCTAATACTAAACGAAAGGCTTTCTCGACTGAAGAGCTGTTTCTAGCTTTATCATTGGACGGTACTGGGAATTTATAGTTACAAGCTTCCCACTACTTGGTATATGGTGGCTAGTGGATTTGTCGGACGGTAATACAAGAAATACCGGGTATAATTCGGCTTTGTTTTTGTAATATATCATAGTCGAGATTTGGGACAATCAATGTAATTTCAAGTAATGTCTACAGCAGTAAAACCCTCGTTGAGTCTCAGAGAGCTCAATAAAATTTGTTGATCTTTTGCAGCAGTTACTACGACTAGTCAGTTACGCCCAGTCTGACAACCAAACTTAAGGTTACACTAGTCGAAAGTTATTTATTTATTATTTATTTAATACTTCATGCACAGAAACGTACAGAGGCGGACTTAATGCCTTAGGCATTTTCTACCAGTCGACCTTTGGGTGATGCAGAGACCAATAGTGGTAGGTGCAATATTTAAAGTTAAACGTGATACCTAAGGTAGGTTTATTCAAATACAAAGCTATACATACATACTATAAATACATACAATAGATACTCAAACATATAAATAAATACACGAATATACTTAAACAATTAGTGGTAGCAGATAATTGGAGAAAATTATCGCTGTGACGATACTACCGCCAATTTCTTAAGAACATGCTCGCGAGCTTTCACTTTGAAAGTCAATCGGTTGGTTGCCATCCTGATTTCTTGAGGGAGCGCATTCCACAGGGAAATAGACTGAACGAAGAAAGAACAGTGAATGAAGTCAGTGCGGTGAGTGGGACACTGAAGAAGACGGTTATGTGAAGAGCGAAGATTTTTGTTGTGGTTGGCGCAAATGTATTGAAAGTGAGGAGCAAGATAACTAGGGGAGTTGGAAGAGTCAAGAAATGAAAACAAGGTAGTCAGTGCCCTTAGCTCTCTGCGCTGGCGTATGGGTAACCACTTTAGAAGTGACCGATGCGCAGAGACATGATCATATTTACGCAAATTGAAAACAAATCGAATGCAATAATTTAAAAGACGGTCAAGTTTGTTGAGATCTGCATTCAGGTCATAATAGCACACGTCACCATAATCGATGATAGGAAAAATTAGGGTCTGCACAAGCGTTGCCTTCGTGTTCGAAGGTAATAATTTTTTTAAACGATACAGAGCCCGCAACGTTCCAGTGACCTTCTGACTTACACTAGCAACTTGAGTACGCCAGTTAAGAGTGCTATCGATGCGCAAGCCAAGATCCTTCACGTCAGTACTAAACGGAACAATCGTACCGTTAAACAGAACAGGTGGCAAAGTTGCATAATCCACCTTAGCGATGCTGCGAGGACTCCCAATGATGATAGCTTGGCACTTATTGGGATTTACAGCAACGCCAAACCTATCAGACCAGGCTTTTATCGCTATTAAATCGCCATTTAACTTTTCGATAACGTCAGGTACTTCGTCGACACTCCCTTGATAATACAATTGAAGGTCATCTGCATACAGATGATACGCACACTGAAGTTCGGAAGTAATGAGATTAATAAAAATAGAAAACAGAAGAGGAGAAAGAATGCCGCCTTGAGGAACGCCAGCTATCAAATCACACCAACGAGATAAAGAATCTCCAACGTGAACCGACTGCTGACGCTCCCGAAGGTAAGAGGTGAACCATTCCAGTGCTTTGGGGGAGACCATCAAATAGGAAAGAATGGCTAAAAGGATTTCGTGACTGACGGTATTGAAGGCGTTCGAGAAATCAACCAACACTAGTACAGTGACTTTTGTATCTTCCAGTCCCGCCCTTATATCGCCAGTCACTTTAAGGAGGGCGGACACAGTGCTGTGCCCAGGCCTGAATCCAGATTGTAGAGGACTAATGAGAGAATTACTCTGCACAAAGTTTGAAAATTGTTTGTGAACGCAGGCCTCGAGCACTTTGGACAGGAAGGGAAGGATAGAAATGGGGCGGAAGTGAGTTGGAAGAGTGGGATTGGAAACTTTGGGAAGTGGACGAACATAGGCTTTACGCCACAAGGAAGGGAATATTCCGGTATACAAGGAAAAATTTACGATATGGGTGATAGGAGATAGGAAGTGATCCAAAACAGTGAAAAAAAAAAGTTCTTCCATACAAACGTAGTCTAGGGATTATTCCACTGTTTGACGATGTACGTTCAAAATAAAAAGTGATATCAATTTGTCTCATCATTATCTAGCCCTGTATGGAAGCAAAAAAGTAAAAAAAGAAAATATTTGAAAGTTATGAGCGTCGAAAGTTCCACATTTCGACACTAATTTTAACGCATTTTTGGGCGCAAAAGAATACCATAAGAAGACGGAAAATTGCAAAACGGCCTCCATACAGGGATAGATTAGTAGTTCAACAATGCAAATAATTTTATTTTGAACAGATAGATTTAGTCGTTTTTTCTATCTAGACTGCCAAAGGTCTGTTTATAAAATTTCGCGCGCTATTCGTACGCGAACTAACTTCCTACTGCTCATCACAGCAACTATCTCTTCCGCACGTGTTGTCGGTTGATATGAAATGCATTTTAACCCCGCGCACAAAATAGTTCGTGCCGTCGACTAGTGTACCCTTAACCACGGGTGTTAGCCAGGCACAGGGTTTTGGAAGCCAGAAAGGTGTCCCTGTAAAATAAGTACAGGTTTTCAGCTGCATCTAGTGAGATAGATGATGATGGCGATGTAAGGATGTAAAGGCTCACGACCATTATATCTGTGCTCACGACAAAACCGCTACGGTTGGTGGCGGATTTTCCTTCCGAACATCATGATACACAATTATGAAAAATAAATGAAGAACGATACGATGAACGGTACGATATGATTACTGTGATTAGTGACATGCGAACAGCATGCGAAGTTGTGAATGCATCCGAGACAATTCCACTACAAGTTTGTGATAATTATTAAAACAAGCTAAAGAATATCTTTATTCTTCCTATTTTGACCTATGGTGCTTAACCTCTTGTATGCCGTAATTAACTAAAACAGTTAAAAATCCATCGTGTCTCGTGTAGATCTGGGGAAGAAGGGGATAAACTTGGTGTTTGACTAAAGATTTGCCAACTGAAAATTGATACCTGAATCCGCAAAACGGAACCCGCGTTTGACCACGAAAGCGACGGCGGGATGACTTTTCCTTAGGAAGAAACTTCCCTTTAGGGAGGACATCTCCTTAAAAATTGGCAAGAGGTGGTGCAGAACCGGGCAGAATAGAAAAATTGAGGAAGGCATTGCCTAGCAGCGGGTGAGTACAGGCTAGCAATAATAATAATCGGAATACGCAGCGATTGAAGGCCCCCTCTAGGATGCGAGACGCACAGGACTAATAAGTGACGTCTTTCGGCTGAAATGATGTTGATGATGATATTAATAATGCCACTCCCATGCGCCCTTAATAACAATACGAAGTTATGGCGTAAATGCTCTGAGAAAAACCTCAAGATATATAAAGAATTCTAGCCTCCTAGCTAAGCTCAATCAAGGTGTTAATTATAAAACACAAATGAAGACGTAATAACGAAGATTATGAGTAAAACGAGAAGAATGCGCAGTGTTGACATGACTTACGGATAAGCATCTCATGTCGGCTTAACTGCATGATATACGTAATTATATGTTGGGAAAAATGTTTTGAGAAATTTTACTGAGAGACTTGGGAGTTAGGAACGGCGGTGGAATGGAATGGATATGATTCATTCCATTCAGTCTTAGGGAATATTATTTTCAGCCCCACTATGACATCTTAAAACCATCGTGATTCCGGTGCGCGTGCGAGAGAATACGGAGACATACAAGTCGAATAGCACTGTCCCTTATTCACAATGGAACCATGATAGTTTCTACTCGTCATAGTAGGTAAGGTCCCTGGTGAAATAAGATTAAGCTGAATTGTAGGATGGAAGACATTAAATTAGTTCTTTACCGTGCGGTGCACCCTTTAAAGAGGGAATTTGTAAAACTCTTCCAGCCAAGATTATTTTCATACTAATACTCAAAAATATACATGTAAGAGCACAGCTTATTAAAAAGTTATTAACGTAAGTAAGAGGTTCTTTACATCTAATCTTTAATGACACGATCCAGATTAAAGAATCCATTTTTCACAAAGATCATTAAGTGCGGACAAATCTGGCAAATGAAGCATAATAGATAAGATATCTTTGCCAGCATGTGCAAGAATCCTACGTTTTGATAAAACAATGAAACGCAAGTCACGTCGCAGTGAAATCGCACACTTATCCACTGCACGTATCTAGACAAAATAATTTCAAGAATGTTTTAAAATAGTAAAAGAAAATATTTATGAATTTGCTTGTTAAACTCAAACCAAGTTCAAATTCATTGACAAGTGACAACTGTACATTAATGAGGATCCAAACATGCATTCTTAGCTCCGCGTTCTTTTAGCTCAGAAAAATGCAATTTATTTCTAAACGAGTTAAGGTCTAATTTATTCTGTTGAAATCTGTAGGAAGAACGGAGACACTAATTGCATGATTATCACAGCAACTCTGAATAAACTGTTTGAAACAGAAATATCTAAGCTAATTGATTATTTGTGCAAAATTGACAAACTCTGAAGTTCACATGCGGTAATGGCGGAAAAAACAGTGAGTTGCGAGTTGATGACGCCATCTTGGATTTACGTCATCGCGTTTGACAGTTTAATTTAAGGTTAAGATCGTTATGATGTTATTTGTGACTTGTCTGTGTGTTGATCACTTAGGTTGAACATGGCTTTGCCTCATAGATCTACGGCTTACAAGGTTCCCTGATCGCTGTAACATAAATATCTTAACCAGTTTTCATTCCTGTGGGCTGTATAAATGTTGTGTACATTAATTTTCTAACGGCAGCCATTCAACACACAATTTTGCCACTCAAAATGTTTTACCTAAAACGTATCTGATTTAAAAGTAGTGTACAGTAATTTACTGCAATCGAATTCAAAAAAACGTTTCCAGTTTGACCAGAGTTTGACAATTCATTATAGCGCAAAATGTCAACCAAACGTCAAATAGTATATTTTCGATTTTCAATCGTAGTTCTTTACTTCTTCGCTCGATTAAAACTGGATAGACTGTAGTACCATCAGAACCCGTTTGAGATGGGGTCGCCAAACGGCCCGTCCAAGTTTATTTAAGGAAAACAATGTTAGTCGAAACGGTATACCTCTGCAAAAACGGAATACTTTAACTGTACTATTTATTACCATGGGTTTATGGGGTGTAACTAATAAAATGAGATTTTCATTTAATTTTTACGCCTTGTGTACGCATACCAAGTTCGTTGTTTTCGGGAAAAGTTGATTATTACAAGTGCACATAAAATAATTTTTTTTATTTTACATATGCCTACATGGGCACTTATAAAACGTCGACAAAAGGTGCACGCTTCGGGTTAGTCGTTTCCTATGGAGAAGAACCGGCAAGAAACTCCATGGTTACTCTTTTAAAAATGGTTTGGTTTTACAATATTTCCATGTTACAGCATACTTACTTGGATATGGGGGGACAACGTAGGCCCGACAATAAGTCGTAAGAAATTAAAAAAAACAAAAAATAAATGTAAAATGAAATAAAAAGTTAACAAATGTTAACAATCATCTAGGAATCTAGAAGGCCTACAAAAATTGTTTTGTGTGATACTGTGCTGTGGGATTCATGTTTTTAAATGGTGGATTAACCGGTTTTTTGCTTCGAGGTTCATACAAGTAGGAAATAACCACATAGTACCCAGATTTGCTGTAAATTTTTTTGATCAACTAAACCGCTGTCTGCAGTTCTGGTTTGTTAACTTCCCCTATATTCTAAGTTATGTTCTGCAACTCGACTACACCACGAAGTGATCCTATAAATAAGGGTTCCTCTTATTCCTATTAGGGGACGGAACCCTAAAAACTGGCCATTGCGTGTCGGACTTCGCACATTTAGGGTTCCGTACCAATTTATCAATATAATGGTATTTGTTAGTAAAAGATACGTAATAATAAACATTAACACCTTCAAGTTCATAAGTCAATGGGAAGTTAAAAAATATCTTCGCAACAAAATGTGTGACACGTGAGTGACAGCAATAGGGCTCCGTATGGACCCTTCGGTACGGAACCCTAAAAAGAAGAAAATAGGTGATGATTACATTTATGTAATCTAATGACTTCTCCATGAGAATTTACAGATACAATCTAATATTGTTTTCCATCACGAGAAGTTTAACACTACGAATCCATTCTTAGCTCTAAAGTCGACCTGCTTCTATTGAAACCGGTTTGAAGCACGACACCTAAGAGAGTTATTTTTATTATGACTCGTAGATGCCAACACGGTAAAATAATAATTATGAGCAGACACATTGCAGACACGAAAGTCTTACAGTTTTACTATATGAAAGTACAATGACGAGAAGAGAAAACTGGAAGAAAATCTTTAGTCTCGTTGACAACGCTGGCTCAGGAAGGAATTTTGGATATCCCACCGCACCCGTACGCACTAAACATTTTCCGCCTTATTAATAAACGTGGACTAAGGTAAGATTATCTTTATTCCAAGCATTAGGTTGGTAATAACAAATTTCCGTATTAATAAACACGGAATAAGGAGGGATTATACTAATCTGACACTAGTCTCGGACTAAAAGTTAAACCATGGTGCCAGCTAGTTTAAGGTTGGAATAAGAGTAGTGTAACTATGGTAACCACAATTTTTTTTTTTTTTTGTTTGTTCCTTACGGAACAGGCTAAGGTCTGAGACCATGCTGCCTAGTCATCAGTATTTTTCTTGAATTCATTAGTAACATTAGAATGCGGATGTAACATATTCTAATGTTTTTTGGAGTATTTGGCAGCAAATTGTATCGAGTCAGCCTTCCCAGTAAGCTTTGCGGAGGTAGTCAATACTACAATAAAATTCTCCGCTCCACTATCCCGAGATTGCTTCTGTCACTAATTTCACATATTGTCCAGTTGCGTAGACAGTTGAGACACAAAACTACACCAATTTTATATCACAATATCCACTAGGAATCAATTTGCAAATAATATTAACAGCCGCTGAACTTCACTCGAAAAAATCCCGCCAAAAACTCCAATTTTTTTTTGCTTCCTCTACTCGGGCAGGCTTAGGTCTTAAACCATACCGCCTCGTGTTCAGTGCATAATATACTTCTTGAATTCTTTAGTATGCATTAGAATGCGGATGCAACAGATTCTAACGTTTTTTGGAGTATTTGGCAGCAATTTGTATCGAGTCAGCCTTCCCGCTTTGCGGAGGTAGTCAATACTACAATAAAATTCTCCGCTCCACTATCCCGAGATTGCTTCTGTCAATGCTTTCACATATTGTCCAGTTGCATAGATAGTTGAGGCAAAAAACTACACCAATTTAATATCACAATATCCACTAGGAATCAATTTGCAAATAATATTAACAGCCACTGAACTACACTCGAAAAAATCCCGCCAAAAACTCTCGCAACCACAATTATTACATAGACTCTGATTTTTTATTTCGTAGGTGTGGAACATTAAAAAAAATGCGGTCATTGGCAGCTGTTTAGCTTTAGTCAACGAAATTACAAATTAATAATAATTAATTAATCATCATTTTAAGTAATTTTTAAGTTTAAAGCTATTAAGATAATTTAAAATTCCCTCCTTCACCTTTACTGTCATATCTCTATGGCAGATGTCATTTTTTTTTTTCTACATAATGTCTTCAACTTGCTTATTTTCATTCAATAGTTCATTCTTTTTACTTTTAAATTCAACAGAGTTGCCAGAGCTTACGCGTAAATCCAAGACTAAGAAATGAATAATTAGTCCGAGGTTATTCCAAGCATTGCTAGATCTATGTTACTCCTTAGTTACTCCGGGATTAGCTAGTCCAAGAGTAACTTCGCAGTAAGCTGGGAATACGGCATTTTTATTAATAAGACTGTTTAGGAATAATTTAATTGTACGTACAGCTAAGGAGTGGAATGCCCTGTCGTAGTCCGTTTCCTAGTAGCTACAACCTGGTGGTATAGTCAAGAGTGAATAGGTTACTTCTAGCCAAGTATGCTTCACCGTCGTCCACATCATCGCTTACCATCAAGTGAGATAGTGGTCAAACACAAGCCTATCAATATTAATAATTAAAACCATGCATTGCTTAAGGTGGATATTTCGGGTGGATAAACGAAATATCTCAAAATCAGAATAGAGGAACTAGCTGCAGTTGAATAAACAGATTAAGTGGACACTTAATCCAACATTGCAAAAATTTCGTAACGGCATCACTTCAGAAATCATGTAGGATAATCTGCAAAAAACGGTTTCATGGAGTTGAAGCTACGGAAACCCGTTAGTCAGTGTCAATGAGATTGTCAATAATAAATAGGTTACTAAAATTACGAATCGTGGTTTTGCCATTACCGTTCAGTTTACCTCGGATTCCTCTGCAAGTAAAGTTGGTACTTTTATCTTTGATTAAATAAGCTTTATCGTCATAATTATACCCAGCCTGACTTTGCCCTTTACTGGAAATGGGGGGTCACTCTTTTTTTGTGCCAATCAGTGACCCAGTAGCGTCCAAGGATTGGAAGAAGTATTGCCATAATGGGTAGAATCTTGATATATTTGTACAGGCATTTCTCGGTATACTCTTGGCAGAGCCGTCGTGGTCACCATGGCCATGTTGCAGTGAGACACCGGGCTTCCATGATTCGCCTCACGATGCGACGGCATCTCGCTCTAACCTAACCTAACCAAAAAATAATTATCTAAGTAAGTAATTTGACCGGCATTTTGAAAAAACGGTTGTGGATAAGCCAACTTCATAAACTAAGATTGCATAAGCCGAGTTATCTTTGCCACACAAAAGCAAAGACAAAGTATTTCCTGAAAGTATTACTGCTTTATCAAAGTAAACAATTAAAGAATGCCAAAAGGGCTTAGCAAGCGATAAGGCTGTAAAACCATGACTAAAGTTAACCGGACCTTCAGTAAACATAATTATGGAGGAAATAATGAAATAAACCAATTAGTGAGTCAAAATATTGTGGAAACTTCGCCTTGAGAGCAATTTATCGGCACCTGCGGGCGAGTGGCTGATAGATACGAGTTGAAAAGTTGCACCATAAAATATAAACCGGAGGCGTTGCGTTCAAGAAAATGTATGTTGTTCTATAACAACCATATCGTAGAAAAAGACTACTGATCAAAATTATCTTATCTCTATTCGCGAATAGAAAAAAGTCAGCTTTTCACAGCCTTTATCAGTTTTCAGAAACTTTTTATAAATATGCAAGATGTTTTCAGAGCCTCCATTTAGCGTTGTCTTAGTCTAGGAAATAGTGTGGGACTTCCTTCAGTAACTTGGGAATTTGGGACCACCTATCAATGCCTTAACCAAAATATATTAATTATGATTTAACTTTTTTACAGAATAGATATCGAGCAGATAACGTGGAACATTAGGGAAATAAGCAGTAGTATACCTAATCCAATTAAAATTGGACTATGTGATGAAAACAATTCTTCTTATCAAGAAAACCCATTAAACCTAACGATGAAAGGAAAAGCAGCCATGACCTCGGAGAATACCGTAACAAAACGCACATAAACAAAAGTTTAATACGACCATTACGTTTTATATAACAAACCAATGAACTAAATGCAACTATAATGTGCCAACACGACTTCTATTGTAGCCATTCAAGTATCAATCGAGTAAACCGGTCGCCATACCTCACGGTCGTCGCCATCTTGGTTTGACAGCTGACTTATAATGACGGGAATGTTAAGTAATTGTCTATGGTTGAGTAATAAATTCGATACGGCGTGTGACGCTGGCTGACTTGAATGATTTCTGTACCATTGCGGTTTGATTTGTGAAAAATTGACAATTGTTTTTTTTTTACTTTTTTTGCAAGTGCTTTCGGGTTGCGTATTAGATAATCGTGACATTTGTAACTGTACTTCTTGTGAGGTTTATTTAACAGGTTTTAATTATAATTACCTTAATTTGGATTTGGGATTTGACAAAAGATGAATACGGGGGACGCAATATTGATCGTTTTACAGATAACGTTGTATTTCTGGTCAAGTGTTTTTTTGTTATTAATCAGCAACATTTTAATACGTACGCATTTCACATCTATATTTTTGTTCATCATCATCATCATTCCAGCCGAAAGACTATATTTATCATAATTGATTATACCTTGATATTGCCTCTCAAGCGAGCAATTATTTTCTCTCAGAAATTCCCCGTAATATAGTACAAAAGTACAAATTAAACATAATTATTGCCATTGAAATAAATCTACAAATTACCAATAATGACATTCCTGGCAATCAACACTATTATACAATTCTATTTGAATAGGTTAATCAATAGCTTCAGAAAAAAAAAACAATTAAAAGTAATTGTCTCAGTATTACTCTACAAGGTTGATTAGTAGTAACCTTGACACTAACTTCACGCTATTTAACCGAGGGTAAAGCAGAACTAACAAACATTAATACCGAACACAGTAAATACGCCGCACTGGTTAACAAGACAGGAAATCGATTAATACCGATATTCGAATCGGATCGAATTATATCGATTATAGGCTTGATCGTTATTTTGTCTATGGCCTATGTTTATTTTCATTTGAGGACGGATATGAAAGATTTACCTCGATGACTTGTTAGTTCTATTTGTAATCAAAATTGATTATGTACTATCTGATTGCTAAGCAAAATTCTCATGAAAAGCAGTTGCTTATTATTATTACTCAGATCAAGCAAGCATTATTCCTATACGTCTTTTAAATGTTGCTCGAAGTTAAGCAATGATTAAACTAATGTTTGCTTAATCTTAAATTTTTGACTTTTCATGGACTCTTGAATTAAGAGACGTTAAGAGACTCTGCAGAACTATACTGTTTTTTTTTTCGTAAACGAATACAACGTTCTATGTACGCGCTTACTATGTAGCATTCAAGAAGAAAACATAGAATTTAAAACATCTTGCTCTCTACTCAATGTCATTGAAATGGTTTCCCATCACATCAACAAAAAGTAGAACTAAGAACAAAGTAGACAAGAAAGAGTAACATTTGACATACGTCAATGTCACGTTGATTGGAACAATCGCTCCTTTTAATTAAAAACGTTTTGTTTGTTTTTGCCCTAGCCGCTTTGACAACACGTGAGTCAATGGTTCGAGTATTTTTTTAAACGGACTTTCCGCGCGCGTTTTTGAAATTGTTGTGTTTTTCCTTTTCATATAATTTTATACGCTCATAGATACAATAAAATTAATGATGATTGCTGAAATTGAGTTTTTTTTTAGTTTTAGTTTTCCACCAGCAACTTTTATTTATAGGTATTTCTACCGTAAATTTTCATCAAGATTTTCTAGGTGAAGTAAGGCTCCTGCACGCATGCACGATGCGAGAACCCCTTTGTCTTCAATCGCTGACAGACAATTTGTTTGTGCGAGCCTTTAATTAAGCTTTTCGCCAATTTCACGGCCATTTTTAAGTCATACTTTGTCTTACCTTATATGAAACACTATACTCCATTTATTATAACATTAGACAAAAGAGGCTAGCAGAAGCAGGAGTACGAAACCTTTTATTTTCAAGTCAAGTTCAAACAATTTTAATAAATAATGTATATATGGTTTTTTTTGTAAGTCACAATGTATGGCATACAATAAAGCGTATTCTATCTATCTACTCGTCACGATTCTTGGATAGGTACATGAAATGAAAAAAAAATTAGTAACAATCAGTTTATTAAAAACAACTTTATCACAATATGTCCATGTTTTCAATCAACCAAATAAATACAACACAAAACACCACTTAACAATTTAGTCACTGCTACCATCAGTCATCACAAATGATAATAATTAATTGACATGGGTGGTAACAAAAGTTATAATTTTAACTATAATAATTTAGAATGACAGAGAATTAACAAAAATACACTTTCACAAGCTAAATACCAACTAAGAAAACATTTTCCAGAGACAGAAGTGTGAGATGAGATTTATGATGATGAGGTCTTTTTCTTTAAAAGGAATATTTTTGTTTTTTTAGCCACTACTGAATATCTGCCTTTCGTGTGGCTGTAGTTGGTAGCTTCTCCAATTTCCTCGAATGATATGGTGCATTATCCATAACAATAACTGCACAACTCTCGATTTTTGACAATATTAATTTGAACCACTTTTCAAAATTGTGTGCATCCATTTCAGAATGGTAGTCTCCATCACCCTTTTTGGCTTCAAATATTAATTCACCATCCATTAAAATCCCATCCGTTAATCCTGTTGAAATGAAATAAAAGTAAACCAATAATTGTGTACCGGTGGCATAGATTACTTGATCGCTGGAAATAGATTTTAACCTTTAAGTAGCAACCGAAATTAACTGCATCATTACTGTCCTTGAACAGGTTAATCTACAACCATAAATATCTTTCTCCGAGAGGAGGCATTAAGACTTAACCAGATTTCAGTGACAGAGAACGGAGTCATCATTTTATTAATGATTTGGTAATGTCACATTACCAAATCATTAGTAAAATGATCACTCGTTGATGAATTCTTGATTTAAATGTATTTCTTTTGAAATTATCAAAAGAAATACATTTAAATCAAGTTTTACCAATATGGTCAATAATAAGCCGTCTTCCTTTTCCAGTTGGGTTCTTTAAACCAGATGATAAACCTGCCCGGTGTGCTTGTTTTGACTTAATAGTATTATCTTGCCATACCTTGCATTTCGTGTGTCCTGTATGTATAATTAAAATTATAGATGTAAATACAATATTATATCGACTTATGTTGAACTATTAATACTTCACTGTATTGTTTTGCATAAAGGAGGCTTTACATAGCTTACCAAGTTATGTAACCTTCTTTCAGACTATAAATATTAGCAGCACTGTACCTTCATTTAGCCAAGTCTCATCTAAATATTATTTTTTTTCCTTCGTTCCTTAATCTCTTGATTTCATGGAGATATTTCACCCTCCATAATACAATCTCTTGTTTATCAATTAGGGCACTTTTTCTGCTTCTTTTAATGTAAGTAAATTTAATTTTTTTCTTGATGATGTTGTAAAAGTGCTTCTTTTAAAATCGGGTAGAGACTCATCACTATTTACAGTTTCCAGAATCTTGTCCAACGTTGGTAACTCATTATCAAAGAAAAAAGAATGATTTTTTCTCCGTATGAGTATTCCACTTAACGTTATATCATCATAATCGTTAGATTTTGAGTATTTCCGTTGGCCAGGAAGGGGTGTTTGCAGGCGACCTTCTGTATTGTACTCTTTCAGTACATTATAGACTGTTGCACGAGATATGCGTATAAAATAAGATTAATAATGTATGTTATTACCTCACAAATCATGTTACTTTCAAATACGTTTATTTATTATGGTAATAATTTTATGATCCTTACCTGCAATTTCTGCAGTTTTGTTAATTAACTGCGTCCGTCCTATAAGCCTGGACCCCTTAACATGTTTATAAATATTTATGAATGTTTTTTTTTCTGCAGCACGAAGCGTTGTTTGCTTTGTTCTCTTTTTCTTGGGAGACAATATTTTAACGTCGTGATCAACGTTGGGGCCACGTTTTTTACGCTGTTGACACTGATCAGCGTTACCAGTAGTTTCAGAGCGTATATGTTGCGCTTGCAAGCCACTCGGGCCTGCAGCAGGATCGTCCCTGTCCATAATTCAACAAAACGTACCGCTTTGTACGAACAACACATAACTAACACTCTTATCGATAACAAAACAATAACAACAGAAACAAATAACAACTAAACCACGAAAATTCAGCAATAACAACGAGAAAAGGCGTAGCATTCACAAGTATCCACAAGCGAATGACAATTGACAACTGCAGATTATTTATGCAATTTGACGGAAAGATGACATCATAATCCGACAAAATTAAAAAACACGTGCTGCCACAACTTATTAAGGGAATAGGTAACATTTTAGATTTGGTCGAGTTATAGTGACATGAAAAACGTTTCCGGTACTGTCCGCCCCTGCTTCTTTTAGGTTTTAAACAATGACACGACATTATTTTATGTAAAAACTAAATAATATTAAATGAAGGCCTTGTAATTTCAGAAGGTAGATAGGTTAAATAAGTGCAATTAAGTGTGACAACTGTTATTTAAATTGATTATATTTAACTCCACATCAATCTTGACTGTAATAGTGTTAGTTGTATTTTTATTACAAACTGTGCACCTAAAAGAGCCTTTTTTAACTTCTGTCTAATGCTATAGTAAATGGAGTATAGCTTATTAAAACTGTCCTTGCCCTTCTGTATATTCGGCCTCAATTTTAAACACTGCCGCGTGTATTTTAATACTTTTAATACGCTTGTCAAAATCACTTAAGCCGTTTACCACAGATTATGTAATTTCTTTACCGAAAAAAAAGTTCGTTGTACGCATAGGTATTAATTTTACGCATATTTAACAGGTAATTTTGGGCCGCTAGTTAACAATAAGCTTTTATTTTTAACTGTTGACGTGGGAAAATACAGGTTTTTGTCATAGCTGTAAAAATTATAGCCAAAGGACTTAAAGAATAATTTTTACGTAATTTGACGAAAATACGTAAAAATTACTAGCACGTAACGGTGTTTAATATCTACATGTAACGATTCTGCATGCAGTATTAAATTATTTCTTAATATTACATTAACATGATTTAGTACATGATGATTCCGATTGTCTGCCCGCTTATACAATTTCAGTTTTGAAAGTTTTCACCGATGTAGTTTATAAGTTCGCTCTACCGGATTTTCAACAGCTAAGTACTAATATTTTCTAATATTAACTCATAAACTGATATCCACATAAGCAATTTTATCATCACCACCAACATTACCCATATGAGCACGAACGGTCCCATATTAAAAATCGGATAGTATTTAAACGAACGATAATAAATTCAAATTAAAGGTGTCATAAATGGGGGCGGGCGAATACAAATGTTTAAAACAGCGACTTGAAAATAATAATTTGTCGACGGAGCCTCGACGGGGCTTCTATTTCTGTCTGCAGGTTCTAAAGCACAGAATATATAATAGTACAGAAAGAAACCTAACATGAAGGAGAAAACACGAATACACCCAAACGCCCGCGCTGCACAGTAATGTCACCTCGTCGGTTGTTCTGCTATTTTCGAAAGAATTATATACTAAAATTGTGAAGTAGAACCCCAAATACAATGAAATTAGGTAACAAATAAGACAAAATATTGATAAGAAACAAATATGTAATCACAATATTATTACCGCAGCTCACAAAAACCTCCTAAAAGGTATTACTCAAACTGGATAAATAGTTACTTACTTAATGTAATAGGCGCCCATTCAGTACATTTTTCGCCCGGTTGATAATTGCACGAAAACAGACAATATTTTTAAATAAGAGCTAGGAAACACGGCAGCTAACTTAAATTTTATAATTTTCTGGTGAAAAAACGTCCAGTTATCATAATCTAACATGTAGTACTTATAACATACACATTCGAATATTGCAGCACCACTCACCAAGCGGCCGATGGCACAACAAGTTCTCTTTCCGTTAAAACATCCTGCATTTATGCATTGCATCCTATAATGTAAGACTGGCCGGTTTAACTTCTATTTTGTTTTTAATTACGTATACGATCGCTGCTGTTTTTATATCTACCGTTTTGTGTGGTGAAACCGGTCGGTTTCCGATGAGGACGCTTGGTTTACCTGCAACAATAAAATTAAAAGGTTAGTTTTTTTTGAAATAGAAACAACAAGGTTTTATTAATGTTATAAATAGGAAATATTGATTGTGTTTGTAAAAGAACTAAAAAATAACCCGAAGAAATGCTTGGTTCCTGAGGAATAGTCGACGGAAGCGAAGCTGCGAGATATGACAGACAATAAAAATCACACATTCAAAAAGCCAGAATTAATTCCAATTTAGACACACTTGTAGCGGCACCAACGCCGCCACTTACGAACTAAAGACATGACGTCACACTAATCCTGCATCGCGCAAGCGAAGTTTTTATTTGCGATTAGAACACATACAACAGTCTGACAACAACTGTTGAACAGTTGCCCGGACCAGACACAACACCCGTCTGGTCGGAGGATCCTCCCTTTTCTATGGAGGTTTGTGGGATTTTACACCCTGTTCCACCTACCCCCAAAAACTCTTAAGACAAGCAGCATTGTAAATCTGTTAACCATGGTCAACACTTCACCGAAAGACGTCTACTACTGGACATAGGCCTTCAGCAAGCTTCGCCACATCGATAAGTCGAGCTCCTACTTCTCGCACTTAGTGGACTCCCGCGGCCCTCACCAGGGTATAAGTCCACATTGTGGGGGGCTTTCTGACTACCCAGATATATTCAGATTTACATACACTAAAAACTAATCCAATAGTTTCAAGAAAAATCGATATAATATTGCAAACCTATCATTTACAAGTATTCTTGTACAAAATATTTATTTACCAATATGATTAATATACATCTCATTTGCATTTTTCAATCATAAGTCGAAAGTACCTGTTTATTTGATTAGCAAATCGTGAACATCCAAGGTCTTTACTATTTATAGAAATAATGATCATAATTATCTTCAAAGGACTCGTTAATTTGTGGTTAAGTAACGGATTTATAAGCAGTTTTAATTGATTCATCATTGAACCTATTTACTAACAGCAGATAATTATCTTAAGCTAAAATTTTGAGTACAGGTGTTAATTGAATTGGGAACTTGTATTTTGTAAGCAAAACCAGCTCTCTTGTCTATTCTACATTTTCTGTTTTTAGAAATACTCTCATCTGGAAAGCTTTTGATAGGCTCTGGCACGAAAGCCCTATAAGTAAGATTCCATACTTCAGCCTGACCGGTGGTATTTGTGATAGGATTGCAGACTTCCTGAGAGATCGGTCCATTTAGTGGTCAATTGGTCATCGATGGTGACTCTTCCGGTCAGTTGGACATGAATGAAGGGCATATAATTAACCGTTTTTTTTATTTCACTCACTGTGATTTTTGATTATTCTATAAACTTTTCAATTATTATCTCTTCACATTACCTATTGGTTTAAGAAAACTTAAAATAAACTCCATAATGATCACCTGTGCATCTAACAAAACAAAGCATTGACCATTTACACCTGCCAAATCGATCATGACTATTTGTCTATTCATGCAGGCCAGACCAACAGGTTCGCAAGCAACAATAGTCACAGATAAATATCTAAAAGCCAAAGAAACAAACGTCTTAACAAATATACACCTTGATGAAGATGAGCCTACACATACATAAGAAGAAAGTAAGTACCCATTCATGCACAGACGTACAAGCATACAATATTCAATATGACACGCGTTATGCATGTGTAATCGACTCAGATGCCATGCTCACTATGGACAACTACAAGAAGTTAAAGTTAGAAGTTAAACTGGAAAATAAATTCACAGAACAGATTTGAGAAGTCTACACATGTGAGCAAGAGGTTCCAGGTGAGATCAAGAATTGACTATATATTTTTATTAGATGTGTTGGCGAATTAAGTAATCTTCAATTACTATATTAACAAGTTTGATCTGGAAATCGAGAAAAAAGATTCCAGACTGGCTGTTGGTCTGCAAGAACGCGAAGAAAATATTACTGGAACTACAAAAAGTTCATCTACTTATAAGTGTCACTTCTGCAAATGTTGATTGTATTTTTCCTTAGGCTCATGTTTGACCACTATCTCGCTATTGCATATATTGCTATTGTTCTTTACTTTGTTTTGTGTTTCTTTACAATATTTGTCAGTTGTTCTACTAGAAAGTCTTGTAGTCTTGGATAGGCTTGCACTTCTGTAACAACATTATGATCACGAACACGGCGTACACCATTGTGGTCGTAAGAAGCGTCGGACGGGGCAGGTGATGTCATTTTAATGCCAACACTGTCGCAGGCTTTTATAGCAGCCATATTCACATCTGATGCTATGTTTACGTTATCATCAAGAAGACCATTATTAATTCTATTACCATGGGAGAAAGTCCAAATTTGGTTTATATGGAAGGGATCAATGTTTGTTTAACTCTTTTTGTACTACAAACACATGAATGATCGCAGATAATACTATGGAACTGGAATCAAGGTGCGGTGGGGTTATGACCCTTGCGATTGGAATTTACTGGCCAACTAACTGACGAGGTTTGAAATGATTTTCTGGTTTTATAGTTAGTTTTAACGTTATTAAATGATGTACTTAAAGTACCGTTCGGTTCTAAAGGTCATGTGACAGAGCTGTTTTGTGTAATAATACTAACACTTAGCAAGGTAGCTTTAATATTTGTATCCTTGTTTTTTCTATATTATGAAGTCCAATCAAGCGATTGATCTGATGATGATGACGGAGCGTTATTAATATCTCTGACTCATGTTTTAAACATCTGGGCAACCCAAATTAATTTTAGAGCTTTATAATAATCAACAGTCAATACATTTATGAATAAGTATAGGTATTCTGTTTGCATGAGTACAACCACCTAATGAATAAAATCTACAACTTTTGATTTGAATGCTTGTTTAAGTAATTACATAGTTAATGTTTGTTATTTTCAAGTTATTTCACATTACACCAAGGTTGTATTTATCTTTGGACCTACTTCTTGAACCCATTGTAAAGACAGAGTTGTATAGTAAGACAACATTTCGCCGACCTGGAAAGTAAACTAGAGCCTCATTCTCAGCAGCAGCAACGTTTGCGACCACAAGACCAACAATGATGACGTGATTTTAACATTAAATATTAAAGAAAAAACTATAATTTATTTTTAATGAGACGTGAAAACAACAACATCGAATAAACAACAGCTACCAATGAAATAATCAATTCGCAAAGATGTTTACAAGCTAAAACGTCAACCATACAAGGCTACATGATTTGTGCTATGTTTTATAGTCACGAACTTCTACATTTATTATACGTAATAGATTGTACAGAGATGGTCCCAGTAAACGACCTTGTGGGACGCCGCGAGCATGCATTCGCAATGCATGGCTGTTGGAATGCATCCAATTCAAACGCCTTGGTGTCATTGGGAGGTTGATGTCATTTAACATACCAAGGTACTACATGTTTTTGTTGCTTGTTTTTCCTTAAGGTGTTACGATGTCAAGTTAATGCTTTGGTAATAAATATGTGTGCAGACAATGATATCTTCAAGTGTGAAGTTAAGGAGAACACGTGCAAGTAATTAGTGACTAAGCTAATCATGGGTATTACCTATAAGGTAACAAGGGCTCAATCATCATAAACATTTATCGCTATGTGTAGTCCATAACTGGCTAAAGAGACAAATTAATGTAATTATTTAAGACAGAGAATAACAGAAGAAAATATGAAATAGCTATCTCGCACAAATATCTTTTAGACAACAATGCAATTTCTCCAGTCGATTGTTAAAGCAATATAAACATTGACACACTTTGCCATTATATTCCCAGATGCGAATAGAACTGAAGTATACTTTTTATATGGAACTGGATACTCATATCTTATAACACTTGTGACTTGATATAAGAGGTATGTATATACCACCAAGATGTGATCATCCGTGTCGAATGTTTTGTTGAAAACTTTTTGTTTAGCTTCGCGGTTTTACTTGCATGTATTATTCAAATATTGTTGTAGCGATTTGTAAATACATCTTGTTCGTTGCCAGAGGATAATAAAATGTTTTGATATTGGTCGATGACAAGTTTGTGACGCTCCAAGATGCTAGTACAGTTAAGCTTAAGAAAGCTATTAAGCCAAAAATATTTACTTTAGTTACTCCAATGTTCATTGGCTCAACGGGAAAAACTAATTGTCAGCTAAGTTCCGCTTCCATATTCCAATTAACAAATCAACTAAGACAATTAATTTTGAAATTGAAAAACCTAGATCGTTTCCAAAATTTACTGACAGCATTTTTATTAAAATATTATGTTTATTAGTTTTATCAATAAAACTTTTAAGACCAATATTTCCTGCATATTTTGCCTTCAAAACACA
Source organism: Orthosia incerta (assembly GCA_948252205.1). Classification (NCBI taxonomy): domain Eukaryota; kingdom Metazoa; phylum Arthropoda; class Insecta; order Lepidoptera; family Noctuidae; genus Orthosia; species Orthosia incerta. The sequence goes on from OX411761.1 coordinate 8,721,461, forward strand.
AGAATTTACTACCTTATGTCCAAATGTCACATCATGTGACATGTCCCAGAGCAGTTTATTGTGTTAACTAATTTGCATTCCGTGTAGTTGCTTGCAAATATTTGCATTGAATTTAGAGTCTAAGAGACACAGAAGATTCTTATTCTTTCGAAGACATAAGGATAGAGGAAAATTATCTTAAATCGTTACTTGCTGTAGAGGCAGGGACTCTCCCTTGAATCCCATACAATAATGATGTAATTAAATTCGAATAAGTTATCGATTTCCAATTACATAATGCAAGCAATCGCCCATAATTCATTTTGGATATTGATGATTCAATTTAGTTCAATTGTCGGTTTCGCATTTTATTTTAAAATAAACTAATTGCTTAGCTAATATCTTAATGTGAAATACCTGCCCTAATAATGTTACCTACTAAAAATAATGGCTTGCACAATTACCGTTTACTAAATACTCATAAAAACAGTTTATAGTTTAATTTATATTACTATATTGACTTTAGAAACCAATGAAGGTTTCCTTCGCGGCCCATTCGATTACAAGTTCTATCACAATGTAGCAAAATCAACCCTTTCTTTTTTGTTTAAATTACTTCTATAAGGTAGTTGACACTTAACTCAGCATTTATAAGCATTTTTGTTATGGAGTCGATCAGTCAGAAATAATTTTACCATATATTTGATAGTTGCACGTTCCAAAGCATATATCGGCTTTTCAACTGTTTTTTATTTGTTGTAATGAAACATCTGACTGTAACGTTATTTTTTCAACCTTTACATACTTAAAATCATCTACACATCTCCTACGATACCACGATTCTCTTCACGTTTAATGTTCTCCACATCATGGTGAAAAACGGTTCCTTCGCGTGTCCGTTTAGTAAGAAAATATGCAAAACATGCAGGCTTGTCACGACCTCCTCGCTAACAAGTAAACAGTTACCTACTACTTACAGTAAGTACTTAACGATAAGGTTATTTGTCTTCTGTGTTTATTGTTTTTCGTATGCAAAGGAAAATGTTTACTAAACAAATATAGAAAGAAATAATCATTTATTGCCAACACTGTAAAATGTTCCAACACAAACAAAGATTCCTTATGATTAACTACAAAATATTTTCAGTGTGGCAAAAGGTGCGGGCTCAGCAGATGTTGAGCAGTGTGCAGCATAGCCACAACACTGGTCAAAGCTTTGTATAAATTTACAGCTCGCCCCCTTTCTCTATACATGTAGTTGGTAATTAGTCCATTCCCATAGCACAACTTGCTGTATTAGAAAACAAACTGTTTACAGAAAATTGCAAGGATAGATCTTCCCAATTTTTAACTGTCACAATGAAAGGCATTGCCATTGCTTGTGCTTGCGTACGCAATTACCCCGCTGAGCTTACGTTATTTGCACAATAAGCATTCCTCATCCGTCCTCCCCTGTCAGCTGTCAACTCATCATTCATTCTTTTTTCATTCAAACCCTTCCTTTCAATCACAGCCATGTCTCACTTTCTCAAACAGCTACATTGAAATCTGTGTAAGCCAAGCGGCTCTAGTTTTAGACAAAGTGACATCCTATAAGCGTTAAAGATTGCCGAAATGTAAGGCATTGATCACGTGGCTTTGTCTTGGTGTCATTCTGTTACGTGCATTTCTTCAAACATAATGGCAGTCAGTGATATCGTCATAGATTGACAGGACAGTAGAAGAAAACGTACCGACCCCAAGAAACATGGGACAAGGGCAGGAAGACAGACATTATGCAAAGTGGGAATCAGCAAGTTTTTTCGTACTTCTTTCAATTTTATTTTTTGCCCCGATGGAAAATAAGGGGTGTTATAATTTTGAAGTGTGTACCTGTGTGTTTGTTATATGTCTGTGGCAACATAGCTCCTAAACAGATGAACCGATTTTGATTTAGTTTTTTTGTTTTGTTTGAAAGGTGACATCATCAGGAGTGTTCTTAGCTATGTTTGATGAAAATCGGTTCGAAAGTTATATTATTTTACTGTTTGCATCGGGGCATTTTCGCAAGATATCGTGTCATAATAACGTGTTCGATAGATTGATGATCGAAGCGTGTCTCTACTACTAGATAAAGTAGTTTCAAAAGTATGAAATAAAAAATATGTCGGTAGTTTTGGATATTTTTACTTGTATTAATCTACATAATCATCTGCCTAGCCTTTTCCCAACTATATTGGGGTCGGCTTCCAGTCTTACCGGATTCAGCTATGTACCAGTGTTTTACATGGAGCGACTGACTATCTGACCTCCACAATCCAGTAACTGGGTAACACTGTACCACTTGGCATGGCTGGTGTCAGATCTCAAGCTTCTGACTACCCGTAACGACTGTCAAAGATCTTTAAATGACAGCCGGGATAAACGGCTTAACGTGCTTTCCGAGGCACGGAGGAAATTCGGTATTTTGAAATGGTCACCCATCCACGGACCGACCTTGTCAAGCGTTGCTTATCCTTGATGATCGACCTGTGCGGCTGTTATTATTTAGCCACGAGCTCCTCGCATTAATCTACATAAGCGCAATATTATGCATTAACAATCATAAATAATCAGTAAACTTAAACGAAATAAAGATTGTTTAATTTCCGTCTGCCTGACTTAACGTCCACTCTCCAATGGGTTTTATTTCGTGGGACAGTAAACAGCGGATTGTATTCAAATCGCCTCTGCTGCGTCCGGTCACTGAAGATGGATTTATATATGACGGCAGTGTGTGAGAATATTTTATTTAAAAGGCATTTAAATGCAAGTGTGAATTATTATTTGAGACAAGGAAATATTTGAATTCTTCAGTCATGTTCCTTTCCAGTCACGTCAATTAGATTTTTTACCCGTAATAGTGGATTACGGCCCATTCCCTCTCACAGAGAGGAGGCCTGTGTTCCGGTAGTCGGATCATTAAAAGGCTGATGTTGATACTGAAGCTGCCATTTCAAGTCAGTCAGGCACATGTGCCTGGCGTGTAGGTTTAACCAATTTTTTTTTTATGTCGTTTTGAAAATGAAAAAGTAAATTTAAAAAAATTTTGAAACGCCCGACACATTTTAATTTCATGCTACATAATGTATCTAGTAGTAGACGTGCTTCGATCGACAATCTATTGAACACGTAGGTAATAATGACACGATATCTTGCGAAAACACCCAAAACTTTAGAACAGCTATACCCATTTTCATCAAACATAGCTGAGCACACTCTCGATAAAGTCACCTATCAAACAAACAAGGCCAAGTGCGAGTTGGACTCGCGCACTAAGGGTTCTGTACCATTATCGCAAAAAGCACCCAAAAAAATCACGTTTGTTGTATGGGAGCCCCACTTAAATATTTATTTTATTCTGTTTTTGGTATTTGCTGTTATAGCGGCAATAGAAATACACCATCTGTGAAAATTTCAACTGTCTAGCTATCACGGTTCATGAGATACAGCCGGGTGACAGACAGACAGCCCTTTGGGTACGGAACCCTAAAAAACGAAATCAAAATTAGTTCAATCCGTGAGCTATGATGCCACAGACAGATACGCAAATACACCTATCCAACTAATATTATAGTATAATGGCGAAAGTTCGTGAGTGTATGTGTGTGTTTGTTACTTCTTCACGCTCAAACGGCTGGACGGATCTGGATGAAATTTGGCACAGACATAGATTATAGTCAGGAATAGCACATACGATTCTTTTTATCCGGGGAATATGTTCCATCGGAATAATTTTCGACGTTCATGCGGGCGAAGCCACTGGCAGAAGCTAGTATTAAAATATTGTTTAGATTTACCTAAATTAAAGATTCAAATGAACAATACCAAATGGTGTGGTAATTGAGTAATTTATCTTACACGATGTGACATTCAAATCAGCAATTATTTTGAACAAAAACGTTTAATAGTGCAAATTGAAGTTTAAATATTGTCAAACATCTTTTTGTCCATCACAAGGCTGTGAATAAGAAATAAATCACTACAATTTGAATCAGGAAGTCTTCAAATACTGACAAAAGTTTAAAAACGACCTTATCCTTTTGTTTAGTTTTTAAAATACTTACAGATCGTTCTAAAATGGTTATTTCCTAGATCATGACACCGCAAAAACATATATTCTTCGTTTAAACATGTGAGAAAAAAAAATTGAAGCTTGTCATCACTTTTAGAAAACACGAATGCCTTTCACTCAGACTCACTCGTTTAGTAAATAAAATAAACGAATAAACTTGCAATAAAAATAACATCAATAAAACTGTTAATGACCATATCGCTAATAAACAATCGTATATTAATATACATAATTTTTTTATTGACTGTTTATCCATTAGCAAAACTGAAAAATAACTTTTACAAAATAAAACATCGTATTCTCAACAACAACTAAAAGTAGAACTTTAATAAAACTGGATTGCTATCGCCGATTCGCAATCGAATACAACATTGCATGTATTTTATATAAGAGAAAGTGTCGACGAAATATTTTGATTGCACAGCCGTTGCAATCCAGATTTCAGCTCAAATTTTATCTATGGTATGGATCCACAGAGCACGGAAGCAACTTCAGCGGCTGTTGCTAGGGCCGGCCATTGAGCTAGGAAAAACATGGAGGCGCCGCATACATTAGCTTATACAAATATGAGTGAAATACGATACAGAATGTGAAACATCGTTTTGTTTCATTATTTCTAATGTAGTAATCGTATTTGACAAAAGAGACAACAATATTACAGTTGTTGCTCATTATGGTAACATTTTGTTATGACGTAGTGACAGTTGTAGGTACGTGCCATATTCGCCATATTATGTGACGAGTTTTGTGGTTGTGTTCGTAGTAGTCCTGCTGTCAAATGGTTGTTTACTTTTTGTATTATTAATGTGTGTGTGTTCCGTGATTATAACAACCATAGCATCGGCAGCCATTTTAAGTGCCATTTTAATGTTTAGGTAAGCACATTTTTTTTGTAGGTATTTCCAGTCCATACTATTTCATATGTCTATGGGGCCTGCATTGAATTCCTGTACAAACCAAGAGTGTGTCATCGTTTATCCAAAGAAATTCACGCCCCTGAAATTTCTGCCTATGGTTAGCCATGCTTAACTTGTCATGATCATTACAGTCCAAAACCATTCAGTGCTGGACATAGACCTCTCCCAAGTATCCCGATTTCCCGCAGCCTTCGACAGGTCATCGGTCCATCTTGTGTAGGCCTTCCGACACTGCGTTTTCCGGTAGGTACGCGGTTACCACTCCAGATCTTTTCGACCCCTCGAACACTCGTTCCGTGAGCAATACCACTTGAGTTTGACAGTGCTTTGGGTTATATCGGTAACTTGGTCGGTAACGTGAGTATAGCCCTCCCCATTGCCTATTGAAACCATCGATACTGGAAGCATCAATTATCGTAAGGGCTATTTTGGGATTTTGGGTAAATGGCACTTATTTTAATTGCTGTAAGGGACATTTTGAGTAGTCAATTTATAGGCGATGCCGGCGCGGTGCAATATTCCGTACTCTGTGATATGAACCTATGATATTGCATGTCAACTCACAGTAAAAGAGATCTCAATACGTAACGATTTCATAAAATTATGCCAATATTATTCAGCCTGCACAAGTCTTCGAGACTACGACGATCGAACGATATTTCTTGCAAAAAAGATTTATGTCGTGGAAATAAATCGTAATTATGTTTTTAACTAACTGTCCCACGCGGCTTCGCTCCCGTCAACTGGCTACGTACCTACCCTACCCTACACCTACGCTACACATACCCTACACCTACCCTACACCTACCCTACACCTCCCCTACACCTACCCTACCTGCCCTACATACATGATTGCATAACTGAAACCGTTTACGCAGCGCACGCAACGGAAGCCCTCAAAAAGTAATATTCTTTCCCGTTTTTGCAACATTTTTCATTTATGCTCCGCTCCTATTAGTTGTAGCGTGATGTTATATAGCCTATAACCTTCCTCGATAAATGGACTATCTAACACAAAAAGAATTTTTCAATTCCAACCAGTAGTTCCTGAGATTACCCCCTACATATATTAGTATAGAAGTATAGATGAATGTGAGAATGTAAAGGAAATATAATATAACAATTGGTGATCCATCATTCATTCCAAATATAGAAGAGATTTTCTTAATCTTTCAACTTTTTTAGATTTATAATCCCATCACTCTTATAAATTCTAAGTGAGTTATGCAGCCTAGTTCATAATTAGCTACTAATTAGGCAAATACTCATTACATTTGTACTTATTTCTGCCATGTTTCTGACGAACGATGAGTAGTTTTCACGCTTACAATGAATGAATGAAAATTGAAAACTATTGAAGTGTTACAAGAGTTATAGATATAGAATTGGTTACAATAAAAAACTATACTCCAATTGAAATAACATTAGACATGTTTTCAAATCTTTTTACAGTCCGTTCAACGGATTTTGAGTTCTATCCCGTAAACATAAGGATGACATAAAAAGCATAAACCTGTTACCAAAACCAACTCTTTACTAAAGCTACCATTTGTCGTATCACCAACGCAATAGAAGTCAAAATCGGTTGAACGGGCTGTAAAATGGGCTAATTTAAACGTCTAATGCTATCGCAAATGGAGTTTAGTGTATGAATTGGAAATCGAATTATCGATTTTAATATAAACCATGACCTCTCCTTTATAGAGAGTGAGTTTTTCAAGTGGTCGTGGATGGCCAAAGCCGAAACTATGAGGAATAGCGAATAACACACAAAGAAACCACGTGATTTTTTTGAGTGGTTTTCCCTCACTCTGTATTGCAGACAAAGAAACCAATTCTACAAGCCCTTTTCTGCACTTGTTATAATTTTGAGCTCAAAAACAACACTACAACCTTTTGCAGTCACACATACTCACGATCTTTATGGCCTCCGAATCGACCTGCGCCCCACAACTATAGTAATACAACAGTGTAAACTAGCCACAGAATGCCAATGAATCCGTGTGTCGTAACCTTTAGTGCCACACTTTGTATGCAGGACACAGACGGTGTGTCCAACGCCTAGCCTTGTAGGGTACAAGACATTTTATTCGAGTCTAGATAAGACAGGAAAATGTAAATAGGGCAATAATTTCTGTGGTAAATGGGTTTGTCAGGCCATAGATAATAAATTAAATAAATATACAAATACCCTCTATTTTTATATTTAACGGTCGAAACGTTTAGACGGTCAAAAAGTTAAGACGAATTGAAGCAACGATTCAAGGAACAGGAACTTCAAAACCGGGACGACCTTCCTTCTTCCAAAAGAAGACTACATTTTTATTGGATTGGCTGATCAAATCATTAGTCATAAATAAGTCCACGGATCCAAGAAAGAGTTGCGCGTTGCCAGGAAATGTCACCTTGTAACTCTTTGTGAAGTGAAGCTAGGTCATGAAAATTCGCCTGCATTTGTATCAATTGGTGGGTCTGGCGCAGCATATCTTGATCTTCCATATATCTCTGCCAGCCGTCTATAAGTAGTCTTCCCTTCTTATCAATTATTATCATTCACGCACTCCATCGCTTAATTTTCCTTTTTTTACCAGGGTCACAAAGTCATCCACATTCATTCATACTCAAAACTCTGCCCACGACATACGGCATATATCATCATGGAAAAATCATGTTCTCTCCTAAGACTTGACAGTTTTCTTCACCAATTAATTTTTCAAACTTTTAAAAAGTACAAGAACACTGCAAACTTCAACTTCTACATCTCTCCTACATCGTGGAACCACGTCTTTAGGTCAAGGTGACAGATCAGAGATGACCCAACATCTTGTACACACTATACCTACATACATACATGACCGCAACTACTAGGATTCCGCACCAAATATTATGTGAATTTGAAATCCTTTTGTTCTCTATTCGTTTCACGTTCGTCAACTGTTTACTAATTAACTAATAATTTATTTATTTCTTACCACAAATTTACAGACAAAAAAATTAGAGAGTCTACAGATACAATTGTATAATTAATTTGTGGAAGACTGGTGCCTAAACTAAGTTTTTAACAAAACCTGTATGTTAAGTCACCAGGCCCCCTAAAAACAAGGTTTAACATAATAATTGTTAACTGGAGTCGAACTGAAATCACACTAATATTCAAATAATCTCATGCATTAAAACATTGCCAATTTCGCTCATAAAAATTATATTTACAAAAACAAAAATAATAATAAAATAGTGAAATAAAATAATTTATTGCATGTATCCTATGCAAGGGAGGAAGTATGTGAATGTATGTCGTGTGCGGGGTGAGTGTGTGTGATGTTGAGTGAGTGTGTGTGGAGTGGGGAAATTGTGTGTATGTTGTACGGGTACATTTTGTTAGGAGATGGTTTCGAAAAGATCTTCAATTTGGGTATAATCTAAAGTGATAAGCCAGTCAGTAATTTTTCTTTTAAAAGTTGTTATATTTAGGGCATGAATTGAGAGTAGATTATTCAGTTTGTTGTATAGAAATGGGCCAAGAAAAGAAAAGTAATTTCGTGCAAATTTGGTTTTTACTGATGTAGGTTGGCATATATATTATGATGGGTATTTTTAAAAGGAATAAGAGAACGTTGTTTCAAGACAACATGGAGGATAAAAAGCTGACGAATTGAAAGGACTTTGGAGGACTTATAAACATCTACCGTGGGATGACGGAAAGGAAGGAAAAGTGCAACTTTAAGGAAAACTACTTACTTACTTACTGTTTGCTAAGTAAGTTGATTGTTTCAGATATGATGTAATGGGCTGTGAAGATCAAAACTATCTTGAAAGGAAATTAAGTCTGCTACGTTGTGCTGTTAAGTTTGATACGTACGATCTGGAATTTCTCAAAAGCAGTCGGGCATTTGGAATTGTGGCCAGTTGATGGGACCTATTTCCTCGCTCCAGCTCTACCCCTATCCCTGCCCACTCACACACTTCTGCTCGTTTAAAATATGAAAGCTTTTCCTATAATGAAAAACCATCCGAATAAAACTGATTTAAATATTTTCGGAATTTGATAGCAGTGTAAATCAATTCGGCAGTCTTTTCCAACAAAAAGTAGGTACAATACACGATAAAACTAAAAACAAATCAAAAGATTCCTATCAAAATAATCAGGCGCCGACGCAGACTGATTTCACAATCCTAACCAACAATTTAAGACGACGACTAACGCCAACGACCTTGAGGGAACAAAACGCGCACTCGTTTCACACCCGCGCGACCCAAAATTTTGTAGTTTTTTGTACTTTCCTTATTATTCTATGACTTTAAAAAAAAAGCCTCAGATCAAAATGTAGTTAATTAAATTGTCTTTGAGATGGTGTCAATTTCATTAAAATACGCCTAGCTGTTTTAGTGTGATTGTCGTGTTTTTGTCCGTTTTAGACATAACTTTACAAATTAATTACACTATGTTTTACGAATAAAACTCAAAATTTGCTCAGATCAAATTATTAAGAAAATAGTCTAATGTAACATATCTTTTTTTCAAAATATTACAACTAGCCATTTTGACGTGATTCTCATTTGAAAATCAGCTACTCAAGGGAATCGGCGCCTTAACATAATCAAACAATACGACGATATTATAACTTTTATATGAATCAGTAGGTACTCCTAACATATTCACGCTAACCTTATCAGATAGCAGGCAACTGATAACACATTTTGTAAACATACGACACAAGTTCTAGCCGTGTTTGCATACTTTGTCTTAAAAATATTTGCAATCTAATCTTTACGATGACGAAATTGAAGTCACGTATGTTTTTAGATCTAGTTCGTGAAATGGAGGTCGCTACTTTGTTTTTTTACGGGTTAATTGAGTAATTGTTGCTAGGTTAGGAAGACAACGACAAATGTTTTTTTTCTTGGGGAAAGCCTGCCGCACTATTCTCTCCTAGGGTTTCCAAATGGTCGGGAATCGTCTGGATTCTCCCAACAATTTAAAGGATCTCCAGACTCCTGACAAAACTCAAAATCTCCAGACAAACAAGTTCTTGGAAAGTTCTTTCTTACAGATCATTTATTTTGTGTTATCAATTCCTATAAGCATTAGGTACTGTAAAAATATGTTAAGTTTGCTAAATCATTTATATACCAAAGAGAGAAATTATAAGGCTTTTGATATATTAAAAGCTGAGTTACTAAATAGAATAGACTGTACTTTGAAGTAAATTGTTTGAATTTAAAATCTTAATGCCAAATGCTCATGTGGCAACCTAAAAATTAACTGTAGTTAAATTAGTTATGTTTCATCAATATTCAGCCTATTAATTTAAAAATATTTTTTTTAGTTTACATTTTATTTTTAATATTTTTTTCGCCCGTTAAGAACCTCAAAAGCACGACATTTTCAAAATTTCTCCGGATATTTTCGTCTTCCGATCTGGCAACCCTATTCTCTCCTCGAATAAGCCAGGCTAAACTGTAGCGACCACGATAAAAATGCCGAGAAGCGAAAACAATAAGCAAAACCTACTTCCCTAGAAGTTGTCAAATTGTTTTGGAAGCTGCAACTTTATGAAGAACAGAAAGATCATGAAGCAACAATAGTAGTTTATGATACTGTTGCATAATAAGGGGTATTAAAACATGAGTGTGAGTTTAAAAACCGAGCCGTAGGCGAGGTTTTTAATAGTATTCACACGAATGTTTTAATACCTAGTTATGTGCAGTTTCATACACTACTTTATCTACACTCATACATTTTGGGATTGAACCTACTTAATCTTATTTTTTGCATTTTCCAAGCCATAAAGTCGTGATAAATGCATCATATAATAATCTCGACTTTGCTGGTAAGAGATTATGAGTAATTTCCTTCGCCGCATATAAATATTTGGCGGCGTCAATTGTTCTTCACATTCACTAATTTTAGACATTTTAAGCAAGAATTTTAAAAAGTCATGAAATTCAGTACAACGCAACCTGCAAAACGTATGAATGGCGCCAAATCCCAGCACATCTCCGCATTAAATTGCGGTAAAAAAATTGTACGGCAATAATACCGCATGAAATCCGTGTTTTGCAACAGAATCCACCGCATCGCAGCGCGAATATAATTCGCGCGAATATTTTGAGCTCCATGAACAGGTGGAAAGAGACAAAAGTTCGCGCAAATAAAAATGGCAGTGCGTAATATGCCTAAAGCGGGCATTGTTACAGACAAGTTAAAATTGGAATCATTTTTTTTTTAATAAGTATAAGAATGGCATTTCAAAAAATTTAAATAATTGATGGAATCTCCTTAGTGATTAACTTCTTGGATTTGTCCTGTATCATAATAGAAAAAAAGTTATTTTATGATGCAGTTGTTTGAAAATCGAAGGAAAATGTTGAACTATAATGGTTTTTTTTTTTTAATTTTTCCCATCCACGAATATAAAGTACGTGTTTATGCAATATTTTTTGAATTCATAATTGGAACATTACGTTGTGAGTGTAGATAAAATACTTTAAATACCCAAAAGAAGTTGGCCATAGTCTCAATGCTTTAAATGGATTGGACTTTGGAGGATTCCATTGGTAATTGCCGCACGATTATTTTGTGATTAAGTAGATTTATTTATAGATGGTGGATGGTGATGGATGGAGCAGTGGTGGCCCAGTGGTATAAGCCGCGACTTACAAGTTGTAGGTCGTGGGTTCGAGTCCAGGTAGGCGCTTTACTTTGTGTAAATTATTTCATCACCACTGCTCTCAAAACGGTGAAGGAAAACATCGTGAGGAAACCGACATGTCCTAGAACCAAAAGTTAGAAGACATGTGACATCAACCAACCCGCACTGGGCCCGCGTAGTGGATTACGGCCGATTCCCTCTCACAGAATATTGTGATGATTTATAGATCTGATACCATGATTATCAGCCTCAGGAGTACTGATCATTTATATGAAAGCCTGTTCTGAGGACTCCTGACGCAACTGATCAATCTACTATCCCTTTGTAACAGCCAGTTTTTTTCGCGATTAGCGCAAAAGCAGCTAGGTACTGCTCACCTAGGCTATTTGCTTTTAGATCACTGTTTTAGAAATGGTGATATCTAGCTTTAATTTCACAATCAATAGGCATCCATTAATTTGTGAAGTAATTTTCAATTCTCAAGTCAAGTTAAGTCGAGTAAGTTATAGTTAAGAGGAAACGGGGCCAGAGAGCGCCGACTGAATTTCCTTAGTAAAAAGTCATAAATCGAGGTTTGGTTCTCGCCTAATTCCTCCTCCAATATTGGACCAATTATAAGATATTCCATAAACTGAAAATTAAAGATGTATACTATGCCCCTATGTTTTCTTTTTTGATGGTACATTATCTTTAGAGACACTAGAACCCTCACAAAATGCTCATAATTGTGCTGTCAACAGAGGCTTAGTGTACAAATTTGACAAATATAAATGAAAAAAGGTAAACTTATGGACATAGTAGGTATATATCTTACTTTACCACTTTATGGAATATCTTTTAAATTGGTTCAATATTGGAGGAGGAAATAGACGAGAGCCAAACCTCGATTTATGACTTTTTATTAAGGAAATTCAGTCGGCGCTCTCTGCCCCCGTTTCCTCTTAAGTTACACGCTACACAAACTAAGTAGGTAGGTATAAAGAATTTGAGCAATTTATTAGCAAACATCCAACTCTAGCGCTTTCATAATATTGATACAGGCAAATGTCAAGCTCTCACACAAAGATCGTCTGCAGTGCTAAATCTATGTGTAAACAGTCGCATTGAAAACAAGCTGTTCCTAAATAGGATGAGCAAGAGTTACTTAGAAATCCGTCGTTATTTTGTGGTGTAGGGTATACTGGGTCGTGGAGGTCAGATAGCCTTTCGCTCCATGTAAAACACTGGTACTCAGCTGTATCCAATTAGACTGGAAGCCGAGCCCAAAATAGTTGGAAAAGATCTAGGTAGATTGTATGGAATTTTTTATTACAAGTAAAACATAAAAATGTAAAAAAACCGTCACATTTTTATTTCATTCTACATAATTTATCTAGTAGTAGACACGCTTCGATCGACAATCTATTGAACACGTTATTATGACACGATATAACTTTTGAACGACTGAACTGTTTTTTATCAAACATGCTAAGAACACTCTCGATTAAGTCACCATTCAAATAAAAAAAACGAAATCAAAATCAGTTCATAAGTTTAGGAGCTATGTTGCCACAGACAGATACACAGACACACGTCAAACTTACTATACCTAACATCCCTCTTTCTCGGGGTTTAAAAATAGACAAGGCGATCGGCAAAGTGACATTCGATCAGCAATAACGCTTGTCGAAAAGTTTAAAATTAGGGTTGATCCTTCAGACATGGTAGAAAGTCACTTTGTCTAACGAGAAAGAGTTTATTTCTTGAATTTCAGTTGGATCTATCTAAGAAACTTAGAAAGATGCCTTTACCAAAAGAGGCTGTAGGAGATAGGCATAATTTTACGATCTACGGATCTAGCCTTTTATGCAAATAAACTCAAAGGGCCGTTGCTAAATAATGCATGGTCTTAGAACAAGCATATTTTTTTTAAAAATGAATACAATTTTGAAACTTTTTATATTTAATATCCAGACAGATTATTTTTAACTACAGATGCGTAAAATTCAATAAATATTTTGAAATTAGAATACGACAGTGTTGCCAGCGCTCATCTCGTACGCACCGCGGTCGCTCGCAGGTGGGAGCGGCCGGCCGGGTAGCATTCCACGAGTGACCCACATAGCTCGCCTCTAGTACTCCCGCTACGACTTGGCCACTGCACCATAAATGTTTTATCACAACCTGTTGAAATGTTGAAGGACGAAGGCTGCATTGTACCCAAGAATGCCGTTTATTCAGAAATGCTTAAGTATTTATTAAAATAATTAACAAAAGTTGTAAGTAAAGTTATTTTTGGTGTACAATAAAGAATTAAAGTAAGTAAGAAATGTCACAAACTGCTACTATTGAAATAATTTTTATTTTAACGTTTCAGAGAAATAAAAATAACATCATAATTTTTATCTTACACACCACTAAGTTAAGTACCAACAGTATTGCATTAATAAAACCTACTTGCACAATCTCGTGTTTATAATGGCCATGAAAAACTCACATACTTATAAATCAAACAGGCCACACATTTATCAAATCAATGCAAATTTTCTTACGCTCTGCGCCGTTGCGCAAGATTATGTGCAAAACAACACTTCATTAACATTTATTTTAGGAAAAGGGCACTGATTACATGATTTTAATTAAAAACTGATAACCCAAATTAGGCTGCAGGATGATGTCAGTTTTGATTTTTAATTTTTGTTTCTTTTGCGATAGGAATCTTGCGAAAACACGTTTTCTTGCGTGATCGCTCGGCCTCGGATCGAGCAGTGAACTATTGAAGCAGATGTTGTTTGTCTACAAACGACAAATTAGTATCAGGCGGCATTTTAATTTAAAATTCATTAGTTTCTTGCTAATTATGATGCTTCGGTACTAGTCTCGTTTATTGCGTACTGTGGCAAGTCTTTATTTTCTTTCTTTTTTTAGGGTTCCGTACCCAAAAGGTAAAAATGGGACCCTATTACTAAGACTCCGCGATCCGTCTGTCTGTTTGTCTGTTACCAGGCTGTATCTCATGAACCGTGACAACTAGACAGTTGAAATTTTCACAGATGATGTATTTCTATTGCCGCTATAACAAACACACTATAACAAATACTAAATAAAGAATAAAATAAATATTTAAGTAGGGCTCCCATACAACAAACGTGATTTTTTTGCCGTTTTTGCGATAATGATACGGAACCCTTCGTGCGCGACTCCAACTCGGACTTGGCCGGTTTTTTTCTATTTGTATCAGTAAGGCATATATCTTATCAACCAAAGAAATCCTTGGTATTGTCCTTCCTACATTTAAATACCAAAAATACCATGTCACTTACGTGTTTTAAACAAAGCATATTATCGGCCGTGGATAAATTAATTATTATTTGTTTCGCCGTTTATAATAATAAGCATATGCTACATAGCCACCTGTTTGTCTTCCGTAACCTTGTCTTTGAAACTGATTGTTCACGTTCGTAATGATAAACATACGTACATGTGTTCCATTCACTAATGAAATATGTTCTGTTTCTGAATAACAGTTATTTACTTACTATGTACCTATACTTAAGTCAGCTACTGAGTAGTACAAATAGTATAATTGGAGTTGTTCATTACAAATTGAATAAACGCCGGTTGATCCACGATTAGATTTATTATATTTTTTCTCAGTCAAAGTATTTTTATCGAAGCTAGCACAAAAACATCAATTTGCTTCGAAATGAAGGAAAAAACGTTGATTTGAGTTACATATATTATTTTTCTCACATAAAAATTTTTATCTTAAAAAATCCATATTTTTTACGTACTTACAAAATTAAAGAAAAACAACTATTTATGTGTTTTTGTCAAATCCATATTTTATCAAACAAAAACGAAATCAATCACGTCCCACCGCCAATTCTTGCCAACCTCACAACACAATAACTTGAAGTACCTGTATAAATTACGTCACCGTCCTTCGAATGCCGAAGGAGTTTTTTTCCCCTGTTCCCAGTCCCAAAACAATTAGGCGGGCTTTTGTTTTTGTTGGCAACATTGTTGACGTGCTTCAATTTTGAATTTCGAACTTCGTGACCGAAAAAAAATGGTGGCCAAGGTTCTTGAGTGCATGTTGATCAGTTTTATCGTTCGACTGACATAACCAAGGGCGTAATGGAGGAAGGCTCGAGATTTTATTACGTCATATTGCATTCTTTAGCTGTGGGAACTTAGGTATGATAATTATTTACGATTAAAAGATTGCTTCCTATCGACAATTTGTTGGTACAAAAAAAGCAATGGCTTATATTTTTTCTGGTCCAAAGTTACAGCAGTCTACTCAAATTCCCACACCTAAAATTCATAATGCTTGTAAATAATCTCAAACGTGACACGATAATATCGAATCGTTATCACTTCGGGTTTGCCGCAGTTAGATTACAAATTGTCTCGTGTTTGTAAACAGACTGAAGGGACCAAAACAAGCGTTAGTTTTTTGTTTTGTTGTTTCGAATAAGGCATGGACTGCCATACACCGTTTATAGGTGGCCTGTATATTTCTTTGTTAGGTTAGCTATAGGTACCTAGCGTGATGAGTAGGTACCATAGAGTAAAGATTATAATATCTACCGTGACAGTACGCTTATTTTTTTTGGATATAGCTGGACCTGGATACGTTTACCGCAAGGGCCAATGTATATAACTATGTATAGTCCTGACCCAGCTAGAAGGCGTCGCGGATGAAAATGGTGCGACAAGCTGGATATTATCAAAATAAATGGGCCGAAATAATTGAGAGGGGAGGCTATTCCCATAAATGAGACGATACAGGTGACAACTGACAGTAATATATGAATTATAATAAGCATTCATAATAATGATAATTTTTTATCCGTAGTGCTCTCCTGCTTGATAAGTAAGGAGGGAAATGCAAATTTGTTTTTTTTTCGTTGCGGGTTCCAAGACAGCTAAATTCATTTGACTTCGTCGAGCTTCATTGCCTCGGCGCTTTTCTGGTGATCGCCACTGTTGATTCTGGCTTTCAGGAGTTGCAGTGGCTCGGGGCAGATCCCAAAAAAACTGACAGTAAAGAGGTGGAAGAAAACTTAAAAAAAAACAGTATCCATTTCTACAAATCAAGTCTCTCAAACACCAATGAGTTTGCAATATGAATCCAAAAACAAAAAAGAGGTTTTGCTCTTCGGTTTAACAAGCAGCTACATAACTGTAATACCGGCCAGATGTAATAGGACGTATCCCAATAAGGCAACTGACACGCTTTGGTCACAGAATAGAAAGATGCAGTAGGTCAATCAACAATGCCTAGCAACGCAACGTTAAATTAATGAAAGAAAACACATCGGCTTTAATTGCTTGAGTTTCGAACAGACTGTTTTGTTGCAGTCTGTTTTAAGGTTACACTAGTCGAAAATTCTTCCATACAAACGTAGTCTTGGGATTATTCCACTGTTTGACGATGTACGTTCAAAATAAAAAGTGATATCAATTTGTCTCATCATTATCTAGCCCTATAAGGAAGCAAAAAGTAAAAAAAGAGAATATTAGAAAGTTATGAGCGTCGAAAGTTCCACATTTCGTCACTAATTTTAACGTATTTTTGGGCTCGAATAAATACCATAAGAAGACGGAAAATTGCAAAACGGCCTCCATGCAGGGATAGATTAGTAGTTCAACAATGCAAATAATTTTATTTTGAACCGATAGATTTAGTCGTTTTTTCATGATATCTAGACTGCCAAAGGTCTGTTTATAAAATTTCGCGCGCTCGGTTTCGTCCTAAATCATTATCCATTTCGCTACAAATTTGCAAAAGTGTGTATTCGTACGCGAACTAGCTTCCTACTGCTCATCACAGCATCTACCTCTTCCGCACGTGTTGTCGGTTGACATAAAATGCATTTTAACCCCGCGCACAAAATAGTTCGGGCCGTTGACTAGTGTACCCTTAAGATTTCTAATCAAACTGCGTTGTATTTTTCTTGAAAAAAATGCATTTCTCTTCTGAAAATTGAACGGCATCGGTTGTAGACAAATACTGAAACACAAATGTGTTAACTTTATCTATAAACTTCGCAGGCTCTCGAATGTTGCAGGTGTCGACACAAAACAACTTTCGTTGCGATGGCCCACTGCCTATACAAAAAAGTGGGACTGCATTCCAAGTTTATTTCCGGATTTTGTTCAAAGTGGTCCTTTTCTTTGTATCCTTACTGTCCCAGGCTGGCGAAACTATTTTAGTTTGTTTTTTTTTTCTGAAGGATGCAGTGGACGTAAAATTTTACTTTTTTGGCTCGGCCATCTTACGGTATTGGACGTTGCGGTATTTTATTGACGTTCCGAGGACATTTGGGGATAAACACCTTTTAGTTAATTTGAGGGATGCCGAAGTTGGTTCACGAATAGGTACTATCAATTTTATATCAAGACTCCTCTGTACCTCGGCAAGGCATTTGCAGAGTTTTGACAGTCGTTACGGTAGTCATCATCATTTCAGCCGAACGATTCTGGACTGACATAGGCCTCCCCCAGTACGTCGCCACATTGACCGATCCCGTGCGTCTCGCATCCAGCGCCTTTCCGCAACCTTAACCAGGTCATCGGTCCACCTAGTGGGAGGCCTACCAACGCATCGTCTTCCAGTTCGCGGTCGCCATTGCAGAACTTTTCAGCCCCATCGGCCATCCGTCCTGCTACCAACGTGCCCTGCCCACTGCCAGTGCTGGGTCGATCACAATGGGCCTTATCAGAAAAGTCTCCCAAAGGGCAATGGAGAGGGCTATGCTCGGAGTTTCCTTGCGTGATCGCATCAAAAATAAGGATAGCCGCACTTAAGTTACGGTAGTCGTGTGCCAGAAAAACTGTCACCAGTCTTGACAAGGACTTATGTATTATCCAGTTACTGGATTATGGAAATCAGTCGCTCCATGTAAAATTCTAGTACTTAGCTGGATCCGGTTAGACTGAAAGCCCCACCATAGTTGGGAAAAGGCTAGACAGTATAATTTATTTCAATATTCTCACGCTTGACCACTATCTCCCCTGATGGTAAGCGATGATGTGGTCGACGGTGAAACAAGCTTGCCAAGAAATAACCTTTTCACTCTTGACTTAAATACCCCCAGATTGTAGCTGTCGGGAAACACAGACTCCGGCAGGGAATGCCACTCCTTAGCTGTACCTACGCATAATGAAAGTGTACCCAAAACGTTTTGTGCGTATGGGTGGGATGTCCACCATGTACCGATGGCGCAACGTCGTTCATCTGGTAGTCTGATGATGAAACGGGCTAGGTGGAATTCTCAGATCATAGAATTCTATGATCTGTGGTGGAATTAGATCGTGTAATTTCATCACACACTCCCCGAAATATAACCGATAAAAAAAACGACAAGCTGGCAATTCGGCGACGATGTTCAAGACTGTTTGACTTGAGCAGCGCCTCATTGCCGATGAGCCTCTTGGTCCGCTTTTCGATCGACTATAGAGCATCAAGCTGGTATTAGATTATTTTATTTCTTCTTGAATTACAAAATCGTGTAGCGAACATTGGATTGAGGTGGCCAGTTTGCCACCACAGAGGTCGGTATCCATAAAACATAGCTCATCCATAATTATTTAGTATCGTGTGCAGTTCGCTTTAATCCGTTCAATTATTCATAAACACACGCTTTTTGCAAGTTATATTACCTTTGAGGGCCTGTACTAGCAAGTATAACTATAAATAGTTAACTGGTTTATAAATTGGATAGTTAATGGTATTTAATTTTGAAATGAAGCCTTTTTTGTGGTCGTAAAAATAGCTTCAGTAATTCATCAACACTGACTTACAGCCTCTTTTGCAACGTCGATGTCTATCATCTCTCAGAATATTTTTTTAATGTCATTATTTTTAATTACTAGCAACCCTGTCTCCTATAGTTAGCAACAAAAGAGGTTTGTATTATTTTCGATGACTATTATTATCAATTAAATTCGTTTTAAGTGTAAAGATACTCTTTATTTAATTTAGTAAGAGGTTATCACAGGAAGTAATTATACGATTACAAAAATTCTTTCATTCATAATAAGCTTTACTATCGGCGCGTTCCTATCTTACTTTTCATTCCGAAAAAAAAAACAAGATTACCTACAAGCTAAGGCAGTGGAGCCGAAGGAAAACTGCTAGCAATTGTGCACTTATCTATACCAATATTTAAAGAAGAAAGATTTTTATGTTTGTTTGTACTGAATAGGCTCCGAAACTACTGGACCGATTTAAAAAAATCTATCACCAATAGAAAGCTACATTATTCCTGAGTGACATAGGCTATTTTTAATCCCGAAAACGGGTCCTGTGAGGTGGTCCACGGGAGAGAAGCCGCGGAGAACAGCTAGTAATATATATAATTTAATATAATAATATTATAAAGAGGAAAGATTTTTTGTTTGTTTGTACCGAATAGACTTCGAAACTACTGGACCGATTTAAAAAAATCTTTCACCAATAGAAAGCTACATTATTCCTGAGTGATATAGGCTATTTTTTAATCCCGAAAACGGGTCCTGTGGGGTGGTCCACGGGAGTGAAGCCGCGGGCAACAGCTAGTTAGGTACTATAATGAATTGGTATTCACGGTTTCATTAATGGCTGGTCATATTTGAAACTTTCTCTTCTCTCTTCTTCATTTCCTGGTGCCTCACTTTCCTGCGCCAAGTTGTTCTATCTTGCTTGGATTTCTGTTCTGACAATTGAGCTTACTTAAGGTCTCTTTCTATATTAGACCATCAGGTCAATGGCACGAGGCTTATAACTCTCGTTTATCTCATACCGGTTAGGGTACAAAAATGTTTTACTACTGTTTACTTTATACAAGATTCCCAGTATCCTAGTACAAAGGCAGCTTCTAGGTACCACACAAAGGCAGTTCCCAGGCAGCACATCTAGTCATCTCACTTTCACCGTCCACACACGCTTGTCAGTTACGACTGACGAGTGGCGATGACGACCTATTGGGAACTATTCACCCGCTTTACGTTAACTTACATCATAGTATTCATAGTAGGTATGGTGTGGCGCAACCTTAAGGGAAAGTTCAATTATTTAGCTTTCAAACACGTGTGTAAGTACGTGAAATTAAGTCAATTATCTGCTTAGGCTGGGAGGGGCTTAGATTAAGCAGTATTTTGTTCGTTAATGTCCCGAAGAGAGCTTTATAACAGTGGATCTGTTTCTTATTACCCGACTGCGCGAAATAAAGGAGGGTAATGTGTTTATCAGTCTATTTATGTATGTGTGTTTGTTCCTATGTGGCGTTCCAGGGACCAAACGCGTAGGCCGATTTTGATGATTCTTACGTCAATCGTTGCGAGTGTCATGCCTTAAAATTGAAAATGAAAATTGGCGAATTTTGAGCGCCATTTTGTGGGTCCCAATATTTTTTCTTCCAAACCCATCGTGTAGGGTATCAAAATGAAGGGTTTTAAGAAGTGATTACATGCAATACACCTATTTCACATAAGTTTAAAAGAACATAGAAAAAAAAATACCGTATAAGTAACCGTAAAAGAAAATCATGCTGTGCAATCGGAGGACACATGTCTAGGGTTTTGGTCATACAGCTTGCGATTATGACGAATCCTCCTACTGCACAACATGATTTTCAAAATGTTTACGTCTTCTTTTTTAGTTTTTTGATTTTCAAATGAACTTTTTTTTTGAACCTCACTTCGTGATTTCTCATTGCGATTTTTTGCATTGTATTAACATCACAATATCGTCAATTTTTAATGTTTTACCAAAGAGAAGGTAACTATTTTTATTTTGTGCATTCAGGGTTAATAAGTTTAGATCATTGTGATAGTAATCAAAAGCAGCGTTGGAAGACTGTGTTAAGAGGTTAGGCTGTGGTTTCACTATACTTACGTTATTTATTTATTAAACATAACAATAACTATTATAATAAACTCGTTCTCATTTTTAATTATTAGGTATTTATTCAACAACACCCGTGTTTGTTATTACCATTATGGAGAAAGCACAAACTTTTCTCTTTTTAAAATTACATAAATTGTGACTCGCAATTTATTTTTTGGCAATTAAACGTCAAAAATACTACTTTCTTTACGCAAATTGTGTAATGTGTTTAGTTTAATTGCTAATAAAAGTTAAGCATCAAAAATATGATGCGGCTTACGACTGCACTTTACGATCGCAAAATTATGCGATTATGAAATTGTTGTATTTTTTTTAGTCTATGGACAATGTGGCAATGATAAAATTTGAAAAGTGGCAATTGTAACCATTAGTATTCTGCTTAGGAAAAAATCTTAGCTTGAAACAAAACTAGCTTCGAAGTACTATATTCTACGGAATGTAGCCCGCAAATATAGTTTTATTCCCCAAAGTGCATCGGAAGAAATTTCAAGAGAAGCCATCTAGTTTTGTTGATAGGTACTCATACTGTATAGATTTCAATGCCTCCGCAACGACCATCGTGCATCGTTCAAGAGGCCACTAGGTAACAACATGAAAGTTTCATGTCAACCAAACCTGTTTACGTGATACTTGAAAATGTACAAAGTAAACAAAAACTTTCTTTTTTATAAGCAAGTAGCACCGTAGGTATGTACCTGGCTGTATGAATACTTTGTTACTTGTGTGTCTTCCGGATAGTTGAAATTGGAATGCGTAAAAAAAAACATTTTACTCTGCCAGCTGTGGTGTAGTTTCCAGCCATACGATAAGTCACCTGTTTTCTTACCGTGATGGTTGTACAATTACTGTCATAGACAATATTACTTATTACTGTAATAGGCAACTTGTAATAGACAATTACTGTGTACTAAGAGAAAAAATAAAGAGTTCGTTCACTAAGCTGCGTTAAAAAAAAAATTGAATTAAAGGTAGAGTTCATTCAATGATTTAGCTGCGTTCAAAAGATATTTTTTTCTGGTATTTATGCATCTGTGGAGAAGTCTTTCAGTGGCATAGATCCCAATCTATTACTATCACTGACCTCTATCATACAATTACGCTGGACTAAATAGGTATATTAGATGAAATGACAGTTGATTTTTGTGCCGAATCAAAGCGCCCCACTCGAGGTTCTCAGGAACTAAAATTGACACATTTAGAGATAGGTTAATACCGATATTTCTCAAGATTAGGTAATACTAATATATTCACCTGGAAATATTATATTATTTTTACTAATACGAGCATATGAGTATTAGTAATATTTTTAAATTACACTAATATCAAAATAGTAGACTTGGCAAGGCGTATCACTCATCTACTGTATTGACTTCTCATAATATGTTGCAACTAAATATCTCATATTGGTATTAGTGATGAATGTTATATGAATGCCTACTAATCAGTAATAATATGTTAAAAAGCAATGTGTAATACTAAATTCTGGAATCATCATCATGATCATCCACAGTCCGACTTCGCCCACTGCTGAGCACAGGCCTCTCTCTTCTTGTATCAATCGCCTCGTTCCTGTCTGGAATTATTTCTGGAATAATATCATGATAATTATAATTATATTAACAAATGTTTTTAAGTCAAACAATTTATATCTGCATCTGAAACAGAGTTGAAAACTGATATAAGTCTTCACGTCGCTGGAATGCGATGTCACTCTTATTTGCACCTTAACACTACAGAGACAGGATCTCAGCGATGAGAGCGAGAAATTTGTCCGTTGTAAATTATTATCCATCTCATTCGTATGCAAATATTTGTATGAATGATGTTCCAACCGATGAATCCAAACTATTGTAAATGTAAGTATTAACTAACTAGTATACTTGAGCGAGCAGATACTTGCTCAAACATACTAGTTTTAAGGATAAGTTGTTAGCCTATCCCCATATTTAAATCTCACTGATCTGACAGTAATGCGCTATAACTTTAGTAGCACGCTATCCACTAGTTTATAGCTTGCAATCTGATTGAAAGTATTTTTCAGTTAACCTTTACAGCAAGTTTTCTATTACTTAGAAATGAATCTCAATTGAAATAATTGGGATTTTCTTTTTCTCTAACGTATTAAATTATTCTCACGTATTTTTATACCGAAGGCTATGTCCCATCTCTAATATTAGTTCCATGGAATCTCACGTTAAGTCACGTTGCTATCAGCGCCAAAATGGCGAAAATCAAATGTCTTAATTTTGTCATCGATAATATGAAGTCCAGCGTACTTGTATATTAGAGGTCAGTGATTACTATACTCTATGGGCATAGATATTTAGCGTCTTCAAGATATAATGTTGCAAATCGCATGCATAGCAAGTAGGTAGATACCTGTTTTATTAATTACTTTAATTAAAACAAACGTGATTGGTTTGATACCCCTCGAGGTGGTTCACAAGCACACTAACCACCTTTATCAATTTAATTAAAATTCAAAGGTACCTAATCACAACAAACTGAACAGCAATACCATAACTACTTTATAATACTTTTATAACTAAATTGTAATTATTTATTGCAAAACAAACAGGTTTCATGCATCTATTAAGATAAATCTAAATTGTTGTGGTTGCATTTTTTCAAGATATCTAATGATTTGAATTTGTATAAACACTTCGGCATTGTTTTTAATTAAGAGTGCAGTAATGACCCAAGTCATTACTGCACTCTAAATTAAAAACAACCCAAAGAGTTTTTTCCATTCTATTTCCATTTGAGAAGCTTTTAAATAGGCTTCTGTACTTGGAGATTCCTTCTGGAATGTTCGTCGTCCGGCAGCGAGATGGGCAGACGACTGTGTTGCCATCGCGGTTAGAACCAGGTTAAGGGACAGGAGCGTGGGGATTGGCACAAGAATAGAGAGGAATATGCCCAGCAGTGGGCGAAGTCTGGCTGCGGATGATGATGATGATCTTTCTTTTTCGTGTGAGGATGTGGCCACCTCTGGTATCAGAGATAATTAAGCCGCCTCTGGGAACTCCACAGGCCTCTTATATCTTCTATACTTATAATATTACAAATCTGAAGAGTTTGTTTGTTTGAACGCGCTAATCTCAGGAACTACTGGTTGGAATTAAAAAACATATTTTTGTGTTAGATAGTCCATTTATCGAGGAAGGTAATAGGCTATATAACATCACGCTACGACCAATAGGAGCGGAGCATAAATGAAAAATGCTGCAAAAACGGGGAAAAAAAACCTTTTTGAGCCGCTTGGGACAGCTAGTTAACTATACAAGTCTAGGTGCAACAACAGTCAGTAGGTGCAGTCTAGGTGCTAGGTGTAATGTGGGGCAACGTTTTTTTTTTTAACTTATACCAAAACTAGGTATCCCCACGATTATTTGATTTAGATCTTGGACATCACAGGTATCTAACTGTGAAGGAAAACCCTTCACCGTTGCCTGTGATGTCCAAGATAAACTTAGAAAGTACATATGCATTTGTAAAAGTCACATTGGTACTTGCCCGGATTTCAACACACGACTTCAAGCACGAGAGGCGAGGTCTTAGCTACTGGGCCACCACGACATATATGATTTCACTCCTATGTTAGATTTGACTAGAATGGTCAATCGGGTATTTTTTGCGTCAAACAGTTATTTTTGGCATTTTTCTAATCACTATGGTTACACTTTCGTTAGTAGAAATTAATGTTACTTGTCTAATTGTCTAGTAGAGCCTCTGTTACGCAATAGATGTATCTGTTACTATCTAGATGGATATACCAGACACTACACAACAACGGTGGTCAAACCACAGACCAACCAAACATACGAAACAGTCTGACAACTGGCCATACCAGTCAAACTAGATTCAAAAAAAGAACATTATACTGATTGGTCCCCATGATCGATCAACGTGATCGAATGAACGGAACTGGTTCTGAACGACCGACAGCCTTACCTGATGACATACATAATATCCTGTTGCGACCTCTGCGGTGATTTTGCAATAAAATGGCTGTCTGTTATAAATAATTGAAAGTTGGTATGAAGTTTGTTCTAGTGCGTTTGTTGTACATGACAAGTGGAGTTTTGGGGCACAGCTACCACGCAGGAAAGGGAATAAAAAAATCCCTCATAACTCTCAAAATACAGTGCTATGTGGTCATTATGTGGTGAATCCTGGGTGATACTTGGTCATTGGAAAACCCGTCTAAGCTGTGACGTATGTACTCAACAGTCTACATACCGACGGAGCGCTACAGTGAAAAACAAAAATGGAGGAAATATCTCTACATTAATGCTGAAATCATGATGACAAAGAGAAAAAGAGGTGCCGAGAAGTAGATACCTAAATGGAAAAAACGTTACCACAAAAATAAACCGACTTCTAAAGCAAAACGCTAAAAACGTGCAAAAATAATTTTCGTTTCGGAAGTCGGTGTTGAAAAACGATAAAAACAAGAGGTACCAAAGACCGACTGCTGAAATGAAAATTATTTTTGCACATTTTTAGCGTTTTGCTTTAGAAGTCGGTTTATTTTTGTAGTAACGTTTTTATTACTTTGTTTTTAGTTTTAGTACAAAAAAGTGAGCAAGGTTTATAGTAAGGTATTGACAAAATACCTATAATAACTTATTTTACACATTCGTGCTGTTAGTCGGTAACTAGTTCGGTTGTATGATTTCCATATCATGAAAAGTACAGAATCGATTTGGTAAAACTTGCGCTGTTCCTTAAGTTGAGAGATACTTAATCCAATAAAAACGAATAATCACGATCCGGTAAGTAGTTTCGGCGAAATGCGTGGACAAACATATAAACATACAATACATACATACAATTATGAAATTTGGCACACGTTTTTAGAAGCCCATAACATAGAGTAACATAATACATATGTGAATGTTGTGCAATTCCAACAATATTACATACATACGTGTCGAATTGATTAAGTGCCTCCTTTTTTTTTTAAGTCGGTAAAAATCATAAGCCGAGACTAAGCCTTAAGAAAGTAGATAGGAAGTTTTTAGGCAGGCAATTGACCAGAACTATGCTTTTTGGACCCTGAAACCATAATTCTGAAAGCCTTCCCATCTAAGTAGAGATGGTTTTGCTGAGAGTACCTATAGGTCGAAATCAAATTGGTTTCCTTCTTTTGATGCTGATCAATAATGTATCTTTGGTAGGGTTTGTAATTTTACTTTAATATCTACTTTTTGAGCAGTAGTGGCCCAGTGGTATCGGCCGCGACTTACAAGTTGTAGGTCGTGGTTTCGAGCCCAGGCAGGCGCTTTACTTTGTGTAAATAATTTCATCACCACTGCTCTCAAACCAGTGAAGGAAAACATCGTGAGGAAACCGGCATGTCCTAGAACCAAAAATTCTAAGACATGTGACATCCACCAACACGCACTGAGCCCGCGTGGTGGATTACGGCCCATTCCCTCTCACAGAGAGGAGGCCTGTGTCCCAGCAGTGGGAACATTAATAGGGTGATGATGATGATGATGATGATGATCTACTTTTTATGCACCTGCCATGTTATCTCTCCACCACCCTTGGTTGAATGTTAGAGAATGCCACAGGCATTAAATCCGCCTATGTACGTTTATGTTGCATGAAGTTTTAATAAATAAATACATACACCAAATTGTTGAGTTGAGTTGGAGAGGGTATCCCCTCAAGAAAAGAGAGGCGTAGATTTAGACAAAATACAAGGCAGAAGCTCCTGTTTTGTGGGTGGATGTGGTCTGTGTAAAGGAGAGGATAAGTCGATTAAATTAAATACTTTATGGAGATAAAAGGAACCATTATGGAAATGATTTTTTCTATATACCTACAACACATAAATTACTCTTTTTATCTACAATATTTTTGTATCGTTAATATTAAAATGATCTCCATTAAAGATAACTATCAAAACGGCGTGCTGAAAGCCATTAGTAATGTAATCTGGTAATCATCTAACACTCGACAATTTAGGTATCTGATATTTTTTCGATTAGGTATAATACTCTTTTAGTGCTCTATCTCACTCTCTCTTTTCATAAAGATAAAGGACAGAAGACAGTATGAAAATCAATGAACTTAGCTATGTTGTAGCATATTTTGTTTTATCTTATCTTAATTTAAATCAAAGAATGTCTGATTGATATTATATATTGATTAGTTTTGCATAGATAATGAATGAATTAAGTACCGTGTGACGTTCTTTCTTACGATTTGCAGACCTACATAAAAATGATCCGTCATCCCATTAACATTTTTGGATGACTAGTGACAATTGATAAATAAATATACCAGCCAAATTATACATTTTAAAACTGTTTAAAATTTAAATAGTAATCATTGCTGATCATGTATTTTTTGTCCATTTTTTATTATTATTTATAATATACTAGCTGACCTCCGTGGCTTCGCTCCCGTCAAAATTATAGCCTATGTTACTCGGGAATAATGTAGCTTTCTATTAGTGAAAGAATTTTTCAAATCGGTCCAGCAGTTTCGGAGCCTATTCGGTACAAACAAACAAACAAAAAAATCTTTCCTATTTATAATATATTCTTAACTGGTCCCCTGGTCCCGCCAAGCTTACGCACACCAAACTTAGCGCAACTTCTTCGCGTCTACGTATGCCAGTATTATAAACATATTTGGTTATCTTATCGTGTTTGTGGATTTTAGAAAGATAAGGACTATTTAGTGTGCTCAGGAAACCGGGTAACTTACTTTAGGATCTTAAGCAATGCCCCACAAAATTACCATTTATGATAAAGTTACAGAAGTTTAATAATTACAAATTTTAGACGGTTCCAGAAGTCTGAGCTGGCCAATAATACAGATGCTAATGATAGTGCATAGATTATAGAGTTTATACTATCTCATAGACAGCCTATATGTAGGTATGTAAATTAGTTTGAGTCATCGATTGTCCACCTGTGCAATCTTAATACTTTACTTAATTATTATTTATCAGTCATCGAATTACATATTCAATTTTATAATCCTGAAAATCTGTGCATAATGACTGAAGAAACGTTTTCAGTTTTACAGCAATGAATTGTCACAATTATTGCTATATCAACCACACGTGATTTAAAACGTTTTTGATATTCAA
Source organism: Orthosia incerta (assembly GCA_948252205.1). Lineage (NCBI taxonomy): Eukaryota > Metazoa > Arthropoda > Insecta > Lepidoptera > Noctuidae > Orthosia > Orthosia incerta. The sequence continues at coordinate 8,750,097 of OX411761.1, forward strand.
ACTTAAGTATTTTCTCCAAATAAAGATAAAAACAGACAACGTAATAAACTCGATTCTCCAGTTTTACAACTTGTTGGATTTAAATGTCTCATAAATATTCATAATATTATTTATGTATTTGGCTGTTTCCTTTGCAAGGTCGGTGCGATATTCGAATTTAATTTAAAACTTTTTTGTTTGACTTGTTGTTATCTGTGTATCTCTGCCTAACCATAGATTATGTAAATTTAATTTACGTTCGTAAACAATTAGAATACGAAATTATTTCAAAATCGTTTCTCAATTAGCTGAAATTAACTAAATTTGCAATTTTGCTCACAGTAAGAAGATACTCGTATCTGTTTCTTGATTTTAATAACCAGTTGTAGAAACGGCGTCTGCGAAATGGAATTAATTAGGTAGGTACCTATTTCTTTCTTCACCTGTGAAATGGGAACCGCAAAGCGTAATATTAAGCATATTGTGGGACGCCCCTTAGCCCTCAGATTCGAGATGCAGTAATGACTAGACATACACCTAGAAGGATACTGAAGGGGGAAAACCAAGCAGTATGGCGCAACTTGAGTAAGCACTGGATTTAAAAAAAGGTCAATAAATGATTAATATCATAGTGAAAGAGACACAAGGATGAAGGAACGACGACGGTTAGATTATCTGTTTGAGTTATTATGGCCGGAAGTTATGGGGTTTACTAAAATGATGCTTGATATAGATGTATGGAAGAAAACAATCTGCATCGAACCCAAATAACTTGGGGAAGCGAGCAAGAGGATGTTGGAAGGCAAACATTCGTTTAAATTTTTTGATAGTTTCAAATTTGGAACACCAGTGACCAGCCAGTACCCGTTTGTAGAAGAATATTGACAGGAGGAGCCTGAAATATTACACCACAGACTTATTATCTTCCTACTATAGATTTGAACCACAGAGACAATCTACTAGTCTTATCTAAAGAATGTTAAAACGCAACGCGGTACGCTAAATACCTGTTATGAGTTGTAATCCGACTGCGTAGTTACTATTAAAGTATGTATTTACCTACATGAGTTCTTGCTTGATGTGTTTTGCCGTGGGAAATATCTATGTTGATGTGGTGTATTGAAGTATTTTCTTTCAGCCATTGCTGTCCAGCAATGGCTGAAAGAAAATTGGAAAAGCCCATGCTTTTTTGGGAAAGCCCATGTCCATGGGCTTTCCCAAAAATATTTATATTAAAGTCAAGATCTTGTGCCTAAGCGTACAAGTATGTATCTAGATGACGTAAAAGACAGCTCCCAGCCCCTTAGTTGATTCCAGCAAAGATTCTGCACGAAATTACCCAGGAAAATACCCAAGAACATAGTGGTGATTTTCATCGTATAATTGCTATGCCAAAAACTTAACAGCCTGATGAGGCAGTAATTTGCACAGAACATTAGCTAAATCTCTGCCAACCACAATTTAAGATGATGGCTTTTAGCTTTTATTACAAAGTTATGACCATCTTAATGATGCGTCTGACAAGATTGAAAGAACAATCACTTAGCAAGCGACCATAACGGCGACGTACCCTTGAGTTTAATAGCACAGTATTGTAACTAATGGCTAACAAGTACTAGGCAGCCTACGCATTGTATTGTTAAGGCTTTTTCCTCTACGTAGCCGGTGGAATTTAATCCCCACTCGAGCGTCAATGTTTACATGTACTTAGAGTAGTTCGTTGATACTAGACCTACAATCAGATTGGTGAGACTCGATTTTGGGCTCTTTTCTGTCAGTGCTAAGGACTGGAGAACATTGCATTGAAGAGTGTGACAAGATACGAGGCATAATTCTAATTTCCAAAGATAATTTTATTATGGCTTTTACAGGGATTTTCACTAAAGTTATTATCTTTGTCAAGAAAGGGTCGGGTCATCGTGTCAATGGTTATTAGCCCAACCCTTTTCCTTCTGATTGTTTATGATTCAACGGAAAAATGAGCTGAACCTTCTTTCTTTGATTCTAGATCCCTGATTATAAAATATAGGACAATATTTACCTCAACTTCCAATAAAAAAGACATTAGAAGTCGATAAATAGTACAGTTATAGATTGAAAGCCAAAGATACTTCGCTTGAACGCGTGTTGCGTGTATAGCCAAGTATGGCGGGAAAGATTTAGCTTAGTAGGTCACCCGAGGGCTTCTGTAGTCACAAGCATGTTATCAGAAAGTTTTAAGTGTCTACAAGGTTAGACTGAGTAGAAATCTTAATTAGGTTGTGTATATAGAATATTATCTCCTGCCAGAGGCTTAAGGCGGCAATTATCGCAAGGAACGTAATTCAGAGACAAAAAGTATCCTATGTCTTCCTAAAAGGCCCAATGTATCTCAATAGCAAAATTTATCAACATTGGTTTAGGCGTGAAAACGTAAAAAACGGACATAATTACATTCGCATTTATAATTATATTAGTATGGATTAACATAGGCCATTAGACAGACAAGAGTTAGTTACATAGGCGTGGGTAGTTGAGAAATCTATTCAAGGTAAAGATCGGCCTTTATGGAGTTTGGTTCTTAAGGCGAGTTTTGCAATTAGGCAGAGATATAACGGTAAAGGAGACGAAATTATATCGGTTTACAAAAGAAGTGTTGAAGAAAGGTAGCTATTATAGGTACAATGTCTTGCACATGTTTAATTAGAAGAGGTTTAATTATACGTGTCGATAAAGAGTTTGCCCGTGACGGCAGAATGGGAAGGCCTAGTTTCCAGACTTATTGCAATTTCTAACTAATTTTGTATAGAAGAACAGATCAAACGCTTGCTAACGGTCTTTACCGCATGAGTTTAACATAACGAAGTCGGAATGATCCAAATGCAAAAGTTTAAGAAGACTCTAAAGGCTTCTAAGTAGTCCTACATGAGGCAGGTGTTTTGTTTATATTGATGACGTTGTTTTAGTATTGCGGTTACAATGACTACTGAGATTTGACTCACATACTTGTGGTCAGACATTCAATCCACAATGATTTTAGATAGCCGGATCCGACTGAGAATATGATGGATCAAGGTAGCAGCATGTCTTCTGATTCCATACGTTTCTATCAGCTCAGTTCCCCTTAACATATTTTAACAATCCATTATGGTTTCATGGGTCTTCTTCATAACAGTCTGGCATTTCGTTCAATTTCTCACATAGACTCATCGATCCTGAAGTTAATGCTTCACCAAAGAAATATTATTAAAACAGAAGACATTTAACCTCCAAAAAGATCTTACTTGGTTCAAAATCTATGAATGAATTTGGTTTCAAAAGGTTACATCGTTGCCATGAATGCCAGACTGGTGTTTCACAAAAATGTCGTCAGATTTGGGATTCGGCTCACGTAAAACACAATAGAGGACACTCAGGAGAAGTTTGTTGTAGTACAAGATGGGGTCATCGTTCTTAAGGTTACACTAGTCGATAATTCTAAATATAAATATAATTCTTCCATACAAACGTAGTCTAGGGATTACTCCTCTGTTTGACGATGTACGTTCAAAATAAAAATTATATCAATTTGGCTCATCATTATCTAGCCCTGTATGGAAACAAAACAGAAAAATATTTGAAAGTTATGAGCGTCGAAAGTTCCATATTTCAACACTAATTTTAACTCATCTTTGGGCGGCAATAAATACCATAAGAAGAAGGAAAATTGCAAAACGGCCTCCATACAGGGATAGATTAGTAGTTCAACAATGCAAATCATTTTATTTTGGAAATATACATTTAATCGTTTATTCATGATATCTAGACTCCCAAAGGTCTTTTTATAAAATTTCTCGCGCTCGTTATCCTCCTAAATCATCATCCATTTATTATTTATTTCATTTTATTAAAAATACAGAGAAGACTTATAAGCTACGCAAACTCCCGCAAAACTGCACATACAGTTTGACTGTGGGATCAATCATACTCGCTTACTTAGGTAGGTACATAATTTCGCTACAAACTTGCAAAAGTGCTAATTCGTACGCGAACTAGCTTCTTAGTGCTCATCACAGCATCTACCTCTTTCGCACGAGTTGTCGGATGAGATAGCTGGCATTTTAACCCCGCGCACAAAATAGTTCGTGCCGTTGACTAGTGTAACCTTAACGCTTCATATAATAATAATACCTAATAGCCTGTAGCAGTTGCCCTGCTAGGCTTCTCATAGATCGTGGATAAATTTAAAAGATTTAGCGCGGCCCTGGCACAAGCAACTGAAGGAATACGGGTGGGTTTTAGTCAGTTAAAGTCTTACACACCCTCCCGCTTCACCCAGAGCGGGCGAAGACATTGGATAATATAACAACCCAAAAAAAATGGCGTCTCTCTATAAAGAAGGCATGAGAGTTAATAACCACGCTTGCTCGAGTTGGACGCTATTCGCGTTATGGTGATTTCTTACTTAGGGATATAAATTACGCAGGTTGTTGTTTGTTTTTTTTTTGTTAATGCTCCATAAAGTAGACCGATTTTTTTTACACCTACTGCACAATGTTAAAATACATCTTAAAAGATAATCGTACCCGTATTTTGTGTTCCAAGATTTGCCTGTTCCGTCTGTATTTCTAGTTTACTATACTAGAACAATTGCCACCTGACCTTTGCCTAGCTCTTAGCCTTGCTCTTAGAGAAACCAGATTTGCTTTATGATTCTGCCTCATTAAGGTTTCCTAAGATTTTTACGCCTCTCTAGTTCCTCGGTTTATATTGCTAACGAAAAATTTAGTAGTTGAAATATATTTTCATCAAGAAATATCAATTTCTGATAATGATTAGAACCCTACTGCACTTTTTCACTCAAAAAACTTTTCAACAATAGATTAACACAATGAAAAAAGGTAAAAACTGCTAACAGCCGTCGATCAGAATCAGCAAGCCTGCAGCGATTTAATGATTGATGCGCAGCGCTGTCGTTAGCATGTGAAAATCGTGAAAGTGCTTACTTCACTGACAGCATGTGATATGCGCCGTGCATCATAGACAAGACAGGTTCTATGCGCATCTATAATGGCTATTGTTGGTGCTAATTAGATAGTTTCCTTTGCCAACAAAAGTTAGTTTTATGAGCATATTGACACTTTTTTGTATATTGTTTCATTATGGCTACATTCTAGCATTTGGCTTGACATGAATTTCAGAAACTTAGAAATTTACCACGGATTCATTGATAAAAGTTGTCTTATCTACGGCATATTCTTTAATGTTATTTTTTCATTTGCAACTATTATTTTAATTAAGTTTTAATGCGGTTTTTCCAGTAACTTCTATTTGACATCGTAAAGATCATCAAAACCGCGGAATTCTCAGAATACCACAGAGTTGTGGCAAGAAGATTCTTCGTCATGTCCATATAGAAAATAATACTTGTCTTAACTTTCAATCCGTTTTTTAAGTTCCTTGGGATCGTTTGAGATTCGGTGGTTCTTAAATCCCTTACCATATTTCAATTTCAACCAACCGCGGTTCGCGCACAAATCGTTCACATTTCGCTGGCAAATATCTTGACCAATAAAGAACCAGTTCTCTCTCATGGTCGATTACACCTGTCACAACACAGATTTAAGCCAATTCGTCTGTTAATCATTACAATAATATGACACTTAAAAACCTGTACCTTTTCGAATAACATTTTCCTATATGGTATATATAAAAGGTATTATTTCAAACCAGTTTGTAACCAGCTTCTTGTCGGCATATTTCGCAATTAAGTGACGTTAAGCATTAAACTCAGTCATACATATTCAATGAACGTTTAACAGTAACTTCATAACTTGAGAACTGTTTGAACGGATTTGCGATTACAATTTCGTTTGCTTTTGCAAGTTCAATTAAGTTTTTGTTGGCCATCTTGACCATAATAAATAGACTTGTTTGTTTTTCGAATACAGAGTACCAAAAAAGGCAAAGGTCGTTGTATTATAATTCCAAGTTTAAAATACGTGGGCCGCCGACTCATCATTTTACGCCGAATAAAAATACTTTGAATAACTCACGTACCTTTTCGCGATTTCCAATACAGTTTCCTCAAGTAGTAAGCAGCTGCTACCAAGAGAAGTGCAGCAATAAAAGCACCGATGGCTGCGCCAGCGACGCTGCCAGCTCCATAGCACGCCGCAGCATCTTGGCCAAAAACACTAGGCACCAAAACGGTCACAAATACAACCAAATTTATTAAAACACTCATTTTTAATCCACACAAATTAACATCACTGTATATGGCACATAGATGGTTCGACGACGGACACCGATCACATTCCTAAAATTTGAATTTTTCGAATCCGGAATGCGTTGTAAAACTTTTTTCTGCGCAGTGATAAAGACGTACGCCGCGTCAGCCTGCGCGGTCGACTGTGGCCGTTCGTTCTCTTTCGTAGTAGATCGGCCGTTTCGGTTGTGAAAAGGCTGTGATTGTGGGACAGAGAGCGTGTGTGGAGAACGTGTTTTGACAGCCGGTGGGTGTGCGTTATATTGGCGGATATACGTTAAGTTTAAGTTAGGTTGTTATTTGAAGTTTTTCACATTTGTTCCAGATGGACCAGATTGGAAAAACGCTGACCTCCAAAGTGTCTGAAGACAAAATCAAACAATAATCTACAACCTCGCAATATCACTTTTCCATCTATTTTTTTTTTTTCTTTTGTCAGCGTCTAGCTCTATTTATTTGTCATATTCACAAAGACTTATTTATAAGGAATGAAAATAGTGATCCGCAATACAAAATTACAAATAATAATAACACCAGCCTGTTGCTTGCCCATTACAGATCAAATACCTCTTCAATGAACAGAGAAGGCACACGCATAAATCACCACGCCTGCTCAGTGCGGGGTTGGTGATTTCAAATTTATGTTAATTATAATAAGTCCGCTCGTGGCTAAATAATAAAAGCCACACGCACGAGTTAATCTTCAAGATTAAGATTTCGTTTCCGACTACCCAGTTGGATGCCAGTCCAGTCTTGCCAAGGGGTATCGTATTACCCAGTTACTGGGTTAAAGAGGTTGGAGAAGAATTGTTTAAAATGGTTAAAGACAACAATCAAAGTGAAAAATAAATATTATAAAATACCACATGGTCCCGCCACGAAGACGCACACACTCACCTGTGATGGGAAGCGAGCGTATGCGCAGGTATCACACGCATACCGACACGACCTCACTCACACATACACACGACTATATCTGTGTAGGTACGTCTATGTATGTATGGAATTAATAATACTCAATATATGCGCGTAGTTTGTTGTGATCCGAGATGTAGCAGCTATAGTAATCACCTTTTTATGGGGATCGGGTTCTGGGATTATCAGGTTTTGATACCGTGAAGAAAATACACGAGTTCCAGGTGTGCCTACTACCTATTTAAGTATGTAAGAACTTTATTATAGGATAGAAAGATATCCATAAAACTTTTAGGCAATAAAACACACAACACTGAAAAGTACAGCAGTGGCTTCATTTTGGAAATCGTTTTCAATGCAATTTTTTTATACACCGTCTACCAACTAAACTTTGCACGGTTGTTTTTTTTTGATAAAACTTTTTAATTTACTTTTCAACTTCGTCTTGCCCATCTATATAGTTTTAAGCATGACAATATGCAATAATATTAGTAATTTAATTATTTGAAGACACGATTGGCGTAGTGGTTGAGCGATCGGCTGCTGCGCTGCGTGTCGCGGGTAAGATTCCGATTCAAATAATATTTGTATGGCCTACAAGATAGTTGTTCCGGATCAATCGAAGAAATTCCTAGTGTGGGCCTGTGTTTAAAAAAAAAATATATATTATTAACGACCAAATAAGCCACAGGTGCAAGAATAATAAATATCTTAATAATAAATAACGCACTGAATCGTAACTCAGCATAACCTGCCTGGACAAACTAATTTATAGATAAGTATTATTACTAAAATATTCAAAATTACCGGTTTCACAACATAACCTATGATTATAAAATCATTTTGTTCAACTGGCACCTTGGCAGTACATTTTGAACCTTATTTTGAGAGACTGTCGGTTGATTTTTGCGAGTGAGCTCAAAAATTTGAGTAGTAATGGATTGCGTTAAATTTTGTTCAGTTTATTAGTTTTGATGAGCTTGTCTAAAAGTGAGGTAAGTAAATTACGTTAAATCATTTCCTATAAATCGCAATTTCCTTCGGTGATTCTTACAGCAAACTTCGATACACTATTTATACAGGTTCAAATCAAATTAATTCGTGAAATTCTGTAGACGTGATAGGTGGCGATACATCTGTATAATAATACTTAAGAATTAAAATACCGGCAAAGTGCGAGTCGGACTCGCGTACGAAGGGTTCCGTACCATTATCGCAAAAAACGGCAAAAAAAATCACGCTTGGTTGTATGGGAGTCCCACTTAAATATTTATTTTATTCTTTTTTAGTTTTTTTTTATCGTGTATAGGCTTGCGCTTGACCAGTATCTCACCTGATGGTAAGCTATGATGTGGTCGAAGGTGTAGCACGTTTGCCTAGAAGTAACCTATTCACTCTTGACTTAAAGACCCCTAGATTGTAGCTATCGGGAAAAACAGACTCCGGCAGGGAATTCCACTCCTTAGCTGTACGCATTATGAAAGTATTTCCAAAGCGTTTAGTGCGTATGGGCGGGCTGTCCACCATGTACCTATACCGATTTGTTGTTATAGCGGCAACAGAAATACATCACCTGTGAAAATGTCAACTGTCTAGCTATAACGGTTCATGAGATACAGCCTGGTGACAGACAGATGGACAGTGGAGTCTTAGTAATAGGGTCCCGTTTTTATCCTTCGGTTACGGAACCCTTAAAACACCCTGTTACCGTCCCAGTGCAGGGCAAAGATGCCTCGTGGTGTTTAATGAATTCTCATGTCTATAGAGTGCTTCTCATATCGTAGGAGCAGTGGTGGCCCAGTGGTACCGGCCGCGAACTACAAGTTGTAGGTTGTGGTTTCGAACCCAGGCAGGCGCTTTACTTTGTGTAAATTATTTGATTACCACTGCTCTCAAAACGGTGAAGGAAAACATCGTGAGGAAACCGTCATAGCCTGGAACCAAAAAATCTAAGCCATGTGACATCCAGCAACCCGCACGGTCCGCGTGGTGATTTACGGCGCATGCCCTCTCACAGAGAGGAGGCCTGTGTCCCAGCAGTGTGAACATTAAAAAGCTGATGATGGTGATGATGATGATCTATAGAGTAGGCTCGAGAATTATTCACCACGCTTGCACGCTTAGCGATTTGAAACTTATATGAACTACTAGCTGTCCCCCGCCGCTTCGCGCCCCTTAACTGGCTACCTACCCTACCCTACCCTATCTACCGTACTACCTACCTACCTTGCCTATTTTTTTTTTTGAGACTTAAAAGTAGCTTTTGATTTTGGGGGTATGCGGAACAGGGTGTAAAGTCCCACAAACTTCCATAGAAAAGAGAGGATCCTCCGACCACGGGTGTTGTGTCTGGTCCGGGCAACTGCCCAACGGTTGTTGTCGGACTGTTGTATGTATTCTAATCGCGCCGAAAACTTTGCTTGCGCGATACAGGATTTGTGTGACGTCATGTCTTTAGTTCGTAAGTGGCGGCGTTGGTGCCGCTACATGTTCTTCCCCAGGATGCCATCTATCTCCTAGCCAAATTTAATTGAAATCCATTCAGTGGTTTAGGCTTGTAAAGGTAACAGACATACAGAGTTACTTTCGAATTTTTAATATGAGTATGGATAAGTCCCGGTTTCCTCACGACATTCTTCTGCAGGGATGTCCTAGATAAACTCAGAAAGTACATATGAATTTGATAAAGTTAACACTTTCATTATGCGTTCAGCTAAGGAGTGGAATTCCCTGCCGGAGTCTGTGTTTCCCGACAGCTACAATCTAGGCGTCTTTAAGTCAAGAGTGAATAGGTTATTTCTAGGCATGCGTGTCTCACCGTCGACCACATCATCGCTTACCATCAGGTGAGATATCGATAGTGATAAAACAAGTGCGAGTCGGACTCGCGCACGAAGGGTTCCGTACCATTATCGTAATAAACGGCAATAAAAAACACGTTTGTAATATTTATTTTATTCTGTTTTTATTATTTGTTGTTATAGCGGCAACAGTAATACATCATATGTGAAAATACACACACACACATATATAAACATACAACTGTCTAGCTATCACGGTTCACAGACAGACAGACGGATCGTGAAGGTACCCGGATTTGAAACCACGTCTTCAAACACGAGAGGCGTGGTTTTATCCGCTATGGTCGCTGCCACTGGGCCGCCCTATAAATAGTCACTATATATAAATGAAAATTTATTAAACAAGGGCAGACGTGTTCCTTTCCGTAATGTTAAATTCTCATGTAACTAGTAAAACGAACTATTGACATCAACCGAATACAAAACTAGAATCCAGGATGCTACTGAGAAATAATATTAGCATGAAACAACAATTTTCTTCAACGATTCATACAACTTAGGTACAATGATAAACTATTTATTTCTCAGATTATTACAAAAACATCACTAACAGAAATTCAACAAACAAGGTGCATCGACAAACGACAATGCAAACGAAGCACAGATGCACAACAATACAATTTATAACTATGCTGCGTTCAGTTGCGTTCCATTCATACTGCCTCGAATGGAATGCGGCGTACACACCTTCAATAGGCCGCCCGGCTATTGAATACAAATAAATACAATGATCTGTCATTGGGCACAATCACAATGGAGTTGATAAGGGAGATGCACCTGAAGCATACCTGTATTTTTCTTCAGCTGGAACAAAATGTCATGTTGTCTTGGCGGCTCAAAGTTAAAGAGCCACCAAACTGGGACAATGGATTGATGACCATTCTTAAATATCGAAATCCAGGCTCCTTCGTGTATAGAGGACCCCGCCTCGCCTCCGCATTTTCGGTTATTGGTACCTCCCGAACCTCCTATGGCATGGTTAGTCAGAATTATGTAAGGGGGATCTAAAACTACTTAGTTAAACGTGGAATACAGACCTGTCTAGGGTACTAAGTGGGAGATGAACTGAACTTGTTCGTCTTGTAGACTCTGTACCAGAATCTTGGTGTATATGATTTGGGATTGGGACAGCCTCATGAAATCGTTGGTCCTTACTAAAAATCTTTATAAAAATGCAGGATTCCTAGGTATCTACTGTACCCGTAGGGTACATTATAACAATGCTCACAATGTGATATCCGTGGTGCTAGGCAACTGGGCTTATCCCAGTTGTAAACGACCCTTTGTGCCTATTGCCATTGTTTGTTCTGTCTCCTGCTTGATATGGAGGGAAGTGGAAATTATGTTTTTTTTCCTACTCCTCCGTCATTCTTTTCTGATTAATTTCATTGCGGGATCCAAGACAGGTAAATTCATTATCCGGGACTTCGTCGAGCTTCATTGCCTTAGCGTTTTTCTGGCGGTCGCCAATGTGGATTCTGGCATGCCGGAGTTGCAGTGGTTTGGGAATAGTACGGTGAGTTTCTAGCAATAAAATAACAATGTACCCGTAGGGTGAAAATCGGAAATCTAGAATCATTAAAATGAATTAGTAAATGAATTATTTTGAGAGATGTATACATCTCTCAATGGTATGGAACCCTTCGTCTGCGTGCATATCTATCTAATCTTCCAACAGTGCAAGCGTTTCAGATTGTTTTGAAATAAATTAGTGACGAAAGTAAGATGTTGTGTGCAAATTAGTTTCTACTACTCGCTCTAGTTAGCACTGAAAGAAATTCTTTTAATTTAAAATATTATGCCGCATTTTATTTTCTAAGTTTTTGGAAAGTCAACTCTTACAGTGAAACTTTTCGAGTAGTAAGGTTTTCCTAGACGATAAAATTCGCTTTTCTCGAAAAATATTTACCTTTCTTACGTTTTTTGTAATACATAGGTTTTACCTAAATGTGTAGGTACTTAGATTCGCTGGAATACCAATTCAAAACATAAAAACATATCGCTTGTCACAAAGTTACATTAGGTATATATTTTTTTATGGTCTGGGAACGAACCATATCATGTTAACGCCATCATGATTCCGCAGTGAATAATAAAAAAAAACCGACTGCTTAAGAAGCGAACTAAAAAAACATAAACAAGAAGAAAATCATGCTGTGCAATCGGAGAATACATATTCGCGAGCTGGCTGACCAAAACCAGATGTATCCTCCGACTGCACAGCATGATTTTCTTCTTGTTTACCTACGTCTTTTTAATTGGCTTCTTTTTAGATTTTTTGAATTAACTCTTTTTATTTAAGTATAACTTTTACTTATTTATTTTTTTAGAACAATTAAACATGTAAATGTTATGTTATATTTTTGGAATCACCTCTTAAAATCCTTTATTTTGATACCCCACACGATGGGTTTGGAAAAAAAAATTGGTCCCACACAATATGGCACCCAAAATCCACCATTTTTTAGGGTGCTGTCAATCCCAAAGGTTAAAAACGGGACCCCTATAAGCAAGACTCCGCAGTCCGTCTGTCTGTCTGTTCGTCTGTAACCAGGCTGTATGTCATGAAACACACAGACAGTCTAGACAGTTGAAATTTTCACAGACGATCTATTTCTGTTGCTGCTACCACAAATATTAAAAACAGAATAAAATAAATATTTAAGTGGGGTCCCATACAACAACAATTTTTTTTTTGCGGTTTTTTGTCGATACTAGTACGGAACCCTTCGTGCGCGAGCCCGACTCGCACTTGGCTGGTTTTCTATTTTTCTTTCTAATTTAAATGTAGCCAGTGACACTACGAATCCATTGACGAAGGCATAGCACGCACTGCGATTTTTATTCCACAATGCGTGCAGCTTCATACATTTCCATAAATCACAGAATGGTCGGAAAAAAATTCGCGCGAATAAAAATCGCAGTTCGTGCTATGCCTAAGGCTTAACACGCACTGCGAATTTTATTCGCGCGATTTTTTTCCGCACATTTTGCGACCTATGGAATTGTATGAAGCAGCTCGCACTGCGAAAAAAAAAATCGCGCCGAAATAATATCGTATATAATCCGTGTTTTGCCACAGAATCCACCGCACCGCGGCGCGGATTAAATTCGCGCGAATATTTTGAACTCTATGAACAGGTAGAAGGAGACAAATATCGCGCGAAATTTTATCCGCAGTGCGTGTTAGTCAAATTCAGTACGCGGAAAAAAAATCGCAGTGCGTGCTAAGCCAAGAATCATCAAAATCGGACAATGCTGGTCTCTACTAGAACGCCACATAGGAACAAATATACATTCATACCTACATCTAAGGCGGTTGTTTTACTTTACATAAAAAATAAAATTATTATTAGTACCAAGTATGTTTAAGATTGTAATTATTGTGGGATAAGTATTTCGTTTGCATAACAAACAGGTGCGCTGCTTAAGACGCTTGGTATCTTGGTTGCATGACATAATTTCTCATGGCATTGGAAAACAATAACAAAATTAATATTTAATATCATGTTGACTCCATTAGATAATGAACGTTCTTAGTTGCATCTGTGCACCCGTGTACAAAACACAGAACATAATTAAATAGCCTAGAGGGAGGTATATAATAATCTCCATAATGATAGATAATCATTTCCAATTAAAATATTGTGAGTATTGTGCAGTCAGTACCTAGTTCTTGCTGCTGATGATTAATTTTTCTACCGAGGCAATATTTTATTTCTATTATCTGAGTGATTCTCCGATACAAAACAAGTCGTGAAAAGTCCAAAGACCCAAACAAATCTTTTCGTAGTTAGTAAGTAGTGACATCTAGTCTAGTATTTTAGTAATTAGATTGAAATGGAAAAGTGCATTTGAATAATGGCGCGTAATTAACCGTAGTGTTGCACTTAATTTCAAACAAATTTGAAATGTAAGGTACGTTTTGTAGTCGAATTTCAGTAAAGGAATTAAAAAAAAAAAACTAAAGTATCTGTTCTTTTGCAGTGATTATGTTACAATAGTCCGGTGAAATATAAATAATTATTTTCAATGATATCAGTATTATTCGAATAAAACAAAAATTTTTTTTTTTCATGGGATATCCGCTATGTGAAGAGTGAGATGGTCATTTGTCACTATTGACTATTTGACTTGGTACACCAGTAGATGCAACAGTTTTGATTCAAAGAGATTCAAAGATTACTATTTTTGATTGAAACAAGAAGAGACTGTAGAATCGATTAACTCGACTACTTCAACTATTTTCTACAGACAGTTGAAATCCTTATCAAAGCGACATTTTTCGGCAATCTCGAATTCTCAATCTGACATGACATTAGATTTCTCTTGAGAAATAGTGCCGGCTGAGTTTATTGTAATCAAATATTACTATTTATTCCTACGAATGCTGTGTAAACTGCCATAAATATGGAAAACGATATATTGGACTCGTTGAACGATTTGGGGTATGATTTTGATTACAAGTTTAAGGTTATAATTTTAGACCTATATAAAATATGTTTATGTTGTTTAGATTATTAATTCTCGGCTTAATTTGCAAAGTATTGATTATTTGGAGTGTGAATGTTATGGTACATTTTTTTGGTATGGACTGGATTTATTAATTGGCTAAAACGTGGCTAGTCTGAATCTTCTGTAATAATCAATATGCTACATTTTTGAACTTGTTGCGTGGCGAAGCATTTATCAGACGCTGCAAATAGAATAGTCATACTGTTAATGGATGTGAAAATTTAAACTGCTAAGTTATTTAATAATATTTCTTTAATTTATTATAATCTGGACTAGTTGGCTAATTATTTTCATTGACTTCAAAGATATTTGGGCTAAATTCAAACTTTGTTTTAGTTCTTTATTTTTACAAAAACTGTGGCATGTTAATGAAATGTTATAAAAATGGCAAATAATAATGTATTATTAACCAATAAGAAAAGTCTAAAAAAAGGCTTCCCATTTTTATCTGAGTATTGGTGTAAAGTTGTGCAATACAAGGAAACAATGTAATGGTCAATCCTTAACATTCACTGTATTAAAATTTTGCTTGATTCATAGTCCTGTTCGTTTTTATTTTTTTCCAACCTATATTTATTCACTCCTGGGCAATGCCCTCCATCATGGCCTTCCACTCTTTCTGGTATTTCGCCAATATATCGGGCAAATCTTGGGTGAACGCCACCAAGTGGTCATCATCCACTTATTCCAATTTATTTGGTGTAGATGCAGCATGTCTTCATCTTCCATACATCTATCTCATTCTTAAAATGAAGTCATAAATCTCATAATCTATAATATTTATATTATTTTGTAAGATTTTATCTGATTTCATGATAAGCTTAGGAATTCTAAAAGCATTCATTTACTAAAATAACAGGAAAGTCATTAAACCTATTCAGTGGGCTTAGTGTAAGTTTTTACTCATGGTTTGATCTCATTAATGTAAATATCAATTTGTATTGAAATTGGATAAGCGCCTGTCTACACAGTCAGAATAAAACCTTTTTTTGTCATGATTGAGTATGTAAAAAAAACTTACACTGAGGCGGTCTTAAAACAAAGATTCAAAACTACCCAAATAACACTATATCTACATATAATTAATCAAATGCAACAACACAAATAATGTCATTTCAACACTGCTAAATTACTTATAATAAGTCTGTCTTATCCAACTGCTGGGCAAGCCATCCTCTCTTTATCACACACTGCTTACAGCCCTTAACAAATAACCTACACTTTATAGCTATGAAGGCCCCCTCACCGATGAGACTGCCTTTGCCAAGGCACTGGATGGCGGTGCCAAGTCCCTGGAGTTCACCAAGCTCATCCACATCCTGGCCGAGGAGCTCAAGAGCCTGTGCAACCTGGAGGAGACTGTGAACATGATGAATGACGTTGAGGAGTCTAGCGCGTTTCTATTGGAGCTCAGTTCATTTCTGAAGGAGTTGAAATGTCCCTATAAGCAGTTGGTTACAGGTAAGATAATATTTTTTTTCGTTTTAGGAATGTGCACACCAATTAGTTTGTGCATGCAGATTTCACCAGTGACTTTGAGGGCTCAATTTTCGGTGGGGCAACATTTCTTATTGGAATGTCTGTTTTCGTTTACCAAGTGGTCAGTTGGCTTGCTAGGCTTTAGGCACTAAGCATTAGCATGATACCCTCCTTCTTTGTTAATAATAGATAGTAATATATACATTCTTTATATATTGTACAAACCATATTCTGGAAAATGTTTTGTGTTTCTAGGTCACATGTCTTCTCGT
The DNA here is from genome assembly GCA_948252205.1 of Orthosia incerta. Lineage (NCBI taxonomy): Eukaryota > Metazoa > Arthropoda > Insecta > Lepidoptera > Noctuidae > Orthosia > Orthosia incerta. Next base: position 8,766,344 of record OX411761.1, read on the forward strand.
CTGCAAAGTAAAGAGCATCGCTTGTTGTTACTAGATTTCTTAATATCAGAATTGATGGCCGCACGAATGGTCAACATAGATTGCCCCAAAGAGAAAGCGGCCGGCATGGAGATAGTTGTGGTAAGAGATTAAATAGCCCCTAAAATATACTTAGTATAAAATTTTCCTATAACAAATGAATAATTAGTTTCTTGCTTGATCAAAAACAAAAATTTATTCATTTAAGAGTCCCTACAAGTTTCACGAGCTAAAAACAGAAAGCAGCTACTTTTTCAGGGCAACATATTTTTGATAACTGCTCAATTTAAATTAGAAAAAATAAATTACACACGTTTTTACGTAATCACGAAACACCAGGTTTTTCAATTGCTTTTTCAGCTTACTGGTGACAAAAATCAATCTGCAAAAAATGGTGTGTACTGGGCATATAGTATACTAGTGAGCCACCAATTTAGTTTTTTAAAGTTTATTGTATTTTCACTTAAAAAAAAATATTTTCCACGCGGAAAAAGGCAATTTTATCATGTGCGAAAGCGTCGCCTACGTGTAAGAATATGTTGAATATAAAAATAACTGGTAAATTATTTGAAATTTGAGGTGTTTATCAATCGAATCCCATTTTTTATATTTTATTTTTGAGTACTTATTTTATTTTAATAAATTATTGTCTTATAAACCGTTGCGCTCGCGCGTGGTATTCAGTTTCGCTCAAGGGCTTGTAGACGACGCACCTGTGTCGTTTTTATTTTAATCATTATATTTTTTATCATATATCTTGTAGTAATTGAGAAATTTTCGCTGAAAAAGTAGCTGTTTTCTGTTTTTGGCTCGTGAAACTTGTAGGGGCTCTTAAGTGTATTTTTTTTGTAATGACATATTGGCTATCATATTTTCTCCACAGCAAGAGTCACCTACAGCCAAAGACCTGAAGGAGATCCTAATTGCCCTGAAGTTTAACAAGCCGCCTCCCAACATCACTCCGGAGATGATGTTCTCAAAGCTGGAGGCTAAGCTCAAGGATACCATATCGAAGGAAGGTACAGTAAGACATATGGCCTATCTACTTGAATAGCATTGCATTGTACTGACACAAACTGTAGAATAGCTCATGTCATAATAATAGGTTTCTTCTAGGCAAGCGTGCTTCATCGTCAACCACATAATTGCTTACCATCAGGTGAGATAATGGTCAAGCGCAAGACTATCAACAATTAAAAAAAAATACCTAGAACCAAACATTCTAAGACATGTGACATCCACCAACCCGCACTGTGCCCGCATGGTGGATTAAGACCCATCCCCTTTCTCAGAGAGGAGGCATGTGTCCCAGCAGTGGAAACATTAAATGGCTGATGATGATTGTAAATACTAACTAACCAGCATACTTGGGACTTAGGCATTTTCTATCAGTCGTCCTTTGGGTAATGCAGCCCGGAACCTGCTATCTGGATAATGGATATGTGCCCAGTGGATGGCAATAGTTCTATAATATGACAATTTAACATCACTGGCAAAATTTGGATGTATTTGGCTTTGGTAGTGATTTGTTTAAAAGATCGGCCACACAATTATTGTAGGTTGGCATTCTCTAAAAATCTTTCATACATCTTATCCAGCATAGTAAGGATTAAATCAGCTATCATCTCAGTTTAGTAATCTTTTTTCTCAACCATATCATCATTCACAATCTAATAATTTTTATTTAATATTTTTCTCCAGGCGACCAACTAGTAGGCAAGCCGTTATACAACAAGGCAATCACAGAGAAAGACTGGAAGCAGTTGGAGAGCACATTCACAGACATGTTCGAGGAGTACCGGCTCAGGAGGGAGACGCTCATCACTCGGCTGGAATGCACTATACAAAGTTTTGAGGTAAGAAAATGATGAACCCCCAGATGACCAACTAGTAGGCAAGCAGCTATACATCAAGGCCCTCACAGAAAAGGACTGCACACATTTACTGAGATGTTTGAAGAGTGCTCTCTCAGGAGGGTGACCCTTATTACTCTGCTGGAGTGCACTATACAGAGTTTTGAGGTATGTTTCTATTAATATTAGGATAAATAAAGTTGTCTTTGGACTGATTCTTATGTTCACTGTAAGTATCCACATTGACTAGCCTTAAGGGTGCCCTAGTCGGTCATTCATCCATACAAACGTAGTTTGGCAATTACTGCTCATCACAGCGTCTAGTCTACTTCCTTTCGCACTTGTTGATGAAGGATGAAATAGCATGCATTTTAACCCCGCCCACAATATAGTTCGTGCCGCCGACTAGGACACCCGAAAGATAAATGGCGAAGTAAAATAAACAAGGTTGGCTTTGGAAGGCTAGAATAATTACAGAATAACATAATAACAGGCATGGTGCAGGGGTGTGGTGGTACTCTTCTTCAAGAAGGGCGACCATGCCCGGCTGAAAAACTATAGGCCCATATCACTTCTTAGCCATGTCTAAAAGTTGTTTTCAAGAGTCATCACGAATCGTCTCGCGCGCAGTTTTGACTATTTTCAGCCTCCCGATTAAGCCGGATTCCGAAAAGGCTTCAGCAACGTAGACCACATACATACGCTGCGGCAGGTTATACAGAAGACCGAAGAGTATAACCTGCCTTTCTGTTTAGCGTTTGTGGACTACGAGAAAGCCTTCGATTCGATCGAGACTTGGGCTGTACTGCAGTCTCTCCAACGGTGCCAAATCGACTACCGGTACATTGAGGTGTTGAAGTGTTTGTACAAAAACGCCACCATGTCAGTCCGTCTTCAGGATCAAACCTCGAAACCAATCCTTCTCCAGCGCGGCGTGAGACAGGGAGACGTCATTTCTCCGAAACTGTTCACTGCTACGCTGGAGGATGTCTTCAAGGTTCTGGATTGGAGAGGGCTTGGCATCGACGTTAATGGCGAGTACATCACTCACCTTCGGTTTGCCGACGACATAGTGGTCATGGCTGAGACCATGGAGAGCCTCCTTAAAATGCTCGATGACCTCAGTAGAGCTTCCGAAAGAGTGGGTCTTAAAATGAACATGGACAAAACCAAGGTCATGGTGAATGCCCATGTTACACCCACTCCTATCAAGGTCGGAGACTCTACACTCGAAGTTGTGGGCGACTATGTCTACCTGGGACAAACGATCCAATTGGGTAGGGCCAACTCCGAGAAAGAGGTCAACCGTCGAATCCGACTCGGCTGGGCAGCGTTCGGAAAGTTGTGCTTGTTGTTGGTATCTTCTCGTCCAACTTACCACAGTGTCTCAAGACGAAAGTCTATGACCAGTGTGTGTTGCCAGTGATGACATATGGCTCTGAGACGTGGTCGCTTACAATGGGCCTTATCAGAAAGCTTACAGTCACTCAAAGGGCAATGGAGAGGGCTATGCTCGGAGTTTCCTTGCGTGATCGAATCAGAATTGTGGAGATCCGCAAGAGAACCAGTGTTACTGACATAGCCCGAAGAATTGCTAAACTTAAGTGGCAGTGGGCAGGGCACATTGCTCGCAGAACGGATGGCCGTTGGGGCCGTACAGTTCTGGAATGGCGACCGCGAACCGGATGACGATACGTTGGAAGGCCTCCCACTTGGTGGACCGATGACCTGGTTAAGGTTGCGGGAAGACGCTGGATGCGAGACGCACGGGATCGGTCAACGTGGCGACGCCTGGGGGAGGCCTATGTCCAGCAGTGGACGTCTTTCGGCTGAAATGATGATGACGATGAACAGTCTATAAACATTCATTGATGGGATTGAGTGAATTTAAAAAGGGTAGATCCGAGGCCTTAGTGCGTGTTTTTACTCACGCTCAATCGCGTCAACATAACTTTAATTTGTATTGAAATTGGATAAGCGCCGTCTGGGGACGGTAAGAAGAAACCTCGTTTTTTGGATACATTTTGACATAAGAGATTGTTTACGTTATCACGAGTGAGTACGTTAAAAAACTCGGCATAAGCACACAGTTTTCGTTTAATGTGTGTAATAATGAAATACATTCTTGATAAATAAACCGAGGCAATCATTCTGGCTTCAAAGGCTCTCAAAATGAACTAAAAAATGGGTTTGTCGATATTAATTTTATAGTAGACCAAATACTATTTTTACAAGGAGTTCCTGGAGTGTCTTGCGAGAGGCTTTTGCACATAAATAAAAAGGAAATAATCTTTTCAACACACTTACTCATAAAGTGGCTTTAATTTCACCGCAATTAGGCACATACTGATACCTGTAATCAAACTTTTGCATTGCTATTATTCACAAGTGAGTTATAAGAGTTTTTTTTATTTAATTGGTTGAGTTACTTTGTTCTTAAAAAAGTTTCGATACAAAAAAGATCGTGCTCAATAGTACAAATAAATTGATGTACCTATTGCTTGCTCATTTCATGCAACTTCGTATTTAAATACTTAATTTCAACTTGTAAATGCTTAATAAATAAAACTTTCACTCAAATATTACTTTTGTTTTCTCTGTAATAAAGAAAACCTTGAAATTCCCCATTTTGTACGTGGCAAAAAAAAGAAACCTCATTCTTTTAGTCTACGGCCGATCGCCATTGTTAGATGCGCGCGCATGGAAAACTGATAAATTTTTCCCGCCATTGCGAAAATTTTTTCACCAGTCGTTTTCACTGTTGAAAATGATTTCTTAGTATTATTTTCTTCACAAGTGTGTTGCAAAACGTCGTATGATACACGTGTGTATTGATGATTACCGGCGGCGTCGGCTCTCTTGAGACCCTCACCTAACGGCTCGGGTCTCAATGGCGCCTCAGCGGTAATCACCAACATTACACACTTGTACCATAATGTACTATTACTATCTCACCTGATAGTAAGCGATGAAAATCTTTAATAATCCCCTTATTTCTTCACAGTGGTCCGACCGCCTAAAGACAAAGAAAGACATCATCCAATCAACCTATCGTCCAAAACGCGAGAACCTCAAAGTGAAGCCGGACATCAAGCTGTCCGACTTCCTAGCCGCCAGGACGTCGCTGCTGTTGGTCGAGAAGACTTCAAGTGCTACTGTGAGGAAGAACACACAGACTGATGTCAACAAAGTTATTATTGGAAAGGTCAGTTCAAACAAGGATTTTTAATAGCAATATGAGATGCTAGTTTTTTACCCGACTGCCGAAGGAGGGTAATGTGTTTATCAGTCTATGTATGTATGTTTGTTCCTATTCCTATGTGGCGTTCTAGAGACCAAACGCGTTGGCCGATTTTGATGATTCTTACGTCAATCGATTCGTCTTAACCAGAGGCGGCTCGTGACATTTATTTATGGGGGTTCACTAAAAAAAAAACGTAAAACTAGAGCTTACCATTTATTTTATTTGTACAGAAAATCCATTCGCCGGTCTTTTTGGCTGACTCCGAGTGTTTGTTTACATAAGATCAACAATAGCGCACAGGCATACGTCTCCCGCGCGCGGCAACACCGCCCGCGCCGCCTTGCGCGATTTGTCAACGTCGCGCGTGAGCGGCGCTCCAGATTAGGCTAATTTCCCATACAAAATCTTCTGTTTCACGCGTCGGACTTTGTCGATGTTTCTCTTTCGCACTCATTGAATACAGTGCTAGAAATCGTACTGAATTTTGTTTCATAGGAGCTAGGCTTGTCCTTACTCGGACACTGAACGGAACGCTCCGAACTAGTACAATCGTTCAAATGAACTAGTTCAGTCTTCTAGTACTATTAGTTCATTTTAGTTCACCGTTCATTAAGACATCAGTCGGACGTAATGGAATACATATTTGATTTTCCTTCATACTTTACAGGCTTAGGACTGTCATTTCAATAAATTAAACATTTTGAATTGCCCTCTTGAACTAAGGGTCAACATTTTTTGACCTGACCCACCTTTGTAAGAATCAATCATTGGAAATACTTGCGCTTGGCCACAATTTCGTGCCACGAGTTTATTATCATGCACACACTGTCCTTACTAAAAACCAAAACTAAAAGAAAGAAAAAGAAAACAAAACCTATTCCATATTAATAACCAATCAAAAAGCCAAGAACGAACGGGCAATATTTTGTCCCTGCATGTGATTGATTAACAGACCAGTGATTATAGACCTTATTGTGACTAGGATAACGTAAAATTTCGCGGAATATTCGCGAGTCGAGATTCACTATCTATTCTTGTGCGCCAGGTCGGTCATCGTGATCGTACGTAGACAGAGCTCACAGAGCAAACTAGTACAGTCTGTACAGTACAGTAGTACAACTAGTCATCACGCTCGCGCGCACGTTTCTCAAATCTCTCAACTCGTTCACTCGCTCAGGCTCAGACACTCTTACTAATTCGTTCTGATTCAGCACTCAACAACCGATCCGATATTCCGATGTCGCTTGGATCACTGTACTAGATGAACGATTTAAACGACCGAAACAGAATAGTTCGTTCTCGTTCACCTAAAGGAATTGCTTCGTAATAGTACATAGTACATGTACTACACAAGCCTAATAGGAGCGCAATCGCTGGCGCTCCACTCCACACGTTAGGCACATACAACTTGATGCCAAATGTGCGCGTAGGTAATAGTTAGTTTCTACTACGTTTTTAGTAAACTGCTAATTATGAGCGTATTGTATGTATATGCATAGTAGAAAGAATGTATGTATAGGATTTTATGGAAATATAGATCATGCAATTTTTGTGGGATTGCACTGCACCAGCGCTCTTTAGGACGAGCCGCCTCTGGTCTTAACCCTGCGAGTGTCACTGGCTACATAAAAATATTGTGGGCGCCAAAATTTTTTTTTCTTCCAGCTCCATCGTGTGGGGTATCAAAAAAAAGGGTTTTAAGAGGTGACTGACTGCTTAAAAGGCGACTGCTAAAAATCATGTTATGCAGTCGGAGGATACATCTGGTTTTGGTCAGCCAGCTGGCGAACATGTATCCTCCGACTGCATAGCATGATTTTCTTCTTGTTTACGTCTTTTTAGTTCACCTTTTAAGCAGTCGGGATATTTCATTTTTTGAATATTTCTTTTTGAGTTTTATTTTAATTGATGAAAATCATAAGTGAGAAAAAGTAAAAATAATGATATGTTTAAAGGTTCCTGACCGAGGAGGACGTCCCAACGAACAACAGCCCCCACCTCCAGAAATGCCTTCCTGGCAACAGAGAACTGCCGTGAGTCTGTTATTATTTACTAAAATGCTTGTCTCAAAGTTTATACATGTCTTCACTGGGGGTCAGGGACTTCTGATTTGAGTATTTGGAGTTAAGGTTTGACCGGTTTTCAGGCAAAAATAAAGTGTCAAAAGTTCAACTTCAAAATCTTAATTCAGAAAGTTGTGTTGGTAATCAAATGTGCCTTAGTGCATTAAATAATTTGAGAAAACACGTTGTCTGTTTCCTTCAATCGATTCTTACAATCAATAAACTTGTTTTACGTATGTCGTCTGAACAAGGGGGTGACCATAAGCTCTTAAAGCGGTATCAATTTGATATCGAGTAACTGACAGATGTATACAAGTCATATACATCCATCCCTTATTCGATCTCAAATTGATACCGCTCTAAGAGCTTATGTATGGTCACCCCCCAGGTGTCAAATTATTTATTTTATTTCTACCAAAGACAAACACTTATTAATTTTAAAATGAATTAATTGTCGAAAAAACTGCGATAAGGTTTTGGCTTTAAAATTTTAAAATTGTCAAGTACTATGCCTAAAATAGTACATTGTGATACAAGGGTGGGAAGTACAAACTCGTGTCATTAAAAACCCTCGCCTTCGGCTCGGGCTTGTTAATGACAGCTCGTTTGCAATAACCTACACACCCGTGTATCACACGACGTTTTTCAATACAGTTGTGAGAAACAGTAAAAACAAATCAAAGAATTAGATTTGTTTATTCACAAAAAATAAAATTTTCAATATGGCGCGTTTTTGCAACTGGACATATTTTTTTACAAAGAAAACAGCCTATACAGCCTATTCGATTTTTGACAAACGTTAATGTGAAAATAATTAACTTAAAACTGTTAATTAAACATATTAAACAACTTTAAAAAAAAAAGAGATTTCAATACTAAAACGTACTGAATCATTAATTTTTCCTCGTATAAAATCGTATCCCATTTTATTCTATGTATGAAAACTTCTTGCTACTAAACTTTTTTAAATTGACTTACGGTGCGTTTTTGCAACTGGACTTATTTTTTTACAACGATATCAGCTTATACAGCTATACAGCCAATTCGATTATTGACAAATGTTGATGTGAAAATAATTAAATTAAAACTGGTAATTAAATATAATAAACAACCATTTATAAGACTTTTGAGAATTCAATGCTAAAACGTACGGAATCATTCATTTTTCCTCTTAGAAAATCTATCCCATTTTATTCTATGTTTGAAAACTCCTTGCTCCTAAACTTTTTTTTTTATTGACTTATAAATTTAAAACTAAACTGCAAACATAATGATCGAGCTCGTAAACAAAAGTCACGACCGCGTAATAGAAAGATGCCTATGCGTAAGATTTAACTTTCGAATCATAATTATAGCCTCTGAAAGTACGCCATGTTTAACAACTGTATTGAAAAGATAATTTTTTGACCTAGTAAAATTCCTTCACACTAATATCTACCTCCAAAACAAAATGTACCAACCATGATTATTTCACAGGGTGGAGGCGGAGGTAGAGGGGGTGGCCGCGGAGGTGGCGGTGGTGGCTTCAACAACTCCAACAACAGTTCCTTCAACAACTCCAACAATTCCTTCAACAACTCTAACGCTGGGGGCGGGGGACATGAAAGGGGTGGAAGAGGGGGTCGGGGTGGCAGAGGGGGACGAGTACAGGGAGGATATAGTCAAGGGGGCGGCGATCATGGCCGTGGCGGGGACCACGGTAGAGGAAGTGATCAAGTCAGGTAAGGGACAATTCTAACAGATTCTTCAACAATTTTAGCGTCAAGAGAGATTCAATGGGATGTAGTCAGGGAGGTGCAGATCATGGCAAGTATTCATTTATTTAAGGCACATCAACAACACAAACACACATATTACATTTTTTGGGGTATCTTTTTAGGGTTCCGTACCCAAAGGGTAAAAACGGGACCCTATTACTAAGACTTCACGATCCGTCTGTCTGTCTGTCTGTCTGTCCGTCTGTCACCAGGCTGTATCTCATGAACCGTGATAGCTAGACAGTTGAAATTTTCACAGATGATGTATTTCTATTGCCGCTATAACATCAAATACTAAAAACAGAATAAAATTAATATTTAAGGGGGGCTCCCATACAACAAACGTGATTTTTTTTTGCCGTTTTCTGCTCGATATTAATAACGGCAACAGGTAGACGCTTGAAATATTCACAGAATATTTAGTTGTATATTCACTTCATAAAATAATAATTATTAAATTAAAATAAAATAAATTAAGGGGGGCTCCCATACAACAAACGTGTTTTTTTTTTGCCGTTTTTTGCGCTAATGGTACGGAACCCTTCGTGCGCGAGTCCGACTCGCACTTGGCCAGTTTTTTTCTAAGATCTTCCATCTGAGCCGAGTGGGGGCGGCCGTGGAAAATGTCAAGGTCAAGAAGCTTACACCAAGCATTGTATGTTGAAGCCAGCTTTGCCGTAGGGGAATTTATTCCAAGATTTAGAAGAGATAGAGAAGAAGAGATCTCGATACGCTCCAAAAGTCCATTACACGAGGTTGGACGCCGCAAAATTTTTTGAAGGAACATTAGGTCCTACATGCGTCTGCGATACTGTAGAGTGCGTAGTCCGAAAGGAGACAGTCTCTCTTCGTACGAACTTCGCATGCTGATACCAAGGTTAACAAATGCAAGATGCCTTGTGAAAGACTTTTGAAGTGACTCGATACGGTCGGAGTGTACAACATAATGTGGGTTCCAGACGACACTGCCGACTTCAATCACACTACGAGAGAGACACACTCAGAGATAGTATGCTTTAAGTTTTTGGTGTTGCGTTTTATAAAACCTAACAATTTTGTGCCCTCCTTTACTATACCGCTACAATGAGAGATACTACTTAATTTGGAGACGCCCCTAACTGCTGTTATAATAGCAGTTTCCTCGTTGTTTCTGTGAAAACGTGTCTCAATCACCTTTCTCTTACGTGTAAATCGAATATGCTGGCATTTTGAGGCATGCAGCTTCATTTTATTTAATCAACACCCTACATAAACCCAGTCCAGGTCTGCCTGTATCAAATTGACGACTTGCCGTGAGATTTTCTTGATGTCGTCGACAAAAGAAGCATTGGCAACGGTGGATTTGAGTTACGATGTCGTTGAGAAAGGGCAGGAACAGTATTGGACCCAAAAGGGAACCTTGCGGTACTCCGGATGTAGCAATGTATTTGTTAAACTCGTGTCCGGCCAGCAGAACCACCACCTGCTCAGGATTTTCGAGGTATGATACAAACCAACTCAGCATTGAACCACAAATACCACACTGACTAAGCTTACTAATAAGTAGTTTGATAGTTTGTGATCTACGCAGTCGAAGGCTCTAGAAAAATCAGTGTAGAATGAGCCAATACTCAATCTGCTGGTTTGCATCGACTCCGTGTGTAAGTAGAGTCCGAGGTAAGAAATAACTCTAACAGCTCCAAAAATTATAACTCAGAGACGGGGTGGATCGGGGTAGTAGTAGAGGCGAACGAGTTCAGGGAGGATATAGTCAGGGGGCGGGGATCATGGACGGGGCCCATGGCAGGTAAGGAATAACATAACAGATTCTTTAACCACTAACGCCGGTGGGGGCAGAGGACATGAGCGAGCGAGGGGGTGGAAGGGGGCGTCGGGGTGACAGGTGAAATTTACGAGTATTAACTGTAAATGTTGACATTCAAAAGTGCCGTTTGATGACCTGATTGAAATGAAAGATTTGACTTTGACAGAGGAGGACGTGTTCAGGGAGGATATAGTCAGGAGGGTGGAGATCATGGCCGGGGCGGTGATCATGGAAGGGGCAGTGATCATAGCAGGGGCAGTGATCATAGCAGGGGCAGTGATCATAGCAGGGGCGGAGATCGTGGCGGGTAAGAAACAACTCCCAACAGTTCTTGATCATGGATGTTTGTTTTGTTTAGTTTTGTATTTCTTTGTTGGTCGTTTTCAGCGCAAAATGTGTTTTACGATTTATTATTATGTTTGTTTTGTTTTTCTTTATTGGTATTTTCCAGCGCAAAATATGTTTTAGGATTTATATTATGTTAGTTGAGTTCAGTTTTGTATTTCTTTGTAGTTATTTTCCAGCGCAAGATATGTTTTACGATTTATATTATGTTAGTTTTGTTCAGTTTTGTATTTCTTTGTTGGTATTTTCCAGCGCAAGATATGTTTTACGATTTATATTATGTTAGCTTTGTTCAGTTTTGTATTTCTTTGTTGGTCTTTTTCGTGTGTTTTGCTGTTATTTATTTATCGTACCTTTCTTCAAGTGAGTGTGCTATTGGAAACACTTGTTTCGGGTCTATATCTAGCTTGCTAGGCAAAGGAAAACGTACAAAAAAATCCCTTACTACATGTCGCGTTTTACTTTATATCAACCTAATTGGAAAGGAGAATATCGATGGGTTGTACCATTGCTCGGAGGCACTTGTCACAACCAACAGTGATTCATATAAATACTCCTATTTCTTTAACCAATTTTTTTTAAACCTTTCTTTTTACCCTCATCACTTCCATTGCAGTTCATGTGGAATTGTGTTCTGTTACGGTGATTTTAAATGTGTGTATTCTTCAGTGTGTGTTCATATTCATGTGCAGTTCATTTCCACCAAACGTTTAAATGGGGAAAATAAATAAATGTAAGTACCATTTTGCTCATCACTATACTTAATAATAAATTTTATATGTCAGTGTCTTTGTCATTAGTTTTATTAAACTTTACTTCACGGACTGTGGATGCCTAAACTTGTATTTGGTTACAGTTATGTGTGTGTGCGTGTGATGTGGACAGTACCTTAATTGTTCAGTTTATTGTTCTCTCAAGCTAGGCTTTGGACCGGTTTTTAGATAAAGCATCTAAAGGGCCGGTGACTGAATTACAGACAGGATTTTTAGGTTAAATTATAGTTGGACGAATAATTAACTTCAAATCTTAAATTCAAAAATCGAAGGTTTGTTCTCTGTAAGATTCAATGTGAACCTAATTGTTCTAGGCATCAAGAATGAAAAGTGTTTGCCACACAAGTTTTACAGCTGCTGCTACAAAAAGCTAGCTAGAGCGCCTGCCTTATTCTAGTAAGCCTGCCCATATTGCAAGAAGAGGCAAAGTCAAAGTCAAAGATTTATTTGCAGATAAATATGGTTACAAAAGTTCTTACAATGTAGTATAATGTAGCTTAACATATTTAATCATAGCATAATGACATGCAAATTTTTGGTAAGTATACAATTAGGTCATTTAAATTTAAACTGAAGATACTCTTTTATAGTATAGAAGGAATTCTCTATTAACCACCTGCGTAAAGCCCTTCTGAAGCGGATCATTGGAAGTTCTTTAATTTCGTTAGGAATCTTGTTGGAAGGAAGAAGGAGGAAGACTCACTACCACAAGCCCATGAAAATAACTGTAATTAAAGGCTAATTTGCGAAAAGAATTCTATTTAAGTAAGAACTTTCACCAGAATTATGTTTATTCTGATAGCAACAATACTATCAGAAAATAGTGATTAAATGTGCTAAAATAAATGTCAGGTTTTCTAATACTTTATTTGTTATTTAAAATTATTTGTGAATGGGAAAAAAATTACTATCAAGATCCAAAAAGCCAGTTTTTCCTAATATTTAATTTGTGATTTTTTATGTTTTAGTTGCTTTGTTTAAATTGTATTGTTGTTAGGTTTTTATTGTTTTAATCTGTATTGTAATTAATTACTAATATTCTAATGTGTGTAAATGTGTAATAATATAATTATTGACTGCATGTGTTGGTTTAAACTGTTGTTTAGATACATTGCGGTAAAAGTTCAGTCTAGTCTGGTTTAGTATTTTTAGTCTAGTTTAGCCTTGATTAGTCTAGTTTAGCCATATTTAGTCTAGTTTAGCCTTATTTAGCCTTTTAGTCTATTTAAGCCTCGTTTAGAGCTTCCGAAAGAGTGGGTCTCAGGATGAACATGGACAAAAGAATAGAATAGAATATACTTTATTGTACACCATAAAATTATACACATTTTCAAGAAAAAAATATTTCTACGGGTACTAGGCGGCAAGGTGATGTTGAATTGCCCATGTTACACCTACTCCTATCAAGGTCGGAGACTACTCTCGAAGTTGTGGGCAACTATGTCTACCTGGAACAAACGATCCAGTTGGATAGGGCCAACTTCGAGAAAGAGGTCAATCGTCGGATCCGACTCTGCTGGGCAGCGTTCGGGAAGTTGCGCGGTATCTTCTCGTCCAACTTACCACAGTGTCTCAAAGACGAAAGTCTATGACCAGTTTGTGTTGCCAGTGATGACATATGGCTCTGAGACGTGGTCGCTTACAATGGGCCTCATCAGAAAGCTTACAGTCACCCAAAGGGCAATGGAGAGGGTTATGCTCGCAGTTTCCTTGTGTGATCGAATCAGAAATGTAGAGATCCGCAAGAGAACCAGGGTACAACATAGCCCGAAGAATTGCCAAACTTAAGTGGCAGTGGGCAGTTGCTCTCAGAACGGATGGCCGGTGGTGCAGAAAGGTTCTGGAGTGGCTTCCGCTTACCGGAAGACGTTGCATTGGAAGGCCTCCCACCAGGTCGACCGATGACCTAGTGAAGGTTGCGGAGATCCGCTGGATGCGAGATGCACGGGACCGATCAATGTGGCGACTCTTGGGGGTGGCCTATGTCCAGCAGTGGACGTCTTTCGGCTGATATGATAATGAGCCTCGTTTAGTCTAGTTAAGCCTTATTTAGTCTAGCCTTATTTAGTCTAGTTTAGCCTTATTTAGTCTAGTTTAGCTTTATTTAGTCTAGTTTAGTCTTATTTTAGTAACTAAGATTTTTTTACAAACATATTTTCCTGGGCTACAAAGTAAAACGTAATTTTAGTACCGAGGCAGCGGCCAGTATGTATAGCAGTTATAGTATATTTTTTGTACATTTGATTTTGCCTTCTCTGTGATCGAGGTTTTGTGCATACCTAATGTAAATATCAATAAAGTGTTTTTTTATTATTAATATCTGCTTTTTATTTCTGTAATACCTTAGACGTTAGGTTCACAAACCTTTCTAGATATTATGAATTACACAGTAGGTACCCAATTGAGCAGTGGTGGCCCAGTGGTATCGACGGCAACTTACAAGGTGTAGGTCGTGGGATCAAACCCAGGCAGGCGCTTAACTTTGTTTAAATTATTATATCACCACTGCTCTCTTAACGGTGAAGGAAAACATTGTGAGGAAACCGGCATGTTTTAGAACCAAAAATTCGAAGACATTTGACATCCACCAAACCGCACTGGGCCCTCGTGGTGGATTACGGCCCCAGCAGTGGGAACATTAAGAGGAAATTTGGGCAGAGAGCGCCGACTGAATTTCCTTAGTGAAAAGTCATAATTCGAGTTTTGGCTCTCGTCTCTTTCCTCCTCCAATATTGGACCAATTTAAAAGATATTCCATAAACTGGTAAATTAAGATATACAGGGTGTTTGGAAGGGAGCTGTACATACGCCTAGGGTAGAAACTAGGGATAGTCTGCTACCTACCCCCGCCCATTATATTGACCTTGGCCTCAAGGTTTTTTTTTAATTTATTATTATTTTTTATTTGACTTTTTTATGATTTTTTGACTAAAACTACCTGTAGCTCAAAATCTATCCATGGGACCGGTCGGCTAATGGTCTTGTTTTAATCGTTAGAGTCTTAGGGTCCTGCAAAAAATTATTTTACACCAGAAAATTGTGGAGAAGAAAAGTTATGGGGCCTGAAGTACCGTAGTAAGGTAAAGAAATAATTTTAAGGGCAACTTTCTATGGGGTTTAAAAAAAAACTAACAGGGTTGGAGTTCTTCTGATTTTTTTAAAACATCCTCAGTCCATGCCCTTTCTAACGATATGCTAAAAGTGTAATTATCACTTTTAGTTTTAAAGTTATTAATTAATTCTATGGTACTTCAGGCCCCATAACTTTTCTTCTCCACAATTTTCTGGTGTAAAATAATTTTTTGCAGGACCCTAAGACTCTAACGATTAAAACAAGACCATTAGCCGACCGGTCCCATGGATAGATTTTGAGCTACAGGTAGTTTTAGTCAAAAAATCATAAAAAAGTCAAATAAAAAATAATAATAAATTAAAAAAAACCTTGAGGCCAAGGTCAATATAATGGGCGGGGGTAGGTAGCAGACTATCCCTAGTTTCTACCCTAGGCGTATGTACAGCTCCCTTCCAAACACCCTGTATACTATGTCCCTATGTTTTCTTTTTTTTCATTTAAATTTGTCAGATTTGTACACTAAGCCTCTGTTGACAGCGCAATTTTGAGCATTTTATGAGGGTTCTAGTGCTTCTAAAGATAATGTATGATCAAAAAGGAAAACATGGGGACATAGAATATATCTTTAATTTTCAGTTTACGGAATATCTTTTAAATTGGTCCAATATTGGAAGAGGAAATAGGCGAGAGCCAAACCTCGATTTATGACTTTTTACTAAGGAAAGTCAGTCGGCGCTCTCTGCCCCCGTTTCCTCTTAATAGGCCGATGATGATGATGATGAAATGGAGTGCTTTTAAGCCGACCATCTGAACCTACTGCCAGTACCGACCGACGACATCGCCTACAAACACCTAGGTTTGACTGTAATAATACATAAATAAAAAAATAAATTTATTTACCAACAGTACATAAAACACGCACGGTGAAACAATAAAAATGATATGCTAAAAAAATAAAGTTTGTGTGCCTCCTATGGTTGCGCTAAAAATTTCTATTTCAGCGATACGGTACGTCTGCCCAAATATTCTCCTTTACAAAATAAACTATAATATATTGACTATGTCCATCTGGAATAACACACCTTTGATGCAATGTTGCCGGCGATTACCACTCCACATGTACACAAACTTTCCACTTGTGGTTTTTATAATATCTTCTATACTCCTGAGAACGTGACTCTAAAAGACTATTTATATTGGTTTTAACAACAAAGACATGTGCCATCCACCATTCCACATCTCCGGTCCCGCTTGGCAGAATATGGCCCACTCCATCTCAATATGGTTTTGCTTGGAGAATAGCCTGATTTTATTCAGAGATAGACTTTGGGAAACACCGTTTTTACAAGCTTTTATGATATGTATGGGTCAAATTTTTCAAATGAATTTTGGAAAAGTTATCCCCAACTTATATACTGAACTGAAATTTTGCATAGACGTTTGGGTTGGACGACAATCCACGGTGAGCAAAGTGACATCGTTCAAAGTATTATTCGAAACTTTAGCTGAATCTTAACCCATGACTTATCTATTTAATCATTATCTTACAGGCCTCAACAGAACAGAAACTACCAAACCTTCGAAGTTCCCCCCGGTGGTTACAACAACCAAGGACACCAGCCCTTCAACCAAGGCCACTCACAAGATCAGAACTACAACCAACAAGGGCAACATACCCAGGTTTATGGCGGGGGATATAACCAGGGTGGTTATGATAGTATGGGGAGCTTTAACCAAGGAGGATATCAAGGTTAGTCAAAAGAACTTAACAAAAAAGATCTTCCAATCTGTTCAGCATCAGGCAATATCTAATTGAATGGCCATGCTGCGCCCAGGATACTTAAATATAAATTATTCCTAAAAGTCTAGTGATCACTTAGAGATCAGTAAATTAGCTGGTAAATCTCATGTCAACAATTTAATCTTCTGCAACAGGGATTCGACAGTAGATTTGGATAGGTTTTCAGAAACCAAGAGTTTTTATCAGGTCACTACCAACTTTTCATGAAAATCATTACTTCCTAGGAGGCGGTGGTGGCGGCGGTGGCGGCGGCTACAAAAAGCCCTACCAAAACAACCAGCAAGGCTTCCAACAGTCCCAAGGTGGCTACCAGTCCAACCAAGGAGGATACCAGCCGCAGAGCGGCTACCAGTCCAGAGGGGGATACCAGAACGAACACGACGACAGGGACCGGCGCGGCGGCGGTGGTGGTCGCGGTGGATACAGGGGGAGACGTTGACACGAGTAACACCCTGTATGTAGCCTGTAAAGCCATGATGATTACTTAGGTCCTAGGCAAAGTGGCTATTATATCAGCGATAGAGATTGACAAAAAATGAGAATGTAAGGGCCAAAGTACACTCTAAAATGTACATAGCATACTGATTCCTATCTCCACCACGTAATGCACACATTCCTATCAAAATAAACAAAAGATGGGCGGATTCCGTCGACAACGCGTTAATTTGGGCACATCCTATAGAATTTGACGCGTCGCTTCAGTCGACTTTATGATGTGGAGATAGGGGTCGATATGCTATGTACATTTTAAGGCCGATGCGATGCCTCGCTTCGATTTTGTCTCAATGTGCTTTGACCCTCAGGAATTGTCCACGTGGCTGCAGTAGCGCATGGCAACACATACATTTTAAACTTTTTGATGGTTTTTGGCTGGCTTTTTTCGAGAGTTTAATTTTATTTGCAAATAATATCCCTGTGGATATTGTGATATAAAATTGGTGTAGTTTTGTCTCAACTGCCTACGCAACTGGACAATATGTGAAATCATTGACACAAGCGGTCTTCGGATAGTGGAGTGGAGAATTTTATTGTAGTATTGACTATCTCCGCAAAGCTTACTGGGAAGGCTGACTTGATACAATTTTCTGCCAAATACTACAAAAAACATCAGAATCTGTTACATCCGCATACTAAAGAATGTTAAAACCTATCTAAGTATCCGACTAAAAGACTTGTATCTATGGTCATGAAAAAAAATAAACTTGACAATCGTTATTCCTGATAGCAATGTCACTTTGTCTAGTCTCTTTTGTGGTACTTTAGGACGAACGAAGATGGTTTTTGCGTTGATATAGGTACTTTCTGAAATTGAGACGAACGTTTTCGTTGGTCTATGGTTCAATAAAATTATGAATCAAATATGTTTTAGTTTTTTTTTCGTAGGTAAAAGACAGCTGTCATATAAAATTAAAATTATATTGCTTCGATTTCAACAATTTAACAATTTTTTTTTTATCAACGTTAGTAAAAAATATAATTATTATAAACTTTGTCTCTGTCGCCTGAAAATTAAAGTTGCGATATTTTATATTTTGATTGAGCAAAATGTCTTACAGATCTAGTAATTTAAAATTAAATTATGTTTAATGATATATAGCAAGTATTCTGTATGTTATTATTATTACATTATCTTATTAAATAGTAGGCATTCATTTGTATCTGGTATACAGAGATTTTTTACTATAAATATTTAGTAAGCTAGCTATTGTGTCTTAACTTTAAAAAAATTATTTATATTAGTCATAATAAGAACTCGTAAATGAAAACATCCTCCAGTGCAGCAGTAAACAGTTTGGTGGAGATGACGTCTCCCTGTCTCACACCGCACTGCAGACGGATAGGTTCTGAGGTCTGGTCCTGAAGTCAGACTGCCATGGTGGCGTTTTTGTACAAACACTTCAACACCTCGATGTACCGGTAGTCGATCTGGCACCGTTGGAGAGACTGCAGTACAGCCTTGGGCTGTACCATTGAATCGAAAGCTTTCTTGAAGTCCACAAACGCTAAGCATAGAGGCAGGCACAGTTTAATAAACATGCTCCTAATTCGCATGAAACTCTGTAAAAAACACATATCACCACACCACCACTACCACTATTGGTCTCTGCATCACCCAAAGGTCGACTGGTAGAAAATGCCTAAGGCATTAAGTCCGCCTCTGTACGTTTTTGTGCATGAAGTATTAAATAAATAAATATCAATGCAAAAACCATCTCATAAATAATAATATATATCTAATTGAAACTGTTTCTAGCAAAATTACGTTAAATATATCAAATGGCGAGCGACCTATAGATTGATTAGCAAATATAAACTCTATGTTATAAACTATAAAGCAGATAATTGTTATTAATAATATTAACAGCAGGTTGTAACGTTAGAGAGTGCTTTAAAATAAGTATGTTGTGATCAAAATAAGAATAGGGCTGATTCTTGAAACCGTACGACGACCAATCATTGTCTGTATTTGATCTACGAAAAAGGCTCTTACTGCTACGCAATAAAGGCGCTGTCAATGTCTAGTTGTTATCAAGGATATTCAGTTGACTGGTTCATAGTAAAAGCAATAAAACTTAATAGAAGTAAGAGTTTTTCATATTCGTTAGTGGTCACCCTACAAAGATTGTAAGTATACAGACAGGGTTGGGCAATATTTGAATTACTTGTAATTAAAATACATAATTACAAATACATGTTATGTATTTGTAATTCAATTACTTCTTAAAAATGTAAAAAACATATAATATGTAATTGGTATTTCAAATATCTGACGATGAGGTATTTTGTTATTAGTAGGTATTTGAAATACTTACAGCTTCAAAATACATTTGGACAGAAATACATTTAGCGATCTTATTGGGTGCATTCTGCAGAAAATAGCGCCCGATAGCTTTTGTAAGCAAAATGGCGACCGCTAAATATAATAATCTTTAAAGTTGGCAACACTGCACCTGGACTGTACGTCGAATTGTCAAGTATCTTGTCATAACCTAATCCCTGACTGTAGTTTTTAATTTGTATTTTAAATAAAAATAGTTAGAATACTGTATTTTATATTGCAAATACACAACTTAAAAATACTTTATATTTGATATTTTAAATACATGCGAGATAGTAATTTGTAATTTAATTAAAACAAAGCATGTATTTTGCCCAGCTCTGTAATACAACGTATATAAAGGTAAACAATCAGTGCTATTCTTAAAATAATCGCATTTTGTATTGTGGTGTGTCCTTTATGAAACCGGTTTGGTTGAATTTAATATGATTAAATGTTAATTATACTACCATTTTTCATAAATTTTCATTTTACTGTTTTACTGTGGAAGCCCTCTGCCCCAGCTTGGGGTCATAGGATCTTAAGCCAAGTAAGTCAACATTTACTTCTTTTGCAAAATCTAGAAAAAAATCCAGTGATTAATAATTTACTAACTTTTTCAAACAAGTGAATAATTTTTAACCGACTTACCAAAAAGGAGGAGGTTCTATGTTCGACATTATGTATGTTTTTGTGTATGTTCACCGATATCTCCGTCAATTATGGACCGATTTTGAAAATTCTTTTTTGTTTGAAAGAGGATGTTTCGAAATTGGTCCCATTTTAATTTGGTGACGAAGAACTTCGGAGACATACAACAGAACTCTTCAATAAATGTCGGCAAATCTTTAGGGATTGCTGCAATCGCATGTCTGTTTATTGTTCATACCATTTCATAACATAACATCACGCCAGTACGCTCGAAAGGGGTACGCAGATGTCTCATTTCATCGATTATGTTCAAGTTTCATGTTATTCGGGTAATCAAGTACCTATAACGCCAGACGTTATAGGTACTTTCTAAACAACTTGCCAGGTAGGTACAACTAAAAAGGATAAAATAAAAAAAACTTTTTTGCAATAAAATACCACCGACTTCCAAATAAAAAACTACAAAGTAAAAATAACTTTATTTTTGGAAGTCGGTGTCTATATAACAAAAAAATGGTACCTACGAAAGACACCGACTTCCAAAAATAAAGTTATTTTTCACTTTGTAGTTTTTTATTTGGAAGTCGGTGGTATTTTTTTGCGAAAAAGTTTTTTTTATCTCAGAAATAAGCTTAGATTAACCAATACATTGTACATCCATTGTTTTAGAATTTTGCAAAAGACAAAACTGCCTTTCAATACTTAATTTTGATCTTCCACTCTTAGGCCGCATTTCAACCTGCAAGCAACTCGCATGCTCGCAATTTAATTACATTGCGGGACACGATCGTGAAATTTATCACATTTAACTCGGTAGCTCCAAATATAATGCAACTTGCATGCGAGATGGTTTCAGGTGGAAACAAAAATTGGTTTCTTCTAAGCAAGCATGCTACATCGTCGATGATGTGCATCGCTTACCATCAGGTGAGATAGTGATCAAACGCGAGCTTAACAATAAAAATAAAACGTCGCCTTAGGCCCACTTCCTCCACAATTTACTAAAAACATTTAGTGATTCGTGGTGCAAGACAGTTTTTATGCTTGTTCGTGATCTCAAACAAAAAGACAGGTTAAAAGCCAGATAGTTGCCAAAGTTTTGAAATAACTCTATAATATCTCTTAGTAGAGTGCGCGCAAGATAAGTCTGCGCGCGGCCAAAATCGGAACTAATAATTTGTCATTTTTGTCAGGTGTCAAGAGAGTGTGTTGTATTCCGTGTTTTTATTCGTTTTCGAAGTAAATAATCGCCATCATTATTGCCAAAAGTAATTTAAAGTGCGGGCAGAGATGTTTTCTTGAAGTGAACAAGACAATAACAGGCCTACGGTACCGTTTTACAAAGATAGAGCCCGCGTTGCTTATTTGACAGGTAACTTTTAGGGATATCATTATACAAAAATTTCCCTAAATATTCGTACTACCGGTGCCGCTTATTCAAAAATTATTGAAGAAGAAATAAAAAGATTTGTTATTGAAATGGACGGTATTAGCCACTGCAGGGCCATTGTTAAACTAAATTTAACAGTACACAACAACAACAGTAGTACTAAGTATTCAATAAAAGATTTACAATAATTTCAACCTTTTTCATCATGTTTTATGCAACTAGAAAAAGCTAGTATTTAATTATGCATAACTTAAATTGCTTTAAGTTTCGAGTAATGAAAAATGATTATTGATTAAATGAAGGAAAAAAAATGAGTTATGCTGGCAACATTAAGCACGCCACCAGTCGCGCGCAGACTTATCTTGCGCGCACTCTACCTACAAAAAGCAAAATACTTTATTTGTAAAACTGGTCAGTACTTAGGTTTTTATCCACAAATTTGTGAAAAGTATTTAGTATCGCACAGAGACATGAGATACGGTCAACTTAGTGGTAGTAGGAGAATCTTTCGAAAGAATAATAAAATATCATGCGACTCATCTGTGAGACTAGATAATTACAATCGGGGTAACTATCCTGGTTTTACCCTAGTATAGGTCCAAATTCAGCTTCACTATTCAAATTGGAAGCCATTATGAACGTATCAATCGCTGGCTTCCAGTCTAACCAACAGTACCTGGATAGTTCTCGCCAAACTTCTTGGCTGCCCTGAAGTTTGCTACAATGGCTGCTCGGTTTTTGGGTCTATCTGGTGACGCTTGTGACTTTTGACCACGCTTGTAGGTAATTATTACGAGAAAGGTAAATGTGGTTTCTCGCACACAAAAAACAAAATATTACACACAATCTCACACAAAATATTCGCGCGAATTTAATCCGCGCGTCTGTGGCAAGACACAGATTTGTTGCGGCTTTTATACCGCGTGGTTTTATTACCGCAAGTGCTTGCACAATTCCATATGTCGGAGTATCGGCGGCAAAATTCGCGCGGCTAAAAACCGCAGTGCATGCTAAACCTTAGAGTTAGCGAAAAGAGTGCAAAATCAGATTGCAAATAGATCGAATATTTTTGTTGTTAGTATAGCTTAGCTTAGTTATTGTGGTCATAATATCCTCCCGGCCGAATTTCAGTCACTGAGTGCGCAAACACAGGTACACTCTCTTCCTTAGCTCTCATATTCCAATGGGATGCGACATGACTGCAGAGTCGAAGTCAGACGCAATACTTTCAACATTGAATGCTTCTACTGAGAAATTGCTAATGGAAAACACCAATGTGTGTGTCAGTATCCGAATTTGGGATTTGAACTCAGGATCCCCCAATCAGTAGTCGCGCTTGTGACTTCAGAATAATACGAAGTCTGTCAGCTTAGAGTCTGGCTACATTTTTTTAATCTTGCACAAATTCTTGTTTGTACAAGCAAACATGTGTGTTAAGACGGCAAAATGGTATACCGCACACTTGGCTTGCAAAAAACGCTCGTTTGTACAAAATTTATATGCACAACAAGCATGCAAGTCGCTATTGTGTGGACGACATACAGTTTTTGCACAAACCCTTTGCGCATGCAAGTCACTATCGTGTAGACACCATTTTTGTTTTGTAGCCAATTTTTGCACAAACCCTTTGCGCTTGCAAGTCGCTATCGTGTAGAAACCATACAGTTTTTGCGCCAATTTTTGCACAAACTGTGTGCGCATGCAAGATTAAGCGTGTAATCAAACACTTAGATCATCAGGGCAATCGGACGCTCGTTGTGAGTGTTGTGATGGCCACAAAAAGAAACTGATTCCTGATTTATCTCAATATTTTTTTGTATTATAATGCCGAATAGGCAATAATATAATAAAAATTGTAGTTCTAAAAACTAAAAAACACGCTTTATTGGTAAGGATAGTGGGACAAACTGTTTAAACTATTGCATTGTCATCGGTCCTTGATAAGTGTGCAAAGTTTCAAATCAATCCAACGTTTTGAAGTGGGTGAAAATCACGTTCAAAGATTCCGTTACATTGATACATAGATACATACATACCAAGCTAATAAAAGCGTGTTAAAAAGGTATCATAATCGCTACAAGACGCTATGCCTCTGTATTTGTCAAAACAGGCCGGTTACAATTTTTGTTTTTTTTTTGTTTTAATAATAGTTACGGGCCTGTTACCGACCGTCTTGTAGCGAGTAGGTACGCTAGACTATATTATATATATGTATGTTCAAAGAGTATAATAATAAATATGGCATGTTTTTGTCTGTGTTGCTCATTTAAAAGCTCTTAAGTGATTTTGTTTGTGTGAAGTTTAAGTAAGTCTGAGAAGATGTTTACTACAGATTCAGCTGTACGGCAATCCAATGGAAAGACCATAACAGCAATAGAAAATAAAAGATTACCGTCTAAAATATATAATATTTGATTAAAAATTAATTATAGGTATTCTTGTACCAAACTACAAATATGATGTTTTTAAATACTTATAAGAGTTTCGATGTTTTTAAAGGAGATTGGCCATACACAGGCCCCTTACGAGGTATCGTGTCTGCGATTTCAATATTATCCAAAAATAAGATTTATATTTTGTGTTTTTTTCCATCCGTGTCCTTTACTTTTTATGTACAGACAACAACAGATTAGGTTTCTTCACTTGGACATTTGTATGCACCTTATTGCATTGTAATAATAGTTCATTTCAAGAACAGAAACATCGTTATTTCTCGTGAACCCCGCAAAATCAATAAAAAATGTTTTCTAATTATAAATGGCTGTATATTGTAGAAAAAACACGTTATGTGTTTTTTCTACAATATACAGCCAAATTCATCAAGATACAACCATTTTTTCAAAGGGGCCCAAGTTCCCTTATAAAATGGGCCTTCCCCTTACCCGTATTTGCCTAAATACCTATTATAATTAAATTTTCCGCAAGCTCTATTACTTTTTATTTAATTTATACATGAGGCCTTCAAGTAAATTTATAGCAATCCTACTTATATAGGATTGATATTAACTAATAAGCAAAAAATAGTTATTTTTATTTATTATAATGATACAGTGACCTGTAGTTATTGCCCTGATTTACAAGTTTTCTTACTTACCGAATAAATTATATATTACATTTTTATGATTTTATTTGTTTGAGATAATTTCTACTACGGGTGAGCTTTACAAAACGCGCACTTTTAATAACGATTTCAATTAAATATCACACAAAACGATAGGTACCTACATCCAGTGAGAGAATTCAAATAAGCCCAGCGAACCAACTAGCCTCATCAAGCATCATTGAATCTCAGTATGAACCGCTGCTTTATTACATAATGAATTCGGCAAGGCAAAGGGCAAAGATTATGAACATTCGCTCAATCACATAGATGGCAATCCACATAGCGTCTTTCGTCTCGGATGTGATTGGTCGATTGTTTATAGTTGCCCTTAACGCTTTAGCTAATACTATTGGAGATAAATTTAAGGAAAACCAAAAAAAAAAAAATGTGGCAAATAAACACATTTTTTTCTTATTTGCCTTGCCGAATTCACTACGCAATAGGCTGCTAGCCCTTGTTGCCGCGGATACAAGAACGAAGAACCCGCGGCAACAGTCGTTCTCCAGCTCTACAAGAAGAAACATCAACAAAAATAAACCTGAGAAGAAATGATTTCATTCACAACAAGAATCTATACAGTCCACAGTAAAAATCTTTTTAAATCAAGCTTTTAGTGGACTAAAAACTACCCCAAACGAGCCCAGACACGATGACGTTATCATGTCTGGTTAAGGAGTTGCTATGGCCACCTTTGGGCTCCATCATGACACCAGCTCCATAGTGCCATATTATTTCAGTGTTTCCAAAGTTACATAAGAACGCAAAGTTTAATCTTAAGGGTACACTAGTCGACGGCACGAACTATTTTGTGCGCGGGGTTAAAATGCATTTTATATCAACCGACAGCACGTGCGGAAGAGATAGATGCAGTGATGAGCAGTAGGAAGCTAGTTCGCGTACGAATACACACTTGCAAATTTGTAGCGAAATGGATAATGATTTAGGACGAAACCGAGCGCGCGAAATTTTATAAACAGACCTTTGGCAGTCTAGATATCATGAAAAAAGGACTAAATCTATCAGTTCAAAATAAAATTATTTGCATTGTTGAACTACAAATCTAGCCCTGTTTGGAGGCCGTTTTGCAATTTTCCGTCTTCTTATGGTATTTATTCGCGCCCAAAAATGCGTTACAGTTAGTGTCGAAATGTGGAACTTTCGACGCTCATAACTTTCAAACATTTTCTTTTTTTACTTTTTTGCTTCCATACAGGGCTAGATAATGATGAGACGAATTGATATCACTTTTTATTTTGAACGTACATTGTCAAACAGTAGAATAATCCCTAGACTACGTTTGTATGGAAGAATTTTCGACTAGTGTAACCTTAATAGGATACCAGCAGCCTAATAGGGATGATGACGGGGTACGAAACAGCAAATTCTATTTATTCCGTCGGTTAAATTATCAACAATCGGACTAGTAGTTTTGGAGAAAAATGGCAACATGGATTTGTACAAACAATGTTTGGTGCAGCGCCCCCTGGTGAGTTGTCACCGTAACACCTGTCTCAGAACATGCACCAATCAAACCCGAAACCATAACTATAAACCGCATCAAAATCGGACTATTAGTTTTGGAGAAAAATGGCAACATAGATTAGTACAAACAATGTTTGCTGCAGCGCCCCCTGGTGAGTTGTCACCGTAACACCTGTCTAAGAACATGCACCAATCAAACCCGAACCCATAACTAAAAACTGCATCAAAATCGGACTATTAGGTTTGGAGAAAAATGGCAACATGGATTTGTACAATGTTTGCTGCAGCGCCCCCTGGTGAGTTGTCACCGTAACACCTGTCTAAGAACATGCACCAATCAAACCCGAACCCATAACTAAAAACTGCATCAAAATCGGACTATTAGGTTTGGAGAAAAATGGCAACATGGATTTGTACAATGTTTGCTGCAGCGCCCCCTGGTGAGTTGTCATCGTAACTCCTGTCTAAGAACATGCACCAATCAAACCCGATCCCATAACTAAAAACCGCATCAAAATCGGACTATTAGTTTTGGAGAAAAATGGCAACATGGATTTGCACAAACATCCTCTCACCCCAAACGCATATACCGTCTCCGTTACCGATAAAAATTATTGGGCACGTATTTTTTGCATATTCAAATCAATTAAAATTCACCAAGATAAAGCGCATCAAAGTTCGGGAGTGGGGGCTTGTGACGTAACTTCTATGTAAAAAGTGTACAAAGGGTTTACCTTTGTACACTTTGGGTCATGCGTTTGCACTGTATCGTCATATTTTTTTGTTAACGTGACAAAAGAAAAATACGTGGCCAATATTTTTTGTAAATTTAACCTAACGGACTAAAAATATTTTTTTAGTCACCATCCATCCAGCAAGTGAATTCGGCAAGGCAAATGGTTTGACCGCCATCAATCGACCAATCACATAGACGGAAATCCACATCGCGTCTTTCATCTTGCATGTGTTTGGTCGATTGATGGCGTTAAAACCCTTTGCGTTGCCGAATTTACTTACGCAATTGGGCTGCTGGAAGATATTGAAAAATCTACTTCTGCATTTTTTGTTTATTAAATTTAGAAACACCTGGTAGGGTTTGTTAATTATTTTACCAAAAATCCCCACTAGGTTGAGTTTATATAACTAGTGGGGATTTCTGAAAAATAAAATAACGATCCCCACTGGTGGGGATTTCTGGAATAAACCAATATTAAGCTTGTAAAAAGTGAAAGACTGTGCGATTGAGAATCAATCACGCCTCAGGATTAGGACAGGATACTTTTTATCTCGGTGGTATGTTGGTCTTAGAATTATTTTCCAGAATCACAAGGGCGAAACCGCTAGGAAAAGCTAGCTAAAAAGGGAAATAATTAACTGGGCGGAAAATATACAGAATGGGCGACTATTATACCAAGTAACTATTTATCCGGTTTGAGTAATACCTTTTAGGTTTGAGCTGCAGTAATAATATTGTTACAAGTTTGTATTTAATGTAATTATGCATTGTACATATTATGCACAAGTACAAAGACGGACTTAATGCCTTAGGAATTTTCTACCAGTCGACCTTAGGATGGTGCAGAGATAAAATATGGCAGGTGCAACTAATGAAAGAAAACAAATAGAAAAAGTAATATAAATAAAACAATTTAGTATAAATATATACTTAGATACATACATACATATAAATAATGTTATTGAGAAACTGAATGCAACAAATTAACTCTGTGATGATTCTGCAAACTTCTTGCGAATGTGCTCGCGTGCCTTCAATTTGAAAGACAACCGACTGGTTGCCATCCTGATGTTCTGAGGGAGCGCATTCCAAAGGGAAATCGCCTGGACAAAGAAGGAGGCATGGATAAACCCAGAGCGGTGAGAGGGACATAGTAGAAGACGATTATTGTTTGAGCGAAGATTTTTACTGTAGGCAGAACAAAGGAATTGGACATGTGAAGTCAGATAAGAAGGAGAAGTGGGTTTATCAATAAAAGATAAGTATTTTTGGGGTTTTCTTTTAGCATATTATTCATTTGTAAATAGCAAAACAATCGACGAGGCAACATTGTTGTGCAGCGCGGGGTTTTCGTGTTATTAACGAATTAGAGTGAGCGAGCTTTAAAGTCGCCTGTATTCGCCCACTTACCCCCGGTTTCTCAACACTCGATTATCGGGCTGTTAACGTAATCGACGAATAATCACCGGTTATCTGCTATGATTGGCTGTTGGAAATTCATTGAACCAATCAGAGCAGATAGCGCGTGCTTGACAATTTGTCACATTAATTATTTTGTTAGCGTAAGGACAGATTCGCTTTACGCCAGATTCGCGTTAAGACACATTCGCTTAAAGATAGAAGTATAGTCGGATAAAAAATATTTTTATTCATTAATACGAAACATCAGAGAACATTAAAAAACCTTACAGGCATCATTACTAACCAAAAATAAAATCCCTGTACAAATTTTGAATCCTATTTTTTTTTGCGATAATTTAGTGTTGAGAAACCCGGCCTTAGTATTTCAGTACTTTTGACATCTTTAATTTGAACTTGTTTCCGTTCGTTTAAATACAATCCTAAATAAGCTTTAATACATACATACATAAACTCACGCCTTTTTCCCATGGAGATAGGCAGAAACTACAGAACACCACCTGCTACGATCCTTACATACTTCTTAATAATTTAATTAAAATGTTCAAAATTATATAAAAAAAAAATATGGAGAAATAAATAAATATAAATAAAAAAAACAAAATCACATTCACTAATATCTTTAATGCTATAAAAAATATTTACATATCATAAAGTTCCTGTCATTCTAATTTCAATTTTATACCCGTGTGACGGTTACGGAAAACATGAGAAAACCGGCATGACCTAGAACCAAAAATTCAAAGACTTGTGACATACACCAACATGCACTGGGCCTGCGTGGTGGTTTACGGCCCATTCCCTCTCACAGAGAGGAGGCCTGTGTCCCAGCAGTGGGAACATTAAAAGACTGAGGATGCCCGTGTAAATAAAATGCATATTACAAGTCTTCAGTGCTCCACTTATACGCCTCTTCTTCCTGGGCCTTGCGTTTACTTTGCTGGTCGAAGAATTTCTTCTCATAGCCGTTGGAACGGTCGACTCCGTCCCAGCGGTAGCCGGGACGTAAGTTGAAACGGTTTGGCGGGAACTGGCCTTTGTATATTGGTTTTTCTGTGGATAGAACAAGAATAATTATTAAATGTTCCATAACAAAAGAATTAAATCAATTGTAACTGGATGAGCAGAGTTGTAAAACGTAATTTAAGGGTACTGCAGGTTTTATGAACACAAGTAAAATTTAAAAAAAAACCCAAAACATTTACATTTCATGCTTTTTAAACTACATAATTAATCTAGTAGTAGACACGCTTCAATCGACAATCTATCGAACACTTATTGATGGCACGATATATTTTCTAAAACACCCCGATTCAAATAGTAAAACGCCCATAACTTTTTAAAGGCTGAACCGATTTTCATCAAACAGCTAAGAACACTCAAAAAATCTAAATCAAATATTTTTATTTTACATAGGCCTACATGGGCACTTATAAAACGTCGACAAAAGGTGCACGGTTCGGGTTAGTTGTTTCCTATGGAGAAGAACCGGCAAGAAACTCCATGGTTACTCTTTTAATTTTTTTTGTGTTTACAACATTTCCATGTTACAGCATTAGTACTTGGATATGGGGGGACAACGTAGGCCCGACAATAAGTCGTACGAAATTGAAAAAAAACAAACAAAAAAAATAATGTACGAATAAAAAGTTAACAAATGTTAACAATCATCTAGAAATCTAGAAAGCCTACAATGTTCACACATTCACAATCGGTAAAAGAATCTATACAAAGGTAAAAAAAAAAAACAACACTAAATTTAACATGTAGCACAAATACTGTAAACAGTGCTGTAACTATTCTTAGCAAAGGGCTATAATGATGATTGAAAAAAATTGTAAAAAGTCTAATTAAAAGAGAAAAAAAATAAGATTGAGAATAGTTAGAGATATCCATTAGTATCACTCAATAAATAAAGTCACCTTTCAAACAACAAAAAAACTAAATCAAATCGGTCCATCAGTTTAGGGGATGATGTTTATGATGCCTGACAGATAGTCTGGCAAACGAAAGTAGAAACTCGAATTATTTGCAAACTTTTTATATGGCAATGCTATACTAATGTCAACCCCAATTTTCATTATGACGCTACTAAGTTGATACTTTGTTTTAATTCGTAATCACTATTGATATTTTTGTAAAAACATTTTCTCTATTTAATCATTTAAAAATTTTCTTTATTAATGTAGAAAATAATGATTCTTGTGACTTTTATGAATCTTTTCACATGAGAGTCTTAGATTCAGATTTTGATTGATAGTGAATAAACCAAAATTATTATAGAATACTGTTGCTTTTTAGGGTTCCGTACCCAAAGGGACAAAAATAAAAACGGGACCCTATTCACGATCCGTCTGTCGTGTCTGTCTGTCACCAGGCTGTATCTCATGAACCGTGATAGCTAGACAGATGAAATTTTCACAGATGATGTATTTCTATTGCCGCTATAACAACAAATACTAAAAACAGAATAAAATTAATATTTAAGGAGGACTCCCATACAACAAACGTGATTTTTTTGCCTTTTTTTGCTCGATATTAATAACGACAACAGGTAGACGCTTGAAATATTCACAGAATATTTAGTTGTATATTCACTTCAGAAAATAATAATTATTAAATGAAAATAAAATAAATTAAGGGGGCTCCCATACAAAAAACGTGTTTTTTTTTGCCGTTTTTGCGATAATGGTGCGGAAACCTTCGTGCGCGAGTCCGACTCGCACTTGGCCAGTTTTTTTTATTCAGATTGATATATCTAAAGTATTACCTACCCAAATGTATCTATAGTATTTTTAATCAGACGAAGTAATATAAATAATTCTAAAGTATCAAATTAGGTTATTCCAGGTTTTGCATACTAGTTTTTGGGGTTGCTATGCTGATATTTTTTAAATACGCCGCGCTTTTTCAGTCTCTACTTTCGTTTGCATATCACAAATATACAGGTACACACGTCAAACTTATAACACCCCTCTTTTTTCCGTCGGGGGTGAAAAATGCGTATTGCGGCAAACTTTCATAAGTTGTTAGATTGACGAATGACCATGGCTAGAGCACAGATAATATAATACTAACATACAGATGCCTTCATCCCACCACCACACAAAGAAACCGTACTGATTATTTTTTTGTAAATCGATCGCGTTCGGTTCCGTTCCACGGCGATAGATAGATCGTGTTAGCAGCGACTTGCAAGTAAAAGGGATTACTCGGTTCGTGAATATTTTTCTTAAAATAGTGTGACGATTTGTTTTATAGTATTTTTTTGCACGTTTTTACAGTTTCATTGCACTAAAATGTGTCACAATACAAATGAAAAAAATCGAGTGGAATCAGTGGAATGCCTCAGAAATTTAAAACCGCGCCATCTATTGGCATCAATTTTAAATTATCTGTTCAAGTAATCTTTGAAATGTGAATGAAGAGCCCAATATTCCATAATTTTGTGGTTAGGAAAGTTGATTAAACAAGAACATACAATTTTATGTTCGATTCCAGAAAATGTTAATTTGACACTTTCGATACAACAATTCCATAACAAATCGGTAAATATCGCGCCATCTAGTCTGATTTATTTGAACCAAATTTTCTTTCTTAGCGCTGGGACCCAATGGCTAGAGTAACCCGCACTAAAATGATAATTTCGCCGCAGTCGCAGTCATAAAACTCGTGTCATCTCACTGCTGAGTCTTGTGTCACAGTAAAGTGGTTTCTCTAGCGACATTTCCCTCATTATAGTATTTCTAGACAACATAAAAAAAATATCTCTTACTAACCTGGTCCCAACTCTCCTCTCTCCCTCTTCCTATCTCTCATATACTTCAACATGGGATCTCCTGCTCTCTCCACCTGTTTCAGGCTATCTTCTAGATCACGATCATCCCTGAGACGAGCCAATGGTTTGGAAGACTCGTGTATAAAGTCTTGGACACGAGCCTCTTGGTCTTCAAGCTGTTTTATACTGAAATTAAAGTAAGAATTTGAATTAAGGTTCCCCTAGTCGACGGCACGAACTATTTTGTGCGCAGGGTTAAAATGCATGCCATGTCATCCTACAACACGTGCGAAATAGATAGATGCTGTGATGAGCAGTAAGAAGCTAGTTCGTGTATGAATTAGCACTCTTGCAAGTTTGTAGCAAAATAATGATGATTTAATAAACAGACTTTTGGGAGTCTAGATATTATAATAAAACGACTAAATGTATATTTTTAAAATAAAATTATTTGCATTCTTGAACTACTAATCTATCCCTGTATGGTGGCCGTTTTGCTGCATTTTCCTTTTTCTTATGGTATTTATTTCCGCCCAAAGATGCGTTAGAATTAGTGTTGAAATATGGAACTTTCGACGCTCATAACTTTCATTTTTTTTTTCTTTTTTATTTCCATACAGGGCTAGATAATGATGAGTCAAATTGATATAATTTTTTATTTTGAACGCACATCGTCAAACAGTGGAGTAGTCCCTAGACTACGTTTGTATGGAATTATCGACTAGTGTAACCTTAAGACGCCTCATTCAAATCCACATTGACCTTTGCCAAGGGTCGGCTTCCACCCACACACACTAGATGCAGCTAAAAAGCAGGATTTACCCGACTGCCAAAGGAGGGTTCTTTACATGGAGCAACTGTCACTGCCTCGGTGCTTTTCTGGTGGTCGCCACTGTTGGTTCTGGCTTTCAGGAGTTGCAGTGGGATTGTGTCACTGCCACTTAAGTTTGGTTGTCAAACTTTTCAGCTTATGACTACCAGTAATGACTCAAAGATTTATGAATAACTGCCTGGACTAGAGGCTTGGCGTGCTTTCCGTGGAATGGATGGGTCTCGGTTATGTGATAGTAGCTGAAGCGAAGCTTAAGGTGTGCGGCTTTTATTACTTTTCCAAGAGACTGTACTTGATAAAATTTTACAAGTTTTATTTTATGAAACTGGGTCAGTGTCAATGGCTGATTTATTGACAAAATAATTACATGACGCTGGCAGAATAAATATTCGTCATCGGCTCAGTTGCCAAAGAAGAGAAACAACAAAAAGTTAAACTCACCCCTTAGACCATTTCTTATATTTTTCATCTAATTCCTTCTGTCGCTCCGCTTTTTCTTTTAACTTTTGCCTTTCTTCTGAGGTTTCCCTTTTGCCTGGAAAATGTATAATATTCATTAACATATTGACTACCAAAAAGTAAAACACTCATTCATACTAAAAATTTTTTTGGAAACAAAATTTATGTTATAAATAAAGAAACTGATGTGTATGTAAAATTTTACTTGTAAGCCTTGATTACACCAGTACAGTTGAAGCTAAATAAATGCTTGTAAAAAAATTTTAAGTGTTGGCAGATATTTACTCACTTTTCCTCGAAACAACCTGAGCATTTCTTCCCGAAACTTCATCAGTCATTTTATTGAAAACCTCTTCTTCCCGTTTCCTAAAACTCTCATTTTCATGCCTCAACTGTTTAGCATCTTGCAATCCCGCCAATTTGCCTTCTAGAGTCTTCGCCATTTTTTTGTTCGATGGTGGGGGACTATCATTGCCTCTCTTACTCCTGTCTCTTTCTGAGGTGTCCCTGTTTTCCCTCCTAGGAGGAGATTGGTCAGAGTCACTGTTGAATCTTCTTTTATTATTTTCTGGAGGTTTTTTGTTCTTTCTTGGTGGGGACATTGATTTGTCTCTCCTATTCTTTCTGGGTGGAGATTGATCAGAATCTGAGGAATGTCTGTGTTTACGAGACTTGTCTTGCCTTGGATTGCTCTGATATCTTTCAAGCCTATCTTTGTGACTTTGCCTCTGAGGTGAGTATCTCTGCTTTTTAGGTGGCGACAAGAATTCTGGTGATTCGCCACGCCTCTTGCTATCTCCTTTAGATTTCCTTGGAGGAGACACATCAGAATCGTAATTTTTCTTTGATTTCCTAGGAGGAGAATCATGACTTTTCCTCGATTTTCTAGGTGGAGATTGGTCTGAATCATAATTCTTTTTAGATTTTCTGGGAGGTGATGCATCTTCTGTTCTAGGTGAATGTTCTGATTGTGATGGCTGCAATGTAGCAGGGTCTTCTGGGGGGAAATCTCCCCACCGGCTAGGTTTGCGCACTCTCTCCCTCGGTTTTTCTGTTCTGGGAGGTTCCTTACTGTCATTTCTATTGCTTTTTACTTTTGTAGGGGATCTGTCATCATTCTTTCTTCTTGGAGATTTTTCATAATTTTTTCTTCTAGGGGATTTGTCGCCATTTTTCCTCTTCGGTGATCTTTCACGACTTTTTCGTTTTGGAGATCTGTCATCACCTTTTTTCTTAGGAGACCTATCATCATTTTTCCGTTTATCATCATTTCTTCTTTTAGTAGATTTATCATGTCTTTGTTCAGGTGATCTATCGTCTATTCTCTTAGGTGATCTATCATAACTTCTTTTATCATCACTCCTCTTTTTAGTAGATTTATCTTGTCTTTGATCAGGTGATCTATCATCTCTTCTCTTAGGAGACCTATCATAACTTCTTTTATCATCAGTCCTCTTTTTAGGAGACCTGTCATCCCTTCTTTTAGCAGAATTATCATGTCTTTCATTTGGTGATCTATCATTATGATTTCTTGATCGGTCATTTTTGCTTTTAGGGGATCTATCATCATTTCGTTTAGGAGACCTAGCATCGCTTTTTCTGGGAGGACTAAAATCACTATCACTGTCATAATTTTTTGAAGATTTTGCCGTGTTTTCTGTATCCTGTTTTCTTGGAGGAGACACATCAGAATCATTCTTCTGCCCATCTTCATCTTCAGAGTCACTGTACATTTTGCCAAAGATAAGTTCATTTTCTTTCTCAGACTGTTTTATATCAGTCTTTATTTCTTCTACTTCTAGTTTACTGTTGAAGCCGTCATCCTGTGAATACAATTTTTGTTATTTTCTAATTTTCTGTTGTTCTAGTGAACAGCATGTTTCAATTTCCTGAAACGTGAAACCAGTTTTCTTAAAATTAAGTTTATCATTATGATATCCTGTCTATTGGTCTTGTTTTCATTTATAGTCATTGGGTGCTGTAAATATGATTTGGCAGGCAAACCTATTTGATTGTATTATTTGTCAGCAAAGCTACATTTGCCATATTATTACAATCAATCAATTCAATTTAGTTTTTGAAGTACCCAATCAAGTAATGAATAGACATTGAAGATAAATTAAACTCAATTGCAAAAACAAGTTATCTAGGTAAGTATATATTTCTGTTTAGCTAGCTTTTTCCCTCAGCTTCGCTGCCTATTATGTAGAAATTGTGCATTTTTTCTGGTAACAAAATCTAGCCTACAACACCCAACGATAGCATAGCTTTCTTTCAGTGAAAGAATTTTTGTAATCAAATCACTATTTCCAGACCTTTATAAACATACCATTTTAACTCTTGACAATATTAGTTAAGATTAAAATTACATTACCAAATACAGTGAAAACCTATTATAGGGACTTTGCTTAAAACATCATCTGCCTAGCCTTTTTCCCAATTATTGTTGGGGTCGGCTTCCAGTATTACCGGATTCAGCTGAGTACCAGTGTCTTAAATGGAGTGGTTGCCTATCTTACCTCCACAACCCCAGTAACTGGGTAACACGATACCCCTTGGTAAGACTGGTGTCAGGTCTCAAGCTTCTGACTACCCGTAACGACTGTCAAACATCTTCAAATGACAGCCAAAACCAACGGCTTAACGTGCTTACCGAGGCACGAAGGAAACTCGGTATGTTGAAATGGTCACCCATCTATGGACCGACCTCGTCAAGCGTTGCTTATACTTGAAGATCGACCCGTGCGGCTGTTATTATTTAGCCAAGAGCTCCTCTTTTTACAAGGCCATATGTGTAATTATTTACATTTATAATGACTAACTGCTATAACAACAGAGGAGATTTGAGCATTCCCTTTAATGTGGTATTAATTAAAAGATTTTTACTGTACTGAATTTCTTAAATTATGATGTTTTCTATAACTGACCTGGTTGATAATCTTCCATTTAGAGCTAGAACTGAACTGCTCCGCTTTCTTAACTTCCTCAGGCCTGTCATCAATGATACCAGCTATCTGTGGGGCATCCTCGCCTTGGTCGAACACATCCAGTTCGTCACCATCGAGGGTACGAAGCTTTGACAAGTCAATGTCATCATCTATGATTTTTAATCTGAAATTGAATTCATAAGTGGTCAAACCTGAGTCTATCATCAATACAAAAAAACATTTATATTAATTTCGCCGAAAGATGTTCACTGATGGACATGGACACATGGCCTCCCATCAAGTGAAATCGCATCAAAACGTCACGACGTGCTTCTAACAGACGATTTAAAGAGATATTCAGAGTTATTTAAGCTGATTACCTTGTTGGTATCCCCTTCTTAGAAAGGCAGCTTGATAATAAAAATAATACATTATATACAATAATAGTTAGTTTGTTGATTGATTTGATGTATTTTGAAGGCATAGTGGTTACATCCATTATGCCAATAACATATATATGCTGGCTATGATATTGAACTTTTACATTACAAAATCATTAATTTAAAAATCTGAAAGTGTGTATGTTTGGATGATTTATTAATCAATAGCGCTTCAATGGCTGAACGGATTTAGAAGACATTCATCACTCAAGTAGACCATGATGTGGAGTAAGACATAGGATACTGTTATCGCAAAAGTATGCTCCCGTTGAAAAATTGTTCACCTTCCCGCAGGCCTAAACTTTGGGAAATGTTTTATGGTACTTGTGCACAAAACTTGATCAAGGTGTGTGTGCTACATACTTCTGCCTACTTTTATGGGAAAAACCGCCATATTGCTGTGTTAATGTGACACATTTAGTGTGACTGTGTGAGTCAGGATTGTTCCAGTTAGTTTTATATTCAAACTAACCTATAATAATGTATGCGAAAACATAATATAGGAGGGAAACGTTATTGCAAGTCAAATGGGACTTAACAAAAATCGATTTTGTTAGGTTATGCTATGAAACGATATTGGTGTCTCGTTCCAGCGACTGAAACTATATTATACAATGAATTGTTTGAGTATATCTCAGAAAAACTTAATCCAAATTAGTATATCATACCCAGTGCCTTTGACGGCCTTTTTCTTCTTCTTTTTTTTGTCTCCTGACGGTCCAGCAAGATATTTTTGTAAATACGCTTTTTGATTTATATTTGTAGACATTTTATTTGCTTTGATGTTTTAATTTAATAATAATATATATACTTATTAGAAATAATCTTTACGACGACAAAACGAGAACCAAACACATTTTTTGACATTTAATCTGATTGACGTTTTTTTTTTTTTTTTCAATTTATTTAACGGCCATGGATACAAGTCCTTAAAGCCTAACTTAACTATTTAAAACAAATCTGTATTACAATTTTCCTACAGTACTAACAATGAATTTATACAAAGGTTTAAAATACAAAGATTCTGATAAAATTGTTTGCAAATCGTTCGGCACTTCCTTAACGCATACACTTTGTAACTCTGACACTAAGACCAAACGTTCAAAGTTAAATTTTTGACACTTCATTATTATATGATCAAGGTTAGCGACCTCGTTGACACAACAATCACACTTTCCTTCAGGTATAATTTTCAGTCTTGCTAGATGAGCTGGAGTTTTACAGTGGCCAAATCTTAATCGATTAATTGTAGTTATGAAATTTCTGCTATCAGCGTCTTTGTTTTTATGATACCAGGGTCTTAGCGGCGGGACCTCCTGAATTTTTGTGTACCACTTGCCTTTTTCTTGGCTTATAATTTTCCAATACTCATGCCATAATATTTTTAAGTTCCTAGATAACTTTTCATGATAGTCTGTAAAAGGAACTTTAAGCAAAGCAGAGTGATCTTCATCACAAACTCCTCGGGTTGCCCTGTCCACCATTTCGTTGCCAGAGATACCACAGTGAGAAGGTACCCATTTAAATTTAATACATTTGCCTCTTTGTCTTAACTCTAATAAAGTTTGCCTAATGTTAAACAAAATAAAATTCAGATTATATCTATAGGAATTAGTTTCTAAAGCTAACAAAGCACTTTTACTATCTGATACAA
Source organism: Orthosia incerta (assembly GCA_948252205.1). Lineage (NCBI taxonomy): Eukaryota > Metazoa > Arthropoda > Insecta > Lepidoptera > Noctuidae > Orthosia > Orthosia incerta. Next base: position 8,804,764 of record OX411761.1, read on the forward strand.
TTACAATTTTAGAACTATTTACAGAATTTACATACAATAATGCTTTATATATTGCATAGCATTCAGCTGTAAAAATACTACAATTAGAGTCTAATTCAAAGCATTTGGTTTCTTTTACTTGTGGATCATAATATGCTGCAGTAACTCTATTCAAAACTTTTGATCCATCTGTATACAATTTATAAATATTTGGTTGACTGTGTAGGTACTCTAGAAATTCAGACTGGCCAGAAACCTTTTCAAAATCAATAATAATAAAATCACTATTTATACAGTTATAATCAATTGTATATAGTGGTAATAAATTTGAAGAGTATACATTATTGGTTAAAGTTTTGATATTTAATGTTATACATAAGATTTCTGGTAAATGTCCAGACACAAGCTGTTGAGCATTTATAATGATATTATTAGTTAAGTTGTTTGGAAGAGCCTGTTTTGGTAAAATCCTGTTTAAAACAAATAAATTTTTAGTAGCCAGTAATTTAAGACAAAATTTTTCTGCGATCTGTAAACGTCTGAATTTTAGTGGTATTATACCTGATTCAGACTCCATTGCATTTATTGGTGTTGAGCACATGGCTCCAGTGATAATTCTAAGTGCTTTATTTTGTAAAATGTCCAATTTTCTGAGGTGACTAATATTTGCATTCATATATGCTATAGAACTGTAATCAAAATGACTCCTAACAATACTCTTATATAGCATAGCCAGAATTTTTGGATCTGAACCCCAATGAATACCTGCTAAAGAACGTAAAATATTTAGTCCTTTGCTGGCATTCCTTAAAATGATGTCAATATGACTTTCAAAAGTTAATTTAGTATCTAGACATACACCAAGAAATTTCTTTTCATGTAACCAGTTCAACAAGTTATTATTAAAATAAATAGAAGGAATTTCATCAAGTTCAATGAATTTTTTACTAAATAACATAGCACCACTTTTGCTGACATTAATATCTAGTTTTAAACTGTTGTAAAAACTATGAACCTGATGTAAACCCTTGTTCAAGTTACTTATGGCCTTATTTATGTCTTTATTTACACTATAAACAACAATATCATCAGCAAACAATAAACACTTAACAGAGGATTCTGTTAAATATTTATTAATTTGTGAAGTATATAAATTATATAACAATGGAGAAATAGTAGAACCCTGCATTGTTCCTTTATACACGTGTCTAGGTCCATGTAAAATATTATTATATTTAACATACATTACCCTATCATACAGAAATGTGAATATCCATTTACAGACTTTACCTGGTACACCAATATCACTTAAGATCTGAATAAGTACAGAAGGATTAACATTATCAAAGGCCCCACTAACATCAAGAAAACTACAGGCTGTATAAGTGTGGCTATGAAAGGAATTTTTGATATCTGATATAAGAGACAAGAAATTTTCTGCTGCAGATTTACCTTTGCGGAAACCAAACTGTTGTTCAGGTAAGATGCTATGTTTTTCACTATAGTACTCTAATCTAAATTTTAGCATACATTCAAATAGCTTACCTAAGCAGGATGACAGAGATATTGGTCTATATGAATTACAATCATTTTTTGGATTTTCAGGCTTTAAAATTGGAATCACACACTGAGTTTTCCAAGAGTCTGGGACAGATTCCGATAACCATAACAAGTTGTAAATTTTAAGTAATGTTAGTTTTGCTTTAGTATGGAGGTTACGAATTAATTTATAGGATATGTCATCAAGACCAGGAGTAGTATCCTTTCTAGATTTAAGAGCAATATTGAATTCACTTAATGTAAAAGGCTCTGATAAAAAGCGACTTTCAGTGTTTCCAGCTAATTCAAAAATGTATTTTAACCTTGTTGTGTCAATATCTTTTTCAGGTGGAGACATAGGAGCATATTTGTCAAGGAAAGAGGGAATCCATTCATCATTTTTAGGAGGTTTTCTAAATGCCACGCGTTTAAATCTACGGATGTAGTTCCAAATCATGCTAACAGGTGTGTATCTATTGAAAGCTTCACATAACAATCTCCAACCAAGTTTCTTTTTATCACCAAGTAATTTCTTTTTTTTTCGCATCAACCTTCTTATATTGTATATAATTATCTATTGTAGGATAGGATGTATAGTTTATCCATGCTAATTTACTATTATTGACAGCAATGGAACATTCATTGTCCCACCAGGGAACTGGTTTTTTAATTTTATATGATGATTTGTTCACAATTTTCGGAATATGCTGCAGTTTTATATTGTTCAGTATATCACAAAAACTGTTATATAAATCCATTGATCTAGCTGTTGTAAAGTTTAAATGATCAAATGCTTTTTCACTTTCAGAGTTATACCTGGACCAGTCAGCCTGGCTATATATGAAGCGTTCCGATGGACAACCTATCTCATATTTTTCTACAGAAGTCTGAATATTTATAATTGTTGGAAGGTGATAACTACCCATTGGATCGTCATGCACTTTCCAGTCACATAAAGGAGCTAGAACAGGACTCACACATGATATGTCTATAGCAGATGGATTATGATGAATGGTGCCCACAGTAGTTGGAACTCCTGTATTTAAAATGCAAAGATCACACTCATCTAATAAATTATAGACCTCATTACCTCTCGAATTCGATGACAAGCAACCAAATGCAACATGATGTGCATTTAAGTCACTTAATAAAATGTTTGGCTTGGCCAAATCGTCAATAATCTTTTTTAATTTTCTACATTTAAATCGACCTCTTGGAGGACTATATGCACTAAGTATAGACAAATCTCCTACACCAGTCTTAATAATAATAGCAACTGTTTGAAGATTATCATAGTAAGGAGTATGAACCACCTTGTATTTACAAGTATTCTTGATTAAAATAGCGACCCCGCCATAACCATTAGGACCATTCTGTTTTATAATATCATAGCCTGAAACACTGAAAGTGCTCCCTTCTTTGAACCATGTTTCATTCAATGAGCAAACGTCTATATCATTATCAGAAAGAAAGTTAATTAATAATGGTTTTTTATTATTAGCACTCTGGATATTAAAATGAGCTATTGTTATATATGTCTTATTGTAAGTTTTGTTATAAGATCTAATATTATCCATTAAAGTAAATTAGATAGAAAAACATCTTTTATTTTATTTAAAGTCATCGGCTCTGTTCCAGATGAATTTGCTAATGCTACTAAGGACTTAACTATGGCATTTAAAATTATTTCATTATTAGCAATTTGTTCAATTTCATTCTTTTTTTCTACTACTACATTGGTTTTTTTATTTACAAAAGTAGAGTCATTTACTACATTATCAGAGTTATTTACAATTTTATTTACATTTTTATGTGCAGGCTTAGATTTTAAAATAGGGAAATTATTATCGTCTTTAGCTACAGAGGCAAATGTTCTGTGTTGGTTTAATATTGAATTGCGTTTTTCTTCTAATTTCTTCTTTTTAATCGGACAATCCCGAGATATGGCAAGGTGGGCCCCACCGCAGTTAATGCATAATAAGGTATCTACCAAGCATTCCTTATATAAATGATTTCCTGCACATGATGAACACATTTGTTCGCTTCTACATATTTTCGCAGAATGATTGAATTTGAAACATTTGTAACATTGCACCAGAGGTGGAATGTAAGCATTTACTTGGTATCGAAATAAATTTATAAAAACATATTTCGGTAAAGTTGTAGATGAAAAAGTGATAGCTACTGTTGTCAAAGGAACTAATTTTCGGTCAGCATCTCTCTTCATAAATCTTTTTATTGAGATCACGTCTGCATCGGATGTAATATTTCTATAGATTTCCTCATTGGACATGTCAATGGGAACGAATTTGATAATGCCCACTTTCTCCACCAAGTGGGCGGGGATGAAGGCACGAAGTTTATACTTAATTAAAAAGTTGTCTAACTTTAGAAAGCTGTTAGCTGCAGCTGCTTTCTTGAATATAATGCCCACCTTAAAGGCATTTATACGATAAACGCTTGTTATACCCTTTACATTATCGGTAAATAATTTGGTAAGTTTTATGGGGTTTTTGTTACCAAGTTTTTCCTTTTCTTTAGATTCCACGTAGACTGTATAGTCAACATTGGAGGTATTTTCAAGAAAAAGTCTTGTATAATTAGTTTTAAAATACATTTTGTACCTTTCCTCATCTGTTGGGTTGGATATCTTCGGCATTTTTCTTTTACGATCCGAGGAATCATCATCCCCGTCACTGTCCGACCCCATTTTGGGGCGAAAACGTGTCAAAAACTATTAAATTAAAACTGTTTTCCTTACTTTAAAACGAAAATAAAATGAAATTATTGGAGACAAAATTTCAAGCTCCCGCTTAATTTGACTTCCCGCCAAAAAGTCATCTGATTGACGTTGACGTCAGTGTTGCCAGTGGCAGATAAATATTACATGAGATATCTCAAAGAGTTACATTTTCATGAGAAACGTCACATTACCTTATTTTTAACCGACTTTCCCAGAAGGAGGTTCTCAATTCAGAAGTTTTATTTTTTTGTGGTCGGGCTTAACTCTGTCATATAGATTTGCAAAATTCTTTTTTTGTTCGAAAAAAAATTATTCCGAAATGGTCCTATTTAAATTTGTTAAAGATCTGATGAAGAACTTCGGAGATATACAACAAAACTCTTCAATAAATAAAGGAAAATGTCTCGGGATTGCTGCAATCGCATGTCTGTTTACTGTTTACACAATTTCATAACAAACCATCAAGCCAGTATGCTCTAAACGGGTTATGTTCAAGTTACATGTTATTCGGGTCATCTATTCTGGCATCGCTGTGGGTATTACGTATAGTCCTAGCACACGTCCAGATTTGGTACGGCCGGACTAACTCCACCCACAAATCCGAAGTGAATAATAAAAACATTTTTACCAAAAAATATTTAGCCGACTTCCAAATAAAAACACGTTTTGTTGTCAGTTTGTAGACTACAAAAAAGTGAAAAATAACTTCAATTCAGTGTTGCCAGTGGCAGATAGTCAAATATTACATGAAATAACTCAAAAAGTTACAAAACTGACAAAAGATACATTACCTTATTTTATGTGGGAAACGACATTAATACCTACGCTTTCTCGCTCGCCGGAGTAAGCGGGATGGAAGATTTAAAATATACGTGAGTGAGTATGCAATACGTCACACAAATTGACGTATTGCATTATTCACGATGTCTCAAAATCAAGTGCGAGAGAGACGACGAACGAAAACTGCCATAGAAGCGTTCCGTTCACGGAGCACACAACCAGTTCCGTTGCTCGATTATTTTTTTGTTTGCTGGAAAATATTTAGATATTTTTATTAAGTTCTAAAAGTTACGTAAAAGTTACACTTTGAGTCGAGTTACATGGAGGTTACATGAGAAGGTCAAAAGTTACGTAAAATGAAACAAAAGTTATAGCTCTCGCCAAACTTCTGGGCCGCCCTGAAGTTGGCTTTTCGCATGCGCGAGGCACGAAAAGGTGCTGTTTTTGTATGAGAAATGAGCACTGACCTCTATCATACAAGTACGCTGGACTAAATATATTAGATGAAATGACAGTTGATTTTTGTGCCGAATTAAAGCGCCCCACTCGAGGTTCTCAGGAACTAAAATTGACACATTTAGAGATAGGTTAATACCGATATTTCTCAAGATTAGGTAATACTAATATATTCGCCTGGAACTATTATATTATTTTAACTAATACGAGTTTAAGAGTATTAGTAATATTTTTAAATTACACTAATATCAAAATAGTAGATTTGGCAAGGCGTATCACTCATCTACTGTATTGACTTCTCATAATATGTTGCAACTAAATATCTCATATTGGTATTAGTGATGAATGTTATATGAATGCCTAATAATCAGTAATAATATGTTAAAAAGCAATGTGTAATACTAAATTCTGGAATCATCATCATGATCATCCTCAGTCCGACTTCGCCCACTGCTGAGCACAGGCCTCTCTCTTCTTGTATCAATCACCTCGTTCCTGTCTGGAATTAATTCTGGAATAATATCATGATAATTATAATTGTATTAACAAATGTTTTTAAGTCAAACAATTTATATCTGCATCTGAAACAGAGTTGAAAACTGATATAAGTCTATACGATGTCACTCTTATTTGCACCTTAACACTACAGAGACAGGATCTCAGCGATGCGAGCGAGAAATACGTCCGTTGTAAAGTATTATCCATCTCATTCGTACGCAAATATTTGTATGAATGATGTTCCAACCGAGTGAATCCAAAATATTGTAAATGTAAGTATTAACTAACTAGTATACTTGAGCGAGCAGATACTTGCTCAAATATACTAGTTTTAAAGATAAGTTGTTAGCCTATCCCCATATTTAAATCTCACTGATCTGACAGTAATGCGCTATAACTTTAGTAGCACGCTATCCACTAGTTTATAGCTTGCAACCTGATTGAAAGTATTTTTCAGTTAACCTTTACAGCAAGTTTTCTATTACTTAGAAATGAATCTCAATTAAAATAATTCGGATTTTCTTTTTCTCTTACGTATTAAATTATTCTCACGTATTTTATACCGAAGGCTATGTCCCATCTCTAATATTAGTTCCATGGAATCTCACGTTAAGTCACGTTGCTATCAGCGCCAAAATGGCGAAAATCAAATGTCTTAATTTTGTCATCGATAATATTTAGTCCAGCGTACTTGTACAATAGAGGTCAGTGGAAATGAGAATTACTACTGCGCAGCCATTGTAGCCAACTTTAGGGTGGCCAAGAAGTTTGGCGAGAACTATACATTCTGGAGTGACTGGAAGAGACCCTCTCTTTGAAGGCAGGCAATGCACCTGGACTCGACCAGGATTGAGAACTGCGGAAATGTTACAAGCCGACTTAGCCTCCGCCGTCGATGTGCTGACGCCTTTAATTGAAAGGATATGGACCGCTGAAGACGGACGACTGGAACCTGGAACAACGGACTTTTAATTACCGTGTCCAAGAAAGGTGATCTCAGTAGTTGCGATAACTGGAGAGGCATTAAGTTGCTATCGACTCCCTCTAAGGTCATCTGTAAGATAATACTTGATAGGCTGTCGAAGGCCGTTGAACCTCTTCTGCACGGGGAGCAGGCGGGTTTCCGTTCGAACCGCTCATGCACCGACCAGATTAACACTCTTCGTATCATTCTCGAGCAGGCAGCCGAATGACAAAGGGAAATTTATCTTACTTTTGTCGACTTCGAAAAGGCCTTTGATACGTTGAAGTGGTCCAGCATCTGGTCCCGCCTGTTCGACATTGGAGTGCCGCCAAAAATATCCGCCTATTGGAGAGCATTTACAGGAAATATTCCTGCAAGGTGACTAACAAAGGCCTCATTTCGGAGGACATCGCAGTGCACACTGGTGTCCGCCAGGGCTGTCTTCTTTCGCCTCTCCTTTTTATATTCGTCCTCGACGGAATCATGTTGCGCATTTACGATAGTAGGCATCGCGGGATAGAGTGGGGATTGACCAACGTCTTGGAAGACCTGGACTATGCTGATGATCTATGCCTGCTGAGTCATACACACGCCGACATGCAAACGAAACTGAACGACCTGCGCGAAGGTCGGCGGCGGGGAGGCGGCGAAAACTGGGCACAAAATTAACATCCGGAAGACCCAGGAGATGGTACAGGTGTGAGGAATTCTTCACCGATATTAATCGACACAGAGGTTGTGAAATGCGTCCACAAATTCACGTACCTCGGGAGCGTCGTGTCAGAGACGTGAGGAACTGAAGAGAATATCACTTCTTGGATCGCCAAAGCGCGAGCTACCATCGCACTGCTCAGACCTATGTGGCAATCACGGAAACTGACCCGAAGGGTTAAACTCAAAATATTCGGGTCCAATGTCAAATCCGTGCTACTGTACGGGTGCGAAACGTGGAAGGTAACAAAGGATATCACGCCAAATCCAGGTTTTCGTCAACCGATGTCTTCGTCGCATCCTCGGAATTTACTGGCCCGAGATCATCTCTAATGTAGAGCTGTTGGAGAGATGCCACGAGACCCGGATCGACCGCCAGATCAAGCGGCGTAAATGGTGTTGGATTGGTCACACGCTCCGGAGGGATGCCGATCGCATTCCTAAACAGGCCTTGGATTGGAATCCTCAAGGAAAAAGGAAGCGAGGCCGTCCCCGTCAAACCTGGTGACGCACCGTATTGGCTGAAGCTACGAGCATCGGAATGACGTGGAGCGAGGTGAAGCGCGACGCTCAAGACCGATCTCGATGGAAGACTACTGTGAAAGCCCTCTGCCCCAGCTGTGCTCATGCACGTTCACAAATATTAATAGAATAAAAAAAAACTCAATGTTTAAACTCAATTAATATTCAATTAAACTCAATTTTAGGAAAATAAAACAGAGAAGCAACCTAAACACCATCACGTTCCCGCCAAAACGCCCCAATTTGTATTCAATGGAATCATTAGATTTATTTCAAACAATCAAAACGGCATTTTTAACCCACTTTCCAAAAAGGACGAGGTTCTATGTTCGACTGTATGTATCAATTTTAATGTTTGTTCACCGATTATTCCGTTAATTATCTCCACGATTAGAATGGTGTATATTGCTATATGTCTATCTGTTATCACCTATTGCATCACAGGAGGCGCAGCTTGGACAAAGTTTCTCAAGTTGGAACGAGCACAAAGAGCTGTTCTGAAGGTGATGTCAAAAAAGCACTTTATGTATCCGACCACACAACACGATTATACAAAGATGCAAATGTACTGTCACATCACAAAGACGGGAGCAATCCTCTCTAAATTCCATTCACAAACACAGACGAACACAAACCACAAGTCACAACACACTACACCTCATCACACAACTTCACTCCAAAATACCGCGACAAGTGGTTTTGGCAGTCCTCTCGTGATGTTAACTTGACACTGCCTAAAGAATTCTGAAGAGACCGAAACAGGTGGAAATTTGAAGGTGCAAGGTCAGGACTATACGGCGGATGCATTAACAGCTCCCAGCCAAACTCTCTTAATTTTTGCTGAGTTGCTAAAAATGTGTGAGGTCTAGCGTTATCATAATGAAAAACCACACACCTTCTGTTGATTAATTCCGGCCACTTTCTCTCAACTTCTTGCTTTAATCTCATCAGTTGTTCGCAGTAGAGTTCAGAATCGATGGTCCTGCCTGGTGGTAACAGCTCATAATGATATATATAATGCCCTTTCAATCCCACCACACACACAGCATCACCTTGTTGCGAGTTAACCCTGGTTTCACCACAGTCTGTGAAGCCTGACCAGCCTTTGACCACCACCTTTTTCGCACGTTCTTCGTACGTGATCCACTTTTCATCACCAGTTATCAGCTTTTTCAAAAATGGTTCGGTTTCATTACATCGTAATAAAGAATCACAAATGAGTACACGGTTCATTAGGTTTCTTTCAGTGAGCTCGTGAGATACCCAAATATCGAGCTTTTTTGTGTACCCAGTTTTTTTCAAATGCGCCAAAACTGTTTTGTGGTCAATTTCCAGTTCTTCAGCTACGTCGTAACTACTGATATGCCGATCTTGCTCCACTTTTTCAAAAATGGCATCCATTTTATCCTAGGGCGACCAGAGTGACGTGCATCTTTGACATCAAAATTTCCGGATTGAAAACGCTTAAACCAAATTTGTGCTACTCTCACAGACACTGCACTAGGACCTAGTGCAGTGTCTGTGAGAGTAGCACAAATTTAGCCGCGAAAAAAATTAGCGATGTTTATGGACCATAAACATCGCAATTTTTTTTCGCGGCTTGCGTTGCATTTTTACCTTTTTTGTAGTAAAATTTTAAAATGAATCGAATTTCTTCATTAGATTCACTCATCTTGACGGTACGAAAAACAAATGAAAATCACACATTTTCCTAATTTGAATTTGGATTTTTTTTTTTTTAAATTTAAACTTTCAATGATACCAAAACTAGCCAGATACAAATAGTATAGCCAAAGAGATTTTATTACAAGTTCGTACATACTATAATGCGAAAAGACTTTTTCCCCAACCTATTATTAATTATAAATATCGTGTATACCTACTTTAATGTGTCAAACTTGTATTTTCTGCTTATAAATAAATATTATTATTAATTATGGGCCGAATTTGAATATTCTTTTTTGTTTTAATAATATATTTCAATGTGGTCCCATTGTCACCATGTCAAGATCTGATGAGGGGATCCCATGGAAAATGGAGTGAACTCTTAAAATTTTAAAGGCATACTTAAAGCGATTTTGGTATTTGCATCAACAAGGCAAGAATTTGCATTCAGAAAGTATCATTTGGTGACGTGGAACATAAAGAAGACACATGATGGCCACTGGAACTCTTTAATGATAATTATGTCACGAGTATGTTACCTACTTTATAAGGGTGATTTAGGTGTGTTATAAACAAGGTTTAAATGGTGTGTTCATAGTAAAATTGCCAAATAATAAAAAAAAAGTTTCGCTGCAGCTTATGCTCTTTATTAACAAATTGATTCAATGCTTTAACAAAAATAAGCAAATTTCCATATCGTGTCCGTCTGTGAGAAGCAAGTGGTCGTGTATATCACATTTATTAAGATTTTCGAGGCTTTTATTTCTTTTGATCATCGTCACTTTCACGGAGATAGCGGGATTGTCTCTGAAAATTAATATACGTTTATTAAAATACATTCGTGTCATTATGATTCAACGGCTGCTCTTGTTGATCAAGTCGTCAAAGATTTCGTATATTTTTTAATTAGCCTGTCAATAAACATTATTTAAATTACACATATAGGAAAGAGTAAGAATCTATGAAGACCACAGTAGCTCGATCACGGTTCTTATGAAGTTGAAGGAAACACCAGCAGAAAGAGGCGAACAGCTTTGTAAGCTTGAAGGAGGAAATAAAAGATATGAAGATTTTGCTTTATACAACCGAAATACAGATATAGGAGCATCAAGTTCGGTTAAAATGGAGGATACTCACATTCCTATTCTGATCTAAGGTAATTGTAACTGAGGGGTAAATACTAAAAAGAAACAACAGTACAATATTAAATTGAGTGTTTGGGTTATTACTTATTGAGTTTCCTGTTTTTTCGAAGCAGTTGCTGCCATTAATATCTTTTCAATGACTCAGTCTAGTAAGATAAATAGAATGCAGCGTACTGCATCAAGCAGCTCTATTTGTGAACAATATAGCCTTTCTTTGAGATCGTCTTGTTTTACTACAGCGCAATAAAAGCTGCGTTGTCCTGGTCAGGATATGAAACCTTAGAAAAGGCAATACCTATGAACCGCAAAGACACCATTCGCAGCACCATTTGATAAATTTTTGAGGGTCACGCTGCTTGTTTCGCTTCTATGTCAAAGGGTGTAATGTTTAACTATGCAGTCGCTAACTTCATAATGGTTCATAAAGTCTCTGAATACATATACGGGTTTGATAGGGACGTGAGATGTCACCATATTTATTAATTGTGAACAGTCTTTTGTTAAATATTTAGCTCAACTTACGTTGGCGTTATTTGCCGAGTTTTGGTTGTATCCTGTCGAGCGGTCACTCTGAATAAGGAGAAAATTACACTTTAATATAGATGTATCTACTAAATTAAACTAACTTAAGTAATTATAGTAAATTTTGAACATTAATACCATCGATATCTGCGAATAAATGTTTAAATTAGCGTCGTTTCGATATTCATTGCTCCATTCGTGTACAAGACGTCATGATTTAAATTCATACTCTATCAATGAACATCGAAAATACACTAACATTGATTATTGGGTGCAGAGACATAATATTTTAATTTCAGGTTTTAAAAGAAAATGAACGAGATACAAATGATTAAATTTTAACTTACACTGCGGTCCTTGAATGGGTTACTGCCAATCAATCCCAGCTAGCGAAAAGGACACCGATAAATTAAAAACCTTAATATTTACCAAGAAAGACTTGGAGCATCATAAGCCTAAAAGAAGTAATGCGACTAGACAGAAGGCGAAAATGCAATAGAGTGAACAAAACTCTAAAATAGTATCGCTTAGATCATTTCTCGTTGCTAAGGCAAAGCTGTTGCTGTACTGTAATCCAAGATGTTGAAGTAAAGTACTTCAACATCTTTCAAAACAACGATTAGATTAAAGAGTGGGTCTTCTATCATCATCAGCCTTTAACCAATACGTTGGGAACAACTGCCAGTCTTACCGAATGCTGTACAAGGAACGACTGCGTCACAACAAAATTCTGACCGTGGCTGACCGTCACAACAAAATTTACTTGTAGGTATATAAACAAAAATATTTAACGTTGGCCACACAGCTTTAAGATGAACATTGGAACTGGCTTGGTCACTTATGTCGCATGTCTGAAGATCATTGGCCAAAAGTAACTACAGATAACAGTGGAACCCAGGTGGCAGGAATCGACAATGCAGCTGGCCCAGAGCCCCAGAAGAGAGAAGATCGTACCTATGTCCCAACTAGGTCTTTTACTTATAAATGGCAGTTGGTCTGCAAACTTGTAGCCATTTAAAACTTTAATTAATGATTTGTTTTACCTCGCTGTATCGCTGCAGTGATTTCAGATATGGCGCAATCTAAATATAAACAAAAGATTTTAATAATATTAATAAAATAATTACGGGTTGTTGAATCTATTCTGTAGCTCATTATTTTGATAGCTTGATATTTTCTTCGCATTCTGGTAAAAGTGACCTACATTGTAAATAGGCGGTCCTATTGGATAGTTTTGTCGAAGCTGAGCCCGATTTCTGTTACTTACATATTTGAAGTTAAGGTCCTGGAATAAAAATATTATTTATAATTATGTGAATACTGCCGCAATATGAATTAATAATAAGCAGAAACATCACAATGATTAGCTGGTGTATATTTATCACTATTTCTGTGCTTTTCCGATTAATTAAAGTTTTTGTTAACTTACGCCCAAATCGTGGACTCCTGAGGTTCGCTGAAAAATTACAAATATTTAGTAGAAAAATAGTTAGCCTTTGTCAAAATATATAAAAATGTATATTAAATTAAAATATCACGTACGGATGCACTGCTTGGTGGACTCTAGAAGAAAAACGCGCGTTTTTTAATTAAACTCGAAAACTGATTTAAAAAGTTCATACTCATCCGCAAATAAATTGAAAAGCGTTTTAATAAAATATTATGCTTACGTAAGAAACTTTAAGAGTCTGCAAAAATAAAATAGATTTAATAGAAAGAAAAATGCATCTGGTAGTATTATTTGACAACTTAGTAGTTAAAGAAAAGCAGAATTTTGAAAATTATTTATTTTAAAATTATACTTACGCCTTGACCTCCATATCTCTAAAGCAAAAAAAAATCAGGCATATATTTCAAGTTACAACAAAAACAACACATTTCACTTAAAATATGCAAGTCAGATTGAAACTATTAAGAGAATTGAAGGTTTTGTGAAAATTGAAGTGAATCCTACGACAATTATGCAGTATAATTAGGATAGAAGTGAGGGTTAGGGTAGGGAGAAAGTGGTGTCATAAAATATACAAAAATTTTACAAAAGAACAAGAAAAACTGACAAAGACAGTATATATTTTATTTGCGCCCCAAACATACACATGCATTTATGAAAAGAGGAATTTATCAGAGTAAGAAAATAAGAAACAATTAAAGAATAATATAATAACTACTAACGGATTGTAGTTCATCCACATTCTGGGCTAGGACGTCCAACTGTGAGCTCTGTAATCCAAAAGTCTATTTTCCATTTTAGGAACTGCGGTATTTTCACTAAAGTTACGGTTTTTTGTACGCATTATAGCTAAGGGACAATTTGATGGCTACACATTGGCCCATTTATGCACATTTTCAACGTTCATTGATAGATTTATTTGTAGAATTATCAACGTCTTGTATACGAATGGAGCAATGGACATTGAAATATGGTTCTAGAAGCCAACGTCAGCCGGATATATCATTGTGCTCAGTATATTTTTATGGTAGCGTTTGTGAAAAACTTTAAAATAACATGAAAATGTTTTTTGTTTATTCAAGTGTCAAGACAAATAAACAGGGCATTCTGTACACTACTTATTTACCAAATAGGAACGGCAATAGAAAATGAAGGGGCATTCGAGGGTGCCTTCATAATATTTACCCTCAATGCATTTTCATTATTATCTTCATCATCATCCTCGCGATCGTTATTGTTCTGAAAATATAATTATTTTTTAATATATCTTTAAAAAGTACCTACATATAAATGTTAGTATTTTTTTGATCAATCTAAGAAACTTACGTTGCTGTTACTCCCGTCGCGCCTATCGTCCTGCGAATATAAGCAATATGTTGATTATTCTGAACCTTTTTAATTAAAATAATGTTACTGTTACACAATGTTATTTCGAAAGTTAGGAACAAAAATAGACAAGTAAAGATAAGTATAAGCAAATACATGGTACACACATTATAAAAACCGCGAAAACTTTAATAATACCACCAGATGTTTGCATGTTTTTGTTACTAGCCAAGTTATGATTTTTTTTTCAGAGTATTGATAACTATTAGTTTTGTTTGAAACAATTATTTGTTTTTCTAGTATTTTCTTTTTTTATCGATAGTTTCGCATTTGACCATTAATTTGGAAAATATGCCAAATAAAATTTGTGAAAATAGTCAGATTTCATGAAGTCGGTCATCAAAAGCACAACATACTAAGTAGCTCAGAACTTATGGATCCAAATCAGTCATCGCGAATAAAACGTACCGTAATCACGGCACCGGCATTATTAGGTATAATTGTATCATAAATAATGTACCTACTATAGTTAGTCATTTACTTGCATGCAAAAATATTATTATGAAGGATAGGTACCTACAGCACGGTCAAGATAACTGAGCACCCGAACTGTCAAATGACCACGCTCCCGCGTACCCGCGCAGCGCCCCGCGTTCGCCTCGTGAGCCAATAGCGAGAGTCAAACGTCAGAGTGTCATTGACATTTCGGGTGCTCAGTTATCTTGACCGTGCTGTACACATGATCTTGTTTTGATGCACTATTCCAAACAAACCTGATCTTTAAAAAAAAACATTAAGTTCTTGACAAAGTTCCATTTTATCAGAGATTACGATTTTCATGTGTATAGGTTTGAACATTAGCTAGACCAACGGAAGCGTCGCGACAATGATTAAAAAAATGTGAAAGATGTAAGGGAATGTCAAGCATTCATTATCAATCAATTTATTTTGGACGTTTGCCAATCTTTATAGCCGTTTGAATAACACTTTGTCTAGGGATGGTCTAGGGCCTCTTGCAGTTATCACTCGTCGAAAACAATAAGCATTTCATTATTTTTGTGGAACACTATTCAAGTAAATACTGTCCTAATAATTTTGATGTTGATTACTATGATTTTAACTTATTTGCCTGTTCGAACTACTTCATCTTTTATTCAGAATAGCGCGTCAAAACACTGAAGCAGTTCAAAGTTACAAATCAGACTTACATCTCGTCTATTATTGTTCCTCCTGTTATCGTTACTTCTGTCCTCATTCCTGTCGGAGCTACCTTCTCTCCTGTCATCATCGCGCCTATAACTGTCCTGCTCTTGCCTCTCTCTCTTAGCCTGACGAACTCGTCTTGCTTGTCTCTCTCGCCTAGCTTGTCGAGCCCTTCTAGATCTCCTGTAGCTTTCCGTTCGGTCGTCATCTTCTCTGTCATCATCGTTTCTATCGCCATCTGCTCTATCATCATCGTTTCTGTCGCCATCTGCTCTATCATCATCTGCTCGGTCATTGTCGTTTCGTCTGTAATCGTCGGCTCTGTCATTGTCGTTTCGTCTGTAATCATCGGCTCTGTCATTGTCGTTTCGTCTGTAATCGTCGGCTCTGTCACTGTCGTTTCGGTCATCATTGCGTCTGTAATCGTCGGCTCTGTTATTTTCGTTTTGGTCATTATTGCGTCTGTAATCGTCGGCTTTGTCACTGTAGTTGCTGTCATCATTGGCTCGGTCATAACTTCGCCTGTCATTTGATCTGTTTCGTTGAACTCGCCTGTCATTGTCTTCATCATCATCATTTCTATCGTTATCATATCTGTTTTCTGAGTTGCTTCGATCGTTGTCATTTCTGTCGTTATCATATCGGTCGTTATCATTTCTGTTGTTGTCATATCTGTCGTTGTCGTATCGGTTATTCTCATATTGGTTATTGCCATATCGGTTGTTGCCATATCGGTTATTGTCATTTCTGTCGTTATCATATCTGTCATTATTGTATCTGTTGCGTGTGCTGCTTCTGTCGTCACTCCTTCGGTCGTTATCAACCCTGTCATCGTCGTTCCGATCGTTATCATAGTTGTTTTGGGAGTTACTTCTGTCGTCGTTCCGGTCGTTATCATAGTTCTTTTGTGAGTTGCTTCTGTCGTTATCATAGTTGCTTTGTGAGTTACTTCTGTCGTCATTTCGGTCATTATCATAGTTGCTTTGTGAGTTGCTTCTGTCGTCATTTCGGTCGTTATCATAGTTGCTTCGTGAGTTGCTTCTGTCATCGTTCCTATCGTTATCATAGTTGCTTCGTGAGTTGCTTCTGTCGTCGTTCCGGTCGTTATCATAGTTGCTTCGTGAGTTGCTTCTGTCGTTATTATCATTTCGATCATTTATGTAACTGTTGTCGGCGTTTCGGTCATTGTTGTATCTGTTTCGAGAGTTGCTTCTATCAGTGTCTCTTCTGTCCCTTCTGTCATTGTCGTTCCTATCGTTTTCATATCTATTTCTTCTATCGCTATCACTTCGGTCATTATCCCGGCGGTCGTTATCGTATTTGTTCCGGCTTGCGCGCCTAACTCTTCTGACGTTATTAGATCTGCTTTGTGCGCTACTCCTATATCTGTTTCGCCGATTGTTTTCATATCCGTCACTATCCCGTCTGTTGTCTGAACTGCTCTGTGAATCTTTTCGATCATCTGAATTGCTCTGTGAGTCTCTTCGGTTGTCTGAATTGCTCTGTGAGTATCTTCTGTCGTTGTCATTTCTATCATCGTTCCTTCGATTGTCCTCATATCTGTCACTAACGGATCCGCTTCGGGCGCTTCCTCCATTACACCTACCGCACCTGACAACCGCTCTTTCACGGTAACTGTTATCGTTCCTATTACTGTCAGATCGACTTTGCCGTGAGTTGGATGATCGGTCGTAGTCACTACGGTCACGTTCGTTCCGTTTGTCTCTCCTGTCATCGTCCCCACGTCGGTCCCTTCTGTCTCCATCATTATCGTCATCGTTACGGTCACGTCTCTGTGGAGTCAAATAATCGAGTTACACAATGTTTTATACACGTCGTTTTAAGTTTTATATTTAATTGATATTTTATCTTTAGAGTTTCATTTGATTAAATCGTGTATTTACATCTAATGATGTCACTATATTCAGGTCTATACTTTAATTTTGGATAAGCTATTTCTTAATGTAAAGTTTCGAAAATTGGCATATGCAGTTAAAGCTACACCAGTAACACAGGAACAAATATGGTATTACAATGATGGCAAAAGAGCATATAAGTTTAGGAGGCAAAATACTCGGATTACCTCTATTCCTGACCGGCACAGGCTCGGTTCCTTGCCGGGCACATCACGGGGAGGTAGCTTGAGAGCAAAACCGGATATCACACAAGGACTCATATACTTAGTAATATGCTTCAGTCTATCAGTAACATCCAAAGGGCAGGCAATGCAAATCCGATCACTCAATACATTATGAATAAATTAACATCTATATGTATAAGTGTCAAAGCCATTCGATATTTCTCTGTCGAACTGTGAAGTGTCCAATCTATGCTTTCTATTATATTAACTGTTACTTGTCAAAACATTTTCACTTCAGTTTTCTTTTTAATCCTAGGCTACACTACTGCACACAGGCCTCTCCTACAGCCTTCCCATCTTTGAGTGTTTTCTTTTCTTGCCAATGTCTCATGAAGGCATCAAAGTCATTGCTTCACTGCATACCTACTAACTCAGCTCTTTCAGTCCCTTATAATCAATTTTATCCAGTCAGACTTGTCCCAACAACGGCGCCCGGTGTCATGGCCCGGATCGCATTATTGTATACTATATACCACTGATATATTCAAAATAATGAGTCATACTATCTTAGACAAGGTACTTTTTCAAAATCAATACTCTTCGGAGTTTTAGTAAGTTCTTGAACATAACCATTTAGCTATGTGTGTAAAATAAAACATTCTTTCACATACTTTGCCTTTGATAGATCACTAACGTGTTAAAGTGTGTCGAATTAATCAAAATTATTATAATTATAATATTATACCATTTCGTCATCATTGTCGTCATCGTCATCATCATCTCTATCGCGTTGGTCCTGTGAAATATTAACGATTATAGTTTTTACAAGCTTCTTGCAACTGAATTTGAAAACAGGCATGCGTTTATGAGCAGATGATCGTAAATAAAGCAAAAGGAGTATGTAAGGATCATATCAGGTGGCGTTTTGCCGTTTCGGCGACCCCATGGGAATACGACGTGAGTATATGTATGTACGAATACAAAAAATGTACACTCACATCACCGTCCTCTCGATCTTCAACCAACTGGTAAAAGAAAATCAACAATTATTTTAGTGGTAATAGTAGTTTACTTATTAAGAAAACGAAAAAACCAAAATAGGTAGGTACATAGACAGTTTATGTTATTGATACCTTTGTCTATTATAATAAAGAAGAAAAAAAAAGTAAATCTGATTGTAAAAATGAAAGCTAGACTTTATAAGTAAGTCGTGTTAACGGACCAAGGTTTTGCGTAACCTGGTTATCCTGAACATTACAATAATTAAGAAGACACTGAAACAAACAAAGGACAAGGAGTTGATGGCCAACCTAGCGGCATTAGAAGAAGAAAATAATATTACTAACTAAAAGACTTTCAAGAGGTTTTTATAATGACGAAGAGCTCAATTAAATGATAAAATCAATGATGCAATTGCTAGAAAGATTAACCCAGGACATAAAACTGGACATATATACGTGGCTATTTAGTAAGTAAAGATAAAATTGTTTCGAAACACGCCTTTACATTCAAACTAAGCTTTTGTAGTCGTCGTCGCGCTTCTTGTTGCTGTAAATAAAATTGATATTTATGATACAGAATTGCGGAGCAATAATATTGTAAAACCGTTAAGAATGTTTGGATATTTTAAAGAACCTGATGTAATATATATGGTGTTTTTAGGATGTAACTTTTGATGGTTTCTATAATTTTAAAGTATACATGTCCCTTACTCCTTTGCAGAGTTTTAGATTTACGAAAAAGGATTATAAAGCTGGCAGAAAATGTAATAAATTCATAATTCACCATCAATGAGGTCATACAGATGCTACAAAGGTTCCCCACCATGTTTACACTAAGGAGAATCCTGATCATAAAATCTTAGTAGATAATAAGTAAGTAAATGTAGCCTATATATAATTTAAAATCTTACCTGTTCATCGGCATTTGACTGGCTCTGCTAAAATAGTAAGAACATTTTAAAAATTTATATATTTCTTTTTATTCAGCATTAAATATAATATAAAAATTACTCTCTATTTGAGAGTACTTATAATAATATAGCCCTTTGTTCTGAATTGTTTGTTTTGTATTTGTTACAGTACGAGTATGTCCCTCAATTCAGTGTGCCTTTTGGCAAAGGCCTCCTCTAGCTCTTTCCACTGATTTCTATCACGAGCCACTCTGCTCCAGTTGGGGCCCGCGAGAGTACTTATTGTTTGGTTATTTTAAACTTATGAAAAAGTTATAAAGCGCCGGCTGCATAGAAAATATTAGGTATTCAACACAACAAGCAGGTCAGCAATGTCTAAACTAATATTATAAAGAGGATTCTATGTTTATAAATGTTTTTTAAGAAACAAAATTCTTATACTGGTAGGAAGGTACATTTTCGAAAAATAAGAATCAAAGGCTACGCCGTGGGCAAAAGCTAGTCGGTTATGAAAATGATGATTCTTGTTGTTATCACTCATGCAGTTATGACGCAAAAATAACACATTATTCAAGGAATTTTGTAATTCAACCGCAATTATAACTCAAGTAACACATTTAGTTCGTGATAGAGATTTAGTAGGCACCTGGGTGTATCATTTTCTCAGAGGAATGATTACTTTCATCATAGGATTGGTATTTACAAACTCATAACTCTATCTATAACAAGTCTTATAAAGCCTTTGAGACAGATGTTTTGTAGTTCAGTGTCAAACTTTACTTCAAAACTATTAATGCGAACGTTCATCTAGATTTCAAAACTAGAACAAAGAACAAAATTTTAAAGAAAAGAGGTTATGATTTTCATAAGTTTTCATAAAGAATGGCGCGCAAAAAGGATTCTTTTTTTAAACTTACCGAAGCGGGTGCAGCTAATGCAACAGCGAGGAAGAGAGAAAAGAGGACAATCCACCTCATATTTGCTGTGAGCCCAACAAATGCTATGGAAGAAACCTCTTCACTCAGTATTTATAAAAAACCGGTGAATACCGTAAATAATCGATGTTAATGATTGCACGCTCCTCACTAATCGAGCGTGAAATTTTAGCGCGATTGTGGAAAGAAAAGTTTTTGGTGGGTTTCAATTTTTAATTAATTATTGTGTTATAAATAATTCAATTATAGACTTATGAGGTTCTAATTATTTTTTGATTATTATCGTGTATAGAAAATTAGATTTTTGTTAATTCCAGATTAGTGACACTGGAGGAAATAATAGCCCAGAGTTGCTATGTGTCTTAAGCACGTCACTGAAACCAAAATGTTCTATAGTTCAGTTTAGGGGCTTATAGATAATATGTACACAAAATTTTCACTATCAAACTATAAGTTACACCAAGCACAACATTTAGATCTCCACGTCTATTCACAAAAACCTAAACTCATCGAGTACCAAACACTTAACTTTTTCAAGTATTTTTTTATGACTTGGTAATTGAATATTCCTGTTTGTATATAGGTAATTAACAAGGACATAACTTGCTAACATGACATGTAATTGTGTGCATAAAACTATTAAAGCCAGTGGGCAATTTGAAACGCATTATCTGAGATTCGGACAGAGGTATTCTTTCATTCACTAGCTGAGGTATGGTAGAGGAATAAGATACGTGAGTAGGGACAATAGCACAAATTCAGAAACGTTGATCACAACTAAAACAATTAATTTTAATTTTAATTAACACAAAAAAAAGTTAATTTTCTAAATTCTAAGTTAGTTAAAGTGTCTATGTAGTGTTATAGTGTGTGTCTATTTAATAGCTTTCATTTCATACCCATATTGTTACGATAGCGAAAGAAAAATTGTACCGCCCCCTTTTTTTTAGGGGGGCGCAATATTTAAAAATTATATTGCCTATGACACCCTCACAATTGAGACGAATCCAAACACGTCATAATCCGTCAAGCCGTTAGGGCTGTAGAACGTACTATAGAAATGGACATACATACATACATATGCTTGAAAAACATTACCCTCCCGCAGTCGGGAAAGAAAAAAAAAAAAAAACTCATGTTAACCGATGCGATTGGTTGACCTTATCGTAAATATGGGTCGGCCTAAAAGTGGATAGGTATGAGAGATCGCGGTAGGCCTACTTAAGGCGAACCGGCAGCCTAATTGCGTAAGTGAATTCGGCAAAGGAAACGAGTCGATTCTTTCAAAGAATCAGAATCATTTCTTTCAACTTTTTCGGTATTGTGCAACGACAAATCCTAGGCGCCAAAAAATATTGGACATATCAATGACAGCGACGAAAGGGTTTTACGCTTGTCAAATAAACTTGACATTTGCATTACTTATTACCAATAGTGAAGTTTTATCTCTATTCTTCCGCTTTCGTTCATTCTTTACAATCAATACTACGTCAAAATATTGGTAATCGAAAGTAGCATAACCTTTCCGTTTCAGAGTGTAATATGTAATACGTAAAGTCGTTTTTGGGAAAGAATCAACTTGTTTGCTTTTCCGAATTAACTTACGTAATTAGGCTGCGGGACCGACGACTACGGAAGAGGTGGTCACGAGGAACCCGCTGGATGCAGTTTGCGCAGGATCGGTAGAAGACGATGTTTTACTTCCATAATTACGTAACATAGAAATTTCGATCAGAATTCAGTCTCGTCGACAACGATCTCGTAGGCCTCGCAAAGGTCTTTCAAAGTGTAGAGGCCTTAGAGTCTCGACAAAGTGACATTTTATCTGGCTTAAGCCAGCGGCTTCACCCACGTTATAGTCGGCAATTAACCCACGGGAACATACTACCGGCATAAAAAGTAGTGTATGTGCTATTCCAGACTATAATCTATCTCTGTGCCAAATTTCATCGAGATCCGTTCAGCCGTTCTGGCGTGATTTAGTAACAATCATACATCCACACATCCAAACTTTCGCATTTAGTAAGATAACGGTTGCCAAAAAGTCTAAAATTTTGATTGATATACATTACCGAAATTGCACGCAGTTTGCTCCTAACATTTAACTTTTCGACAATGTTTGTGGATGGTCCATGTCAAACATTGGTGTCTTTTGACTGAGCCATTCGTTCTATCAACGTCAAGCGATTGACATAGATACGACATTTTTCAATGTTTTCATCGCTAATTGTATTCAGTAAGCTGCCTTTTCATCTCCCAGAGCTAATTCAGTTAAAAGCTTAACAGAAGTTAGTTTTAAATAAAATGTTTCAAGGGATTAACTCAACGGATACTTTCGACGCTTTACAAATGAGTTTGTATTTGTTTCAATTACTATAGAGCACAGACAAGTGGTTTTTCTTTTTTTTTGCTAAGACTAGAGAATGTCTTGGGAATTTTTAATTTAGGAACTAACTTTACTTAAGTAAGTGAACCTATTTGTTAACTTAATTTGTTAGGAGCCGTAATTAAAAGTAAAAAAAAACCGGTTAAGTGCGATTCGAACTCGTGCGTCGAGGGTTCCATACCGCCATAATAAAATTGGTATCATTTTCATTGGTGGCTAAGTTTTAAAGATATAGGCAAATCTAGATTTTCGCGAAAATTTGTAAGTATTATAACAAAATTTACCTTAATTTTCAACTTTTTATTTTTTTTTGGGTTTTTCGTTTATTTTTGCTGTAAGCCCTTATTTTTTGCCAAATTTCGTGATTCTATATTATAGCTCAACGGGGACTACCATATAGGTTTTCGACCCAAAACCTATAGGGTACTTACGGTTAACCTAGAATTGTCAATTTTGGTTAAAAGCATAAGTAAAGGGAAAATTCCGTTTTTTTTTTTTTGAAAATTTTGGTAAATTTCGGTACTTACAAGTTTTCGCATACATCTAAATTTGCTGATATCTTTTTATCGTGTTGACTCAGGACCTTGACCTTTTTATACACCTAATAGGGACTATAGATATCAGTATCTGGTTTAAATTACGACTAGTTAGGTCGACCCGTTCCTGAGAAAATCGGTGGTGACACATGGGCAGAATGACAGACGGACAAGAAAGTGATCTAATAAGGGTTTTACCTTTTGAGGTACGGAACCCTAAAACACCTAATTGTGGAATGGCGAACAAGCCTAATTGAGTGTTTTAATTAATACTCGTTAAGGCATATGCAATTATTTTTATAAGCTTACTAGCTTCTGCACACGACTTCACCCGCGTTCAAAGCTAAAAAAAATGCCCCCAAACTTTACAGGATTATCCGCTGGGTCAATCTAAAGATTCTCTGAAAATTTTATTAAAATCGGTAGAGCTGTTTCGGAATCTATAAGGATCATACATACATGCCATTCCACAAGAGCCGTGCATATTCAGGGAAAGAAAGTAGCATATGAAAAAGCGCGGATCCACCGTTGTGGGCACGATGGGCATGCCCACAACTCTAATAGATTTGTGACGTCACACTTTCACGGTCTATTGAGGTCGATAGGCTGATGATATTATATCCAGTGCCTTAATAAAACAACAAAATCTTGATCAGGGCATCATATATTTTGTAAACAACTCCTTTGTAGGAATGCACTTTATTGATCATGAGCGAGTTCATACTCCGACTCGCACTTGTGCGATTTTCAGGTTGCTGTGACCAAAACCTTTTTAAACCGACTGCCGAAGGAGGGTAATGTGTTTATCAGTCTATGTATGTATGTATGTATGTTTGTTCTTATGTGGCGGTTTAGAGACCAAACGCGATTTGATGATTTTTACGTCAATCGATTCGTCTGAACCTTGCGAGTGTCACTGGCTACATTAAAGATGGAAATTGAAAAATGGCGGATCTTGGGCACCATAATGTGGGGGCCCAATTTTTTTTTCCATGACCACCGTGGCGGGAATGGGAATTGAAATGGTTTTAAGAAGTGATTTCAAAAATAACACTTATATGTTTAAATGTACCTAATTCACACATTGATTAGAAAAATCAAAAAACCCGACAGCAGCTTAAGAAGCGAACTAAAAGGACGTAAACAAGAAGAAAATCATGCTGTGCAGTTGGTTCAGTAGTCGGTGCAGCCAGCTCGCGAATATGTATCCTGAGTCTCTGATGATTTTCTTCTGTTTACGTCTTTTTAGTTCGCTTCTTGAGCAGTCGGGTTTTTTGAGATTTTTTATTTATTTTTCTGAGGGGTGGTGGGCTAGTGTAGGTTTCTATCAGTGAAAGCATCTTTATATTCGATCCAGATATAACCTTTACAAAAATGGAAACAATCTACCTCGTTAGGTTAGTGGTCGTAAGCGCTACCGCTGGGTTCGATTCCCGGGTTGGTCAAAGTGTTATTAGGTTTTTCCATGTGGAATTTCTGAGTAGCAGCCTGGAGTCCTTTGTGCCTATATAGGCTCGCCTGCTATTATCTTATCTTGTGGAGGGGCCGAGAAATAACTCGGGACACTTCGAACCATTGGGTATACAAATTACATGGGACTTTATTTAACATATCTGGTGAAATGTGGGTGTACCTTAAATAAATAAAATATAAATAAAAATGTTTATTTGTCACAACGGTAACACGTAACATGATGATGCTAACTCCCAAACTAGATCAGAGCCTGTATTTTGGGGACTAGTGATTCATCTATGGTAACAATGTGAAAAAAAAACCATACAATGAGAGGTGTTGCTACATTGCCTAATTTTATGATCAACAATCAAACCCAAAGCAAATTAATTAAATTAACAGAATCAATTAAATTTAGAATAAAACTAAAACCAAATTAAATCAAGTGAAAGTCAAGTTACAATCAAATAAAAGTCAAATTTTAAAATGAAATTACAAATAAAAATAAATTAAATTAAACCCGAATCTCTTCAAAGTTAGAGTGAACAGGCTTCTTCTGGGTAAGCTCACTCCATCGTCGACTCTGTCTCTGTCACCTCTGACCTAGACTAGAGTCAAGAGTAAACGCATCACAAATAATTTAAAAATAGAAATTAAATGAAAATCAATTTAGAATCAAAATCAAACTAAAATCAAATTAAAGTTTTATCTAAAATCAACTATAATCAAATTAAAATATAACTTAAATCAAATTAAAATCAAACTACAATCAATCAATCACCATAGGTGTAGAAAATCAAACTAAAATCAAATTAAAATTAAACTAAAATCAATTAATATCAACTATAATCAAATTAAAATCTTACTTAAATAAAATTAAAATCAAACTACATTTAATCAATCACCATAGGTGTACCATAGGTGCACCTCTGCCCAACAATTCATTACAGGAGTGATTTTATTTTAAACAAACAGTTTCACCTCTACACGGGGTCTCATTGCTAAGGAAGGAAATTTGGTTCAAATAAATCTCACTAGATGGTGCGACATGTGCACACAATTAAATATAATTGTGTGTAAAATTAACATTTTCTGGAATTGAACATAAAAATTGTATGTTCTTGTTTAATCAACTCTCCTAAGTACAAAATTATAAAATATTAGGCTCTTAATTCACATTTCAAAGATTATTTGAACGGTTCATTTAAAACTGATGCCAATAGATGGTAATTTCTGAGGCATTCCTCTCGTTTGTTAAAATTTGCATTGTAACACATTTTGGTGCAAAAAACTGTAAAAACGTGCAAAAAAATACTATAAAACGAACCTTCACTGTATTTAAAGACAAAATGTTCACGAACCTAGTAAACCCTTTTACTTGCAAGTCGCTGCTAACACCATCTATTGCCGTGAAACGGGATCGAACGCGATTGATGTACTTACAAAAATAACAAGATTAATCAGATGAAAAACGTTAGTTACGTCGCGTCGGCACGGTTTTTCTTTGTATGGGATGAGGCATCTGTATGCTAGTATTATATTATCTGTGACCTCTATATGATATTTATTTTTATGTCGCTTGCTCGTTTGGACGTTCATAAATCCGATAATCCGAAGTTCGGATGCGTTAGGATTCCGAACGCAGGTGTCACGTTGTGTTGGTAATCTCGCTCGTGTATTGATGATATTATCGGTTATAAAATATTTATTATAAATAAACCTGTCATTGGTAGAGCTACAGTATTATCCCGAATTAACTTGTGGCAGCGGCTTCGCTCGCTTGAATGTCGGCAATTGTTTCAAGGAAATGTACTACTCGAATAAAGTATCTGTTAGGTATCCTAATTTTCCAATCCAAACCCGTTCCACCGTTGAGGCGTCATTGATTAAAAAAAAAACCATTTAATACTTTTTCATTCTCTCTGATATGCAGACTTTCACATGAAGTTAATTCTGTTATATGATAGGATTACTCAAAATAAATTGTAGTTCTAAAAACTAAAAAACACGCTTTAATGGTAAATTGAACTAAAAAGTCGCTAATCCTGAAGATCTTGGTAAGGGTAATGGGACAAACTATTTCAACGCGCACGGTAGAATCAACTTTCATTACTTGTAAATTTGAACCAAGTTGAATAAACATATTTGACTTTGACTAAATTATTGCATTTTCATCGGTCCTTGATAAGTGTGCAAAGTTTCAAATCAATCCCACGTTTTGAAGGGGGTGAAAATCACGTTCAATGATGCCGATACATTGTTACATACCAAGCTAATAAAAGCGTGTTAAAATCAAACCGACTTGCAAAACCAAAATCATCATTTCAGCCGAAAGACGTCCACTGCTGGACATAGGCCTCCCCCAGGCGTCGCCATATTGACCGATCCCGTGCGTCTCACATCCAGCGCCTTCCCGCAACCTTAGCCAGGTCATCGGTCCACCTAGTGGGAGGCATATGTCGTCTCGTCTTCCGGTTCGCGGTCGCCACTCCAGAACTTTTCGGCCCCATCGGCCATCTGTTCTGCGAGCAATGTGCCCTGCCCACTGCCACTTAAGCTTGGCAATTCTTCGGGCTATGTCGGTAACTTTGGTTCTCCTGCGAGTTATCCTCATTTCTGACATGATCACGCAAGGAAACGCCGAGCTCTCTCCATTGCTCTTTGGGTGACTTTAAGCTTTCTGATAAGGCCAATTGTGAGCGACCACGTCTCAGTACCATAGGTAATCACTGGCAACATAAACTGGTCAAAGACTTTTGTCTTGAGACACTGCGGTAAATTGGATGAGAAGATACCACGCAACTTCCCGAACGCCGCCCAACCGAGTCGGATTTGACCTTTTGTTCAGGTAGACATATTCGTCTACAACTTCGAGTGTAGAGTCTCCGACCTTGATCGGAGTGGGTGTTACATGGGCATTCACCATGACCTTGGGTTTGTCCATGTTTATTTTAAGACCCACTCTTTTGAAGCTCTACTGAGGTCATCGAGCATTGTACTGAGGCTCTCCATGTACTCGCCATTAACGTTGATGCCGAGCCCCCTCCAGTCCAGAACCTTGAAGACATCCTCCAGCGCAGCAGTAAACAGTTTCGGAGAAATTACGTCTCCCTGTCTCACGCCGCGCCGGAGAAGAATTGGTTTCTAGGTCTGATCCTGAAGACGGACTGACATGGTGGCGTTTTTGTACAAACACTTCAACACCTCAATGGTATGGTAATGGCAACCGGTAGTCGATCTGGCATCGTTGGAGAGACTGCAGTACAGCCCAAGTCTAGATCTAATCGAAGGCTTTCTCGTAGTCCACAAATGCTAAACAGAGAGGCAGATTATACTCTTCGGTCTTTTGTATAACCTGCCGCAGCGTATGAATGTGGTCTGCGGTGCTAAAGCCTTTTCGGAATACGGCCTGTGTCGTTTTGCCCTCGAGTATGACGGAATCAAACAGCTTCTGAAGGGCCTTAAGGAAACAAAGGCCAAAACAAAACACTACAAAGCGGTGTTTTCTGTACCCATTGTTTTCTGTTTTTCGACACCGACTTCGGAAAAGAAAATTATTTTTTGCTTTGTAGTATTTTGTTTTAGAAGTCGGTTTGATTTTTGTTAAAATGTTTTTTTATTTTTCTCTTTTTAATCCTTTACCTTTACCTCCAATTAACATGATAATCATTTATAGCCAAAGTAAATCTCACGAGGATTCCAACAAGTGCCTACTACTTCATCATCAGATTAGTTCGATGGTGCCATTTTCATCAGTACCATTTATTTATAAGTATTTGCTTCATCATAGTCGGTTAACTATTCGAGATATACCCGTGACATACTTAGCATTAAGGAGTTCCAGTGGCCATCTGTGGCCTTCTTCAACAGTTCTTCTTCACCAAATGATACTTTCTGAATGCAAATGATTGCATTGTTGATGAAAATACCAAAATCACTATATCTATGCCTATAGTGTTTGAGGAGTTCCTTCGATTTCTCTAGGATTCCATGATCAGATACCACCACCTATGAAGTATATACAAAAGAAGAATTTCCCAAATCGGTCCAGGCGTCTTTGAGTAATCGGTGAACAAATATATAAAAAAAAAATCCGACGAATTGAGAACCTCCTCCTTTTTTTGAAGTCGGTTATAAAATAGGGAGAAACGATACTGACTTGCGGTCTTCAGTCAAAGTGAAATATTTATTCCACCATTCAAAAAAAAAGCAAATGTTTATTAAAGACCTAAAGATATTAAATCCTGTGAAGCCAGCAATAAAAGCCCAATTTCGGAGCTCTCGTCCTTATTTTGAGTGCACTTCGAGATCTGACCCAATCATAATCGAGATTGATCGCCAAAAGATTAGTCGAAGTTGAAATGTCACACATAGTTTGCCAATTACAAGCTGAGTTGGGCCAGTTATCGAGTACAACTCGAGCATGTAATTTTCTTGAGATTGGGGTTCGAAAGTTGATTCTGAACGATTGGCTTTTGTGCTGTGGCTCGGTTCAAATCCTTTATGAGAAAATATTTTACGTATTTTTCACTGCAACGGTTAAGAGTGTTGTGTTTGTGAGATTTTGTGGTTTATAAATGGATTTAAGAGAAAATATGGGCAGAGAGCGCCGACTGAATTTCCTTAGTAAAAAGTCATAATTCGAGGTTTGGCTCTCGTCTCTTTCCTCCTCCAATATTGGACCAATTTATTAGATATTCCATAAACTGGTAAAGTAAGATATATAATGTCCTGTAGCGTGAAACACGCTTTGCTTAAGCCTTTTTTTAATTTGTCAAAGCAGGCCGGTTATAATTTAAAAAAAAATCATATTTCGTTTTCTCAAGAAATCAATGACAATTTTTCTAGTAGTGACAAAGAATTTTGATAAAAAATTTTTGGCTCTGTTATCCTCTACTAAATTTATTATTGGTATTTTTTTTAAAGTAACTGTTTAAAATTGTGTTTTAAAAATACCAGCAACAGTTTGACCACGGCTATGTCAATTCTTCTGTGAAAATGGCAGGAACTCATTCCTTGTCGTTTGGCCGAGGATCCTTCTCGCGGACCGCATGTCTCAATTAAGCCTTGCCATAATTTCACTCATATGTTTGTTTTACTAAATATTAAAAAACATTAATACGATATTGACTATTGCGGTTTTTCCGCATTTTTGTTTTTTTTTAAATAATGTGTTTTACATTTTTCTATATTTTTATAGTTTCGGTTTTTTTATTATTATAATTCAAAATTATACGTTATCGTTGCGTTAAAAAGGTTTTACTTTTATTTTATAATGCTACAGTCCCTATGTTTTCCTTTTTTCATTTGTATTTGTCAAATGTGTATACTAAGACTCTGTTAACAGCGCAATTTTGAGCATTTTTTGAGGGCTCTAGTGCTTCTAAAGATAATTTATCATCAAAAAGGAAAACATAGGGACATAGGATATATCTTTAATTTGCAGTTTACGGAATATCTTTTAAATTGGGCCAATATTGGAGGAGGAAACAGACGAGAGCCAAATCTCGAATTTTTACTTTTTACTAAGGAAATTTAGTCGGCGCTCTCTGCCCCCGTTTCCTCTTAATGTTTAAGACAAAGCACAAAGGAGCACTGTGCTTTCATGAATTTTATTTTTATTCATTCTAAAGAAAATTTGAAAAACTTGAAATATGCATGCAAATAAGCATGAAAAATGCTATCTTCTAATCAAAATATTTTTATAAGTGAAAATGGGTAGTGTATATGGGCGAAATTTTGGCAACAGATTTATTATTACATTTATCAATACGGTAACTCACCGAAAAATATAATAAATATAGCGAAAATATGTATCATCACTAGATATCTATACTAATATTATAAAGACGAAAGATTTTTTTGTTTGTTTGTACCGAATAGGCTCCGAAACTACTGGACCGATTTAAAAAAATCATTCACCAATAGAAAGCTTCATTATTCCTGAGTGACATAGGCTGTTTTTTAATTCTGAAAACGGGTCCTGTGGGGGACCCACGGGAGCGAAGCCGCGGGGAACAGCTAGTTAGATATAATATGCAATTTCCGCTGAGATTCGGTTAAAACCAATTTTATATGCAAATATATAATTCGGTCTTAAATTATTATACAAGGATACATACGAAGTCCAAAGTTTCGTCATTGAAACAATATGGGAGCATACAGTAGAATCGCATTGACACCATCTTCCTGCCCTTGTCCCATGCTACTTGGTGTCAGAGCAACACGTCTCTTTCTTCCATACTCCTCTGTCAACTGTCACTAGAATAAAGTCTATGATTCTTGTTTATTTTTGTATTGAACACAATGGCCCTTATTTATAAAAATCACTCAGTCGTTTAGCAACTGATTAGTGTCTGGCTGGAGGCTCTAGTTTAGTCTCCACAGGAAAGCCCGGTTAAGCAGTAGTTAAATCTTTTTATTTAACTGTGAGACGCCACTTAATAAAAAAAAATCAACTGATTAGATTCTAAATTCAAACACCCTTAGCCGGTCGTGTGCCCGAAACAACCATGCCGAGTCTCATGTTGTTCACCGAAACAATATAAAATCTATTGTGTATTGCGTGAATTCATGTCTCAAACAAACGAAAATAATTCTGAGTTTTTTTTATAAATAACTAGCTTCTTGATATAGTCTGTCTCTGTGCCGAATTTCATCCAGATCCGTTCAGCCGTTCTGGAATAATTGATTAAGAAACATCCATCCAACCATTCATTTATCCAAACTTTCGTATTTATAATATTAATAGGATCGACTCCTTATTCCTTATAGAATGTTTTTATAAAACATCAGCTAATAATTCGCTACAAAGTGTCGAGATTTTTATAAATAAGGGTGAATATTTTATTCTTGTCACTGGACTCGTATTAAACTAAAACTTTTTACGCCAAGAAATAAAATTGTCTAGCAGTAAAAAGTGTTGCTTTATAAATTATGCTTTCATAATATTGTTTGCGACAGCAGCAGGCTTGCCTTTAAATCAAAATCAAATAGTTTATTTCAAACTTGCCGCAAAGCTGTTGCCCGCGGCTTTGCTCTCGTGGACCACCCCACAGGACCCATTTTCGGGCTTAAAAAATAGCCTGTCAGTCAGGAATAATATAGCTTTCTATTGGTCAAAGAATTTTTCAAATCGGTTGAGTAGTTTCGGAGCCTATTCGGTACAAACAAACGAATAAAAAAATCTCCTCTTTATAATATTATTATGGTATATTATAGTATAATAGTATAGTATAGATAAACCTTGTAGGTACTTTTGAATTGTCAAACAAAATATGCATCTAGTTGCACATTCGCAAGCGTCAGTAGGTCTCGATGGAGAAGAATGTGCAAGAAACTCCACGGACACTCTTCTCTATCAGTTTTAATTACAATTATTTGGTTATATCATTCTTGATCGAAAATAGTGAGACATACATATGTGAGAACGATGTAAAAAGACGTGCACTTAAAAGCGGCTTGAGTAAAACAAACAATTCAAAAATAAAATAAGTACGTAATTAAAAGCAGGCTGAAGCAGTCAAGTTAAGACCAATCCCAAGTGATAGCGCCCGTTCACGAACATGACGCATGGATTGGCACCACTCAGCTCAACCATCATGAAGGGAACCGAATGATCCAAAACATGTGCCACCATCAGGGAGACATCCAAGGCACACACAAGTCAACGAACGACACATAATAAAGGTATCTTTAGTTAGTGGTAGATTTACAGTCGGAACATAGTACTCACACATAAAGAAAGAAAGAAAAAATATTTGAGCAGTTATATAATACTAAAAGAAATTGAGTTTATACAATACAAATGCACCTAGTGGCTGCAGAGCAGGACCAGCATTGAGCCAAGCATTTTAATCAGCGATGTAATCCCTCAACTTATAAAATGCTTGCCTACCTACATAGTGTGCGTTTTATACATGTTTTAAATTTTTTATCATTCATATTATACTGTACCCCTTAAAAAAAGATGATGCTACTTTAGCCAGCCTGAAACCTGGTTGAATTAAATGGTCCCTATTTCTAGTAACATAATTATGTCTGTCGCCGTTTTTACTAAAAATATGTAAATTATTTCTAACGTACATGATATTTTCATAAATATATTGACAAGGTACCGTCATGATGTTAATGTCCTTAAACAGTTCCCTTAGAGAATCGCGTCGGCGCAGATTATATATCGCTCTGATGGCTCGTTTTTGCAGAATAAAAATTGACTCATTGCCTGCAGCCCTTCCCCATAGTAAGGTACCGTAAGACATAATACTATGTATTCTACATCAGTAAACTGACGAATTTTTCTTACAGCTTAATAAGCTGCCGAACTTAGCTACCCTGCAAGTGATATTAAATGAGGACCCCATTGTAACCTTGAGTCTAGCGTGATCCCCAGGAAAACCGTTTTATCAACTAATTCTAGCTTCTCCTTGTTAAATATAATGACACAATCAGTACTTTTGACATTCAGCAAAGCAAATTTTACATACTAAGTCTTTTTAACACGCTTTTATTAGCTTGGTATGTATGTATCTATGTATCTATGTATCAATGTAACAATGTATCAATGTAACAATGTATCAATGTAACGGAATCTTTGAACGTGATTTTCACCCACTTCAAAACGTTGGATTGATTTGAAACTTTGCATACTTATCAAGGACCGATGACAATGCAATAATTTAAACAGTTTGTCCCATTATCCTTACCATTAAAGCGTGTTTTTTAGTTTTTAGAACTACAATTTATTAGCATTTAAAACTAAATTATTAGCTGTGAACCTGTCGTAAGGAGTTATTTACGTCGTCACCGTTACTCGTACGACTATTTATGTTAAAAATCAAAGAATTCATCAGCAAATAACAGCATGTTTAGATTGATTTTCAATAGATGAGGTAAATCGTTAATTTAGACAAAAAAAAAGAATGGTCCCAAAATTTAACCCTAGGGTACCCCCTAAACTTAAGAAAAAAAATGTAAAGCAATAACAGTGCCTTTTTAACCGACTTTCGAAAAAGCAGGAGGTTCTATGTTCGACTTCATGTATGTTTTTTTTTTGTATGTTCACTGATATCTCCGTCAATTGTTGACCAATTATGAAATTTTTTTTTGGCTGAAAGAGTATGTGCCGAAATTGGCCCTATTTAATTTAGTGAAGATCTGATGAAGAACTTCGAAGATATCCAACAGAACTCTTCAATAAATAACGGCAAATCTCTCGGGACTGCTGCAATCGCATGTCTTTTTATTGTTTATACCATTTCATATCATAACATCACGCCAGCACGCTTTTAAGGGGTACGCAGATCTCTCATTTAACCGGTTATGTTCAAGTTTCATGACATTCGGGTAATCTACTCGTATTCTGGTGCTATAAGAAACTTACTAAACAACTTGCCTATTAGGTAGTAAACACAACTAAAAAATGAAAAATAAAAAACTTTTTTACAAAAAAATACTACCGACTTCCAAATAAGAGTAATAGTATTTTTTTGTAAAAATCTTAAATGATAAGTATAATTTTTGGTTACTTTAAAGTACAGAGGTTTTTATTTGTCTCATGTAGAAACATTTATTTTGTTACTTTAAGTAGAGAGGTTTTTATTTGTCTTATGTAGAAACATTTATTTTGTTACTTTAAGTACAGAGGTTTTTATTTGGCTTATGTAGAAACATTTATTTTGTTACTTTAAGTACAGAGATTTTTATTTGGCTTATGTAGAAACATTTATTTTTTTACTTTAAGTACAGAGGTTTTTATTTGTCTTATGTAGAAACATTTATTTTGTTACTTTAAGTACAGAGGTTTTTATTTGTCTTATGTAGAATCATTTATTTTGTTACTTTAAGTACAGAGGTTTTTATTTGTCTTATGTAGAATCATTTATTTTGTTACTTTAAGTACAGAGGTTTTTATTTTTATTTGCCTTATGTAGAAACATTTATTTTGTTACTTTTACTTTACTTTAACTTTGTACAGAGGTTTTTATTTGCCTTATGTAGAAACATTTAATTTGTTACTTTAACTTTACTTTAACTTTGTACAGAGGTTTTTATTTGTCTTATGTAGAAACATTTATTTTGTTACTTTAAGTACAGAGGTTTTTATTTTTCTTATCTAGAAACATTTATTTTGTTACTTTAAGTACACAGAGGTTTTTATTTTTCTTATCTAGAAACATTTTTTTTCGTAAAAGGTTTATCATTGGATTGACAAAAGACAATGTAACAGTTTAAACCGTTCTCTGTGTGTTTCGTGAGGGTTAAATAAAGGTACTATTATGAAACTATTCAAATAATACTAGAGTTAAATTAAAATATATTCCTGAAGATATAATAATAATACCAGCATGTAACTATCCCACTCAGACCGACTCTTATCATACTGAGAAGGCACGAGCAGTAATCACCAAGTTTGCTCAAATCAATTTTCAGTCCAGGTTTCTCCACGATGTTTTCTTCCTTCACCAATTTCATTATGTTCAAAGATGGAGACCTTATTTATTCATTTTATAGATTAGAAGATGCCTTTAACCTAGCTAGTATATTTCTTTTTATTTTTATTCTCAATAATCTAGGTACTGTGAGGACTCTGTCTAAAAGGCAAACTATTTGCCTATAGTAAGACTGGCAGCAGATAACTAGTTTTGCAAGGTAATTAAAATAGGAACGCTTGTCATGTTTTTATTAAATTATTTTGTGACTTCTAGATTGGTCGCCTGAAGGCAGGCTCGTTATTACTAAAATCTATTTGATAAAAGTCAAACAATTGTTTCCTTCTCGCAGCAACCTGACTACGTCCTCACAGTACCTATAAGTTTGTGTCTTTTCTTTGAACTGAGCAATATCCTCAGGGGTATAAAAAACTAGCCAAGTGCGTGTCTGACTTCGCACATTTAGGCTTCCGTACCAAAGAAATGTTTGTTTATTTTTTTTCCTGTTTTTTTTTTAGTAAAATATACGTAATATTAAACATTATCACCAAATTTGAAGTTCATAGGTCAATGGGAAGTTAACAAATTATGCGTAACAAAATAGTGTTAAATACGAAGGACAAACAGACACGTGAGTCGGGACAAACACTCTACAGGCAAGGAACCCTAAAAAACTAAAGGGTATGGATAATCTAATAGCATAAAAGTTTGCTTCTACTTATTCACAAAAGATATGCTTGAAGAATTTCTGAGATCAACTTTATGACATACTTTTGCTAAGAAATGTGTGTTGAGTTAGCCATGTTTCATAATTTATTTTTACGTAACATAACATCAGAGGGCAGAGCAGTGGTGGCCCAGTGGTAACGGTCCCGACTTACGTGTCATAGGTCTTGGGTTCGAACCCAGGCAGGCGATTTACTTTGTGTAAACTATTTCATCACCACTGCTCTAAAAACGGTGAAGGAAAACATGGTAAGGAAACAGGCATGTCCTAAAACCTAAAAATCGAAGACATGTGACATCCACCAATCCGCGTTGTGTATTAAGGGTACACTAGTCGACGGCACGAACTATTTTGTACGCAGGGTTAAAATGCATTTTATATCAACCGTCAACACGTGCGGAAGAGATAGATGCTTTGATGAGCAGTAGGAAGCTAGTTCACGTACGAATACACACTTTTTCAAATTTGTAGCGAAATGGATAATGATTTAGGACGAAACCGAGCGCGCGAAATTTTATAAACAGACCTTTGGCAGTCTAGATATCATAAAAAAACGACTAAATGTATCTGTTTAAAATAAAATTGCATTGTTGAACTACTAATCTATCCCATCATTTGCATTGTTGAATTACTAATCTATCCCTGTATGGAGGCCGTTTTGCAATATTCCGTCTTCTTATGGTATTTATTTGCGCCCAAAAATGCGTTAAAATTAGTGTCGAAATGTGAAAATTTCGACAATCATAACTTTCAAATATTATCTTTTTTTACTTTTTTGCTTCCATACAGGGCTTGATAATGATGAGACAAATTGATATCACTTTTTATTTTGAACGTACATGGTCAAACAGTGGAATAATCCCTAGAATACGTTTGTATGGAAGAATTTTCGACTAGTGTAACTTTAAAGCCCATTCTCTCTCTCACAGAAAGGAGATCTGTGTCCCAACAGTTGTAAGATTAAACAGGCACATTTCACCAATTATGTTTAAATCTCATTTATTAGGGGGCGAGCCTATCCTCACCAAACAGGCACAAAGTCTAGACTCCGGACCAGGGTCGCTGGTTCCAACCTAGGCAGGCTTTACTTTGTGTAAATTATTTTATCACTACTGCTCTAAAACGGTAAAGGAAAACATCGTGAGGAAACCGGCATGTCCTAGACTCCGGGCTGCAACTGTGAAATTCCTGATCGAAAAATCCAATAAAACTTTCCCCGACACAGGAAGCGAATCCACGAGCTTATCATCATCATCGGCCTATTAATGTTCCTACTGCTGGGACACAGGCCTCCTCTGTGTGAGAGGAGGATAGGCCGTAAACCACCACGCAGGCCCAGTGCGGTTTGGTGGATGTCACATGTCTTCGAATTTTTAGTTCCAGAACATGCCGGTTTCCTCACGATGTTTTCCTTCATAGTTATGAGAGCAGTGGTTATATAATAATTTACACAAAGTTAAGCGCCTGCCTGGGTTCGAACCTACGAGCTACACCTTGTAAGTTGCGGCCGATACCACTGCTCGAGCCACGAGCCACGAGCTCATGCTCACTTAATTTATTTATTTTATCAGACCGTTAATTTATTTTTACGTTTTCTGATTATTAAGAAGAGGTCCGCTATTTAAAGCTGTGATTGAAGAATTTCAAATTTGTAATCTGTCCTGTTCATTGCACTTAAGATTGAAGAAATCAAACTTAAGTGCAATGGACAGGACAGATTGCTTGCAAAACGGATGTTTTCCTTGTGTTGAAAGGCCTGCCATGCCTGGGTTCTAGAAGGACCGATGGATGTGACGGCATTTGGGGAAGCCCTATGTCCACTAGTGAACGTCTTACGGCTAAAATTATGTTGATAATGTCTGCAAAACATGTTCTTTAACTTCTTCAGTTGGACTGCCAAATTCTATCATTGTAAATAGGTTTTGTTCGGCAGACGGATTGTAAAGTGTAGTGTATTGAAGTATTCGACCATAGATTTAGTATGTTTTCGCTGATTCGACATTTATGCTTTGCGTATACTTTAGATGTAAAACCTGAGTCAACTTAATTCTGAGTCACCTTTTACGACAAACTTCCCCTATGGAAAAGAGGTGGCTATTACATTGGATGCTGCAGCAGGTTTTATGAGTCATCAATATTGTTATGATTGAGTTGTTAAAACATTGATTCGTTTCAGAAATAAATGTCGTCATCAGGTGTTATTATATCAAATAAAATCACGTTATTGTAATTAACATTTTATTTTTCTCTATTATAAGACAACCTACGACTAGCAGTTTAAGGGGTTTCCCTTGCTCATAAATAAGCTGAATTAAACTACTTGTGCTAAGAGTTGACGTCAGCAAAAAACAGTTTTATTGCTACATTCTGACGTAAAAGTCCCGTTGCCCTTATCAACAACATAAATAATTAATTACTGTGCAAATGAGAATGAAATTAAAAATACTGTATTTTAACATGGCGGCTATAAAGGCAGGCGCGACCATGTTATATTTAATTAATTTCTATCGAATCAAAAGAACAAGGCATCGTTTTACGTGGCGTGTTTCTAATAATTTGTTATATTTTTTTTTGGAATTGCGCAGTGGAATGGTTTCTGGGTTCTGCATATTTCGTTACTATATTACAGAAGCAATAAGAATGAATGGATTTTTCAAAATAGCTTTTCGTAATTTCTGCCTCCTTCCACCGTATGTGTGTATGTACCAAACAAGCGGCATAGTAGCGTGGAATAGCTGTGGGGGTCCAATAATAAAACAAAGTTGACAATCTACAATCGATAACGCTAGTAGAAAACTAATCAATGTAAGGGAATGACATCTTTGAACGTTAAGTCACGTGGGCAGATCATACAAATAGAAGGTTTTACGATTGTAGTAAGAGATTCGATACGAAGCGTTTGTAACTTGGCTAGGGGGGCTGGTGTCTACGCCGGAACGTAGCTCTTTCACTTTATTCATGAACGCACCCTACGTCGGGAGATTCGCTGCAACTTCACGGCGGACTTCACTCAAGATACCCTTTTTTGGAATCCAACGCACCGCCTTATTTTATTGTTGCGACACGGTATATTTTCTATACACTTATTATTGTTGAAGAAGAAGTGTAAACTATTATAGAAAGTGGGTCGATCTTACATTGAATCGCCCACACCCTGGTCATCATCATACGCTCCAGCCTGCAGCATTCCACTGCTAGACAGAGGCTTATCTAATAGCTTCATGCAAAATACTGGTATTCAGCTGTTGGTTAGACTGAAGCCGAACTCAACATCATTATCTTCCTGCCCTTGTTCCATGTTACTTGGGATTTTACTATCCCAGTTTTAAAAGAACAAATACATTACTTAAGACTGGGTAGTAGGAACGTGTCAATTGTAGATGCAGACAGACTTTGGACAGACTTTTTATAGGCCGATAGTTTGGTCGGGGTATAGTTACAGTCGGTAATAGCTGTTACCTGACCCACCCTGCAAGCAAGTAAAGCAACGCACACATAACACGCAAGTGCGCACATTACAACGATTCGGTAACGAAATAAAATTTTCAATCCGACCAAAATAACCAAACTATCGGCCGATAAGTTAAATTATACGGTTTAAATATAATTTATTTCTCAAAAGATTAACATAATTATAATCGCTTAACGAGAAACAAAGTCTGGATTTAATAACAATTGTAATTATTAGTAAGTCCAGGGCGCACGACGCACATTCGATTTTGTTTAAAATTTACGGTAATAGGTATTATAACATTAACAAATTATGATGAGTAGTACATTGCAAAAACTAATCGAATACACTGTCGTAGCGACATCGAGCGCGTTGTTGTTAAGCACCATGCACACTATACAAAACATTATAGGTACTTTAAATGATGGTAAAAGTTCAAAGAAACACTGCTTCACTTCTTGTAAAGTGAGTTGTGATATAAAAATCTCAAGCCTCAGAAGACTTGTTGGTAGCGAGAAATAAACAATATTTTTCCATTAGAAGTTGTACAGCTTTCTTACTGTTTTATGAAACTTGTTGAAATACGATTTACAATGGAATAAAGGGGTTGTAGTCTCCTCGGTTGTTTTATTTACAATATGAAAGCTGAAGTCCGATGCACAGCTACGTTAAATAGGCACTTGTCCCACTGCCGACGAGGAAGTGATTAGCTATTGACTATTTTCTTGCTAAAGAAATGGACAAAAGATATAGATCCCGTATCAATAAAAGAGAGACATACTATTAATAGTTGATCGCTGGCTGTTCACACTGCTGGCGAGAACTCTCTCACCACTAGTTTGTCGCAGCGACAAGAGCTAATAAAGATAGTACTTGCTCAGCTATGCTCACTTTGCAGTCAGAACTCACGCCGAGAGACCAACCAGCCAGCTGGCAACCAGAAACCGACACTCCGAGCGAGTGGTGCGAGTAATCGTTCGTCGCACAAGAACACTCGCTTATAGTCGAGCGACAAAACTATAGAAACTACACACTTGCTTCTTGCTGCTGGCTAACTCGTATCTAGTTTCTAGCTCTACTCGCTTCTCGCTGATCGTCGGCGGTGGGACAAGTGCTATACTTATTTGGAATGAAGTTTATTCAATAGGTTACTTCTAGGCAAGCGTGCCCCATAGTCGACCAAATCATATTACTATAACTTCTTTGAACACTTTAATCTACTTCTACGGTACATATGAAACGAGTGTACCCCATTGTTGCGAAGTTCATTACCGCGATGTACGTTACTGCGAAAGTTTACTATCGCGACGTTCGTTGTTGCGAAAGTTCTTTACTGCGATGTACGTTACTGCGAAAGTTTACTATCGCGACGTTTGTTGTTGCGAAAGTTCTTTACTACGATGTACGTTACTGCGTTACACGAAAAATATACTTAATTATTAGTCAAATCACAACGGGGTTCGCATGGATGTATCATGTAATGTTAGCAAACACCAGACTTGGAGACACGTGATGAAATGGCCATATTTTTCAAGATTCCGGCCAAAGGTAGTTTAGAACGGCGTGAAGTGTTGATTATGTTAGCTAATATTCCAAGTCTGTAAAACTGGTTGTAGCAGGCAAGGTAGCCACCCAGTTTGACGACACGGTTGGCGCGGGTTCGATTCCCGCATGGAACAAATATTTGTATGGCCCACAGATAGTTGTTCCGGATCTGGATCTCTTGTGTGCGTGAGTTTCAATGTTTGTAAACGCACCCACGATATTGGAAAAAAATCCTAGTGTAGAGCACGTTTTTAAAAAAGAAGAATGACCGCGTCGATGCTCACCTACGCGCTGGTCAGACTCATGGTGACCACTGCCCTGAGAAGAGCCGAAGACAGATTGGCTTGGAAGCAGCTCGTCAGTGACTCCGTCAAAGCGTTCCAAAACGGGCACGACCCTCAGAGGTGAAGACAATGAGAAGAGTCTGATAGAGCCATGACACTTTCATTTGATTTTGATTTAGCCACATGAAAAAAAAAACAGATAAAAAAAAAATATGGAAAGATACATGGTGACCAATGATGTTATATATAAACTGAGGTAGATACATTTTACCGACGTCTGCGCGGCAATACAAACACAAGCTGACCAGCTTGAGTGAATTCAGTCCGTCCTGCGCCTGGCCGTGACACGAACGTACGTTTGAACAGTATGTTTATCTTTTTCTGACAACGGGGTTCTGTTTACATCTCTGTGATCTTTTAACCTACTCAGTTATAGAAATAAAGCTCCAAATTCCATAGGTCCTATAGTAAATCGCCATGTTTTTTAGGGTTCCGTACCCAAAGGGTAGAACGGGACCCTATTACTAAGACACCGCGATCCGTCTGTCCGTCTGTCTGTCTGTCTGTCTGTCCGTCTGTCACCAGGCTGTATCTCCTGAACGGTGATAGCATAATATAAAAACAGAATAAAAAGAAAATATTTAAAATAAAATTAATATTTTTTTTGCCGTTTTTTGCGATAATGGTACGGAACCTTTCGTGCGCGAGTCCGACTCGCACTTTGCCGGTTTTATTTATTTATAATGAGTATGACATCTCTATTGGTAAAATCTCATTGGGGTATACGGTTTTATTTGCTCCCCAAAACAAACATTTAATTTTGTTGTGCGTACAATCAGCACGATTCTGCTTTTCCCTTGGACAATAATCACAACAAACTCAGGCCGCCATGAAAATAATTACAGGCTTAACCTCGTTATTTCTGTTCGACTGTTTATTCGCAAACCGATGGAATCCGCTATCCGACTGGCTCGTTTACACGGAGAGAGATTCTCGCCTCGAATGGGTTATTTCCAACAATTGAAAAAAGTAGACTCGTATAAACCAAACCCGGAGCTTACTGAAATAGAGTAAAAGTGCTGTTGAATTCACATTCTTGAAATACCTACTGTTCAAAAGTCAAAATTACATTACATTTACAAGTAATAATAAATTTATTCTATCGTCCACACGGAAAAGTAGCTTGTTATGGAGAAATTATACAATTATTTAACTAAAAGTGTTTACAATATTTACATACATAAATTATAAATTCATATACATGAGGACGATGCACCCAGAATAACACTACATATTAAA
Organism: Orthosia incerta; assembly: GCA_948252205.1. Lineage (NCBI taxonomy): Eukaryota > Metazoa > Arthropoda > Insecta > Lepidoptera > Noctuidae > Orthosia > Orthosia incerta. The sequence goes on from OX411761.1 coordinate 8,847,304, forward strand.
CTACGTATAAGTATAAAGTATTACAAACACTAACAGGTTAATTCATTCATTTGATAAATAGGAATATGGTTCTCACATACTTACAAATATTGCAAACATTACAAATATTCAAAAACAACGGAACAGTGTGTGAGCCAATTTCTTAGAACAAAAAAAGGGAATACAATAACTATGAATAAATTAACAAATTTGATTTTGTCTACACTAAAGATTGCCCTATGGAGCAGGACCAGCATGATTCCAAGCATTCTTATCTAGAATATAAACAGACTATACAGAAAAGAATCTTGAATGTTACCGACTATGTTAGGTTAACTGTGTGATAATCGCATCAAAATCTAACCAGGGTTTTTCTCAATTACGTACAATTCAACTGAAGGCCAGTATTTTAAATCTAAGATTTCAAGACCACATAACTACTCTTAGTAACAGATTACGGAAACTTATATATGTGTTCAAAACGCTGAGACTTGTAGTCGATAAAAATATTATGAAATCAGTGTATTATGCCCTTGCACAATCTATAATATGCTACTGCATCACCTCTTGGGGTGGGGCTCCGAAAACTACCCTAATTGAAATTGAAAGGACCCAAAGAGCCATACTGAAAGTGTCGTCATTTCGACCTGTAAGTGTATCTTCTGTGTACGTGTTGTTGGGTGTTATGAGTCATGTAAATAAAACAACTGGTTTCGGTGAGCACTAGTACACAACTGCTATATATAATTATTTATTTGACCATTATAATATTTGCTGTGCATGCGACATGTAATGTGTCGATGCACCACATTATTTCCCCCTTTAAAAACAAATAAACAAATCGAGTACACTTACATAAAAATAATTAAAAAGTTTACATAAAAAATAAGACAAAAGAAGTATTCTTTCTACACAAAATATAGCCATACACGAACAAAAATAAAAACGAACTTAATACTACGCGGTTACACTTTTCTTCTGTTTTCCTTTTTCCCGATTGCTGCTGTCTTAAACGTTTTGTGGTCCCTGTCCTCCGTTTGGGTGCTGACAGCAACGCATGGAGACTGTTGGAATCTGAGCTGGTTGCGTTTGCCTGGCGTCGACGTGCCGTGTCACGTTCTTGTATAACCGCTTCCTACACTTTCTGTACATGCAGTACAGTAGCACTGCAACGGCGATGATGAAAATGCCCCCCATAGAGATTTCCGTCATTGAGATGCTGGATCCCCCTGACCCAGCGGCAGTTTGTGCCACCACGATCTCTTCCTTGGAGCCCCAGCTGCCCATGTTTCCGAATATTGTAATTGTCTTGATCTTGCTTTACCAGCGTGTTGCTGCTGCGGTAGTTTGGTAGTTTGTGTGGACGAAATTATTCTTTTCTTTATTCCGTGTTTTTCTTTCGTTGATCTGGCGGTATTGTAAATCGTACCACCGGATGTATGACGCGGCCTGAGCGTGTTGTGTTTGGTGCGGTCTTATTAATTTCTGCTGGCTCTACATTTTTGTCGTCGTTCACTTCGCTACTGCTACTTTTCTGGTGTTCTAAAGGTTCATTTACCTTTCCGTCCATTAAAATGTATGCTGGTTTTAATCTGTCCACCGTTACTATTGATGTTTTCTTCGGCAATTGAATTTTGAAATGTTTCTCTTGCTTCTCTAACACTTTATATGGGCCTTCGTAGGCTGGGGTCAGTGGTTTCTTCACAGCATCCGCTCTGACGTATACGTATTCACAGCTTTTCATGTCTGGATGTATGTACGATTTGTGACTGCTGGCCTGTTGGTTGTTGCTAAACGGGCTTAGCTTTGCCATTGTCCTCTGGAGTGTCTGTGCAAAAGTCTCTGGTGATGTTACTTGCGTTTTCGGCTCGATAAACATTCCTGGCAGACGTATGTTAGTTCCGTATAACATCTGTGCTGGACTTGTATTCTCTTTCAGTCGTAGTGCTGCTCGTAATCCTAGTAGCACTATGGGTAGTTCGCTTGACCAGTTCGTTGTATTTCCGCGCGCGACTAGCGCGGTTTTCATTGATCTATGCCAGCGTTCAACCAAACCATTTGACTGTGGATGATAACTGGTGGTTCTGGTCTTCTTAATTCCGAGTGACTTGGTCAGAGTGATAAATAAGTCTGACTCGAACTGTCGTCCCTGGTCCGTTGTTATGGTGTTTGGGCATCCGAATCTCGCTATCCAGGTGCTTATGAGAACTTCCGCTACAACTTTTGCTGTTATCTCTGCTACTGGTACAGCTTCCGGCCATCTCGTTTCTCTGTCGATCATTGTCACGATGTATCTGTTTCCGTTGGATTCTGGTAGTGGTCCGACAATGTCTACGTGCACGTGGTCTAATCGTGCTGTGGGTGGAAAAATTCCGATTGGGGCCGAGTTGTGCCTATGTGTCTTGCTTTTCTGGCATGCCTGGCATGTTTTCGCCCAAATGCCGACGTCAGTATTCATGCGGGGCCAGAAATAGTGCTCGGAGATCATTTTCTTCGATAATCTTATTCCGGGATGTGTTATGTTGTGCATGGTGTCGAATACTTGTTTTCGAAGTGATTTCGGCACATACGGTCGTAAACTTGGTTTTGTATTTTCGCAGTGTAGTTGTCTTGTTCCTGATAATGTCGTTGTTTTCCAGTTAAGGTTGCAATTTTTTAACAGCTGAGTGAGTTCAGTGTCATTGCGTTGCATATCTGCTAACTCAGTCCAATCCACAGGTGTGGGGCAATCTATTTGCTCGAGTCGCGATAACGCGTCGGCCACCGGGTTCATGTTACCGGATAGGTGACGTATGTCTGTCGTGAACTGTGCGATGAACTCGAGGTGACGTAGCCGTCTTGGGGCTATCGTTTTACTTGTGCAGGTTTGTTTTGTAGTGAAAGCATGACATAACGGCTTATGATCGGTGTAAACTATCAACTCTCTTCCCTCGACATAAGGTTGAAAATGCGTTACTGCCATGTAAATGGCTAGCAATTCCCGATCATACGTGCTGTATTTTGACTGCGTTTCACTCAGTCCCTTTGAGAAAAAGGAGAGTGGCTTCCAGTTTCCGTTTTCATACTGTTGTAAAACGGCGCCCACGCACGTTTGAGATGCGTCTGTCATTAGTGATAACGGGCAATGCGTTGTTGGTGAAGACAATGTAACGGCGTCGCTTAGACTTGCTTTACATTGATCGAATGCTTCTAATGCCTCTGGAGTCCATTGTATTTCGGTTTTGTCATTTTTCTTCGATCCAATGAGGTATTTGTTTAACCGAGCTTGGTGTTTGGCTGCTTGTGGTATATTGTTCCGGTAGAAGTTGATCATGCCTAAAAATCTTCGCAAATCTTGTACGGTTTTTGGTATAGGGTATTTGGTTATTGCTTCGACCTTGTCTGGTAATGGTTTGATACCATCTTTTGTGATCTGATATCCGAGGAACTCTACTTGCTGTTTGCCCAGTTTGCATTTGGCTTGATTTATTGCGATGCCATGTTCGTCTAACCGTTTGAACGTTTCTTGTAAATGTCGACGGTGTTCGCTGGTTGAAGATGACGCCACTAGTATATCGTCTATATATACGAATACGAAGTCAAGTCCTGCTAAGACTGTGTTTAGGAATCTGACAAAGGTTTGCCCTGCGTTTCGTAGTCCAAACGGCATTCTTGGAAATTCGAATAGACCGAACGGGGTTATTACTGCAGTCTTTTCTACGTCTTGTACTGGAATCTGATTGTAAGCCCTTTTTAAATCGATCGTTGAATAAATACTGGTTCCTGGTAGTAGGTATGTGAAATCTAGTAGTCTCGGAATTGGGTATCTGTCCGGTACCGTGATCGCGTTCAATCTCCTGTAGTCACCACATAGTCGCAACTCGCCGTTTTTCTTCGATGTCACGTGCAAAGGACTTGCCCACGGACTCTTGGAAGGCCTGCATAACCCTGTCTCTAGCATGTGTTCTATCTCCTTCTTCACTCTTAGGTATTTGTCCGCTGGCAAAGGTCTTGACTTGGAGTAAACAGGATGTCCATTGGTGATGATTTGGTGAACAACGTCGTGCTTCGGTCGTGACTCTGTATCGAGAGGTTTCAAAATGTTCGGGAAATCTGCTAAAATGTCTGCGTAGTCTTCGGTTAATTTTACGGTCCGAAGTGTAGGCGTGCTTGACTTCATTAACTTTGCGTTACTCTGAAGTCCAGTTGTACCATCAATCAAACGTTTATTCCGAACATCCACCAAAATGTTGTTTCTTTCTAGAAAATCGGCTCCAAGTATTGGTTGCGTAATGTCAGCTACGATGAAAGTCCAACGGTACGGGCGTCTCATATTCAGATTCAACGTCAGCGTTTTGTCGCCGTATGTTTTTATTTGTGTACCGTTTGCAGCGTATATTTTATATGTGTCGTCAGCTTTTAAACGATTCCCTCTTCTAGGTATGGCTGAAATGTTAGCGCCTGTATCTACCAAAAAACGATACCCACTTTTTCGGTCGGTAACGCATAGGCGGTTTGACGGTATGATAGCGCTGACGACCGCCTCTGTCAACGCTGAATTTAGTTTTCCGACGGTTTCTTCCAATTGCATGGATTTTCACAGTTCCGAGCTCGATTCCTGTACCGATGATGATACCTACATAACCAGTTGGGACTGTCGGGTGTAATCCTCGTCCTGGAGTGTGATCTTGTGCGCGACTGGCTTCGGTTGCGCCTGTAACCACGGTGTCTACCATTATTTGCATTGGATTTCAAGGCTGCTATTTCTATGGTTAGCTTCTTCATTTGGTTGACCATCTCAACCATAAGCTGTGTTTGACCGCTTGATATTTCCGACACTTCGCCTGATCGTCCTTCCAATATCTTGTCTGCTATGGCGGCGAGGTTGTCAAGTTTCTGATCTTGACTGACCGTTAACACTGCTCGAACGTGATCGGGGAGTCTTGATATCCACAAACCATGGAGGGTTTTTTCGGCCACCTGACTCTTACGTGCCAATTCCCTCATTCGTCTCAACAGTTGCGACGGTTTTTGGTCGCCTAATTCCACTTCACTGACCAGCTTTTGAAATTGCCGCTCCTCCGATTCTTCGTACACGGCTAGGAGTCTTTCTTTAATAGCACCATATTTATTAGTGGCGGGGGGTGACATTATTACGTCGGCCACTTGACTTACTGCGTCTTTGTGGAGCTTGGACAGTACGACTCCGTATTTTACTTCGTCACCCTGTTTTTGGGGAGCCATCATTGTCTCAAACTGCGCGAACCACACCCTGGGCATCTCTATCCAAAAATCCGGGATCTTCGAGGATATTCCTAATGCTGCGACTTCGGCCTGACTGCTGTCCGTCGCTCCGCATGCTGGTAACACACCACAATTTCCACTTGTGCTCATGTCTTCGGTAACTATATGCCTCTTGAAAACCAAAACCAGTGAGATCCGCTTGTGGAAGGCTGGTAAGGTTGTGCAGTGCAGTTACCACGACACGAGGAAATCACTTTAAATCGCGGCGCGTGTTAATTCAAATCGGGGTCACCAGATGTAAGTGTATCTTCTGTGTACGTGTTGTTGGGTGTTATGAGTCATGTAAATAAAACAACTGGTTTCGGTGAGCACTAGTACACAACTGCTATATATAATTATTTATTTGACCATTATAATATTTGCTGTGCATGCGACATGTAATGTGTCGATGCACCACAGACCGTATCGCTACCCCACTGAGCAGTTATACAAAGAAAATCAAGTCCTGACAGTGCGTCAACTGTTTATATTACACATTCTGTTGAAACAGCATACTCTCTTGGTCTATAATTCAACGCTGTCTAGGGGGAAAAGACGATATGACCCAGTGGAGCGCCATCATCTACGTCACAAAACTATTTTTTCAAAACGGTTCTTTTGCTATCTAGGTGGCTACTTATACAATAAAACTCATAAGTTGTTACATATCTTTAGTCTCACAAAGAATAAATGCAAAAAGAGGCTAACTGACTGGCTACTAAAATTAAACTATAATGATACTGAAAACATTCTTATACAAACCTAAACAAAAATCACACACACACCCACACACTCACACATTCACCCACACACTCACACATCCACCCATACTACACATCTACTTACATTCGTCTTAGAACCTAGATACTAACCAAAATAAATAAAACTTTGAAATGTCTTATAATACTTTACTACATTCTGTCAGCGCGCTTAGTACATAATTTATAAAATGAAAATGTAAAGGGGTGGGATCCTGGTGTCCTGAAACACAGGCCACGAGCCTAGCTCAGGCACCAGTCTCCCACAATATACATTTACCTATGTTGTGTATTATTGTCGAATCTGACCAATGTAAGATAATTTATGTGTATTGTGGTGAGAAAATTAAATAAAAAATAAAAAATAAAGTTTTTTTACATGGAACGACTGCCTATCTATCTCTATTCTTCATATTTGTGATTATAAGTTGAAAGATTTTTTATTCGAAAGTGGAAGCGATTGAATAAAAAACTTTTCAACTTTTCTGACAAGCGAATTTTTTGAACTGAGCATTTAAGAGTCACAGTTCAAGAAATTCGTGTGACTGATGGCGTTATTTTTGTTTCTCGTTTACTAATTTTTGATTCTCGTGTATCGATGAGCGAGAAACTCTGCCCGTGTTAATCTGCCTTAAATGAAATATTTTCAATTTCGTATTCCGTATTTGTTCGTCGAGTTATCAGTATTCTGCCGTATTGTGCTGCTACCATTAATTTTGTAATAATTACAGCAATTATCGGGGATTCAATTATCCAAATATACGAGCAGCTGACGTAATAATAATATTATGTAACAGTTGTTTTTAACCGACTTTCCAAAAAGGAGAAGGTTCTATGTTCAACTGTAAGTTTTTTTTTTGTATATTCACCGATATCTCCGTCAATTGTGAACCGATTATAAAAATTCTTTTTTTGTTTAAAAGAATATGTTCCCGAATTGGTTTCGTTTAAATTTGGTGAAGATCTGATGAAGAAGTTTCTTCGGAGATATATAACAGAACTCTTCAATAAATTACGGCTAATCTGTCGGGATTGTTGCAATCGCATGTCAGCACCATTTCATAACATAACTTCACGCTGATACGCTCGAAAGGGGTACGCGGATACCGTTACCGCGGATAGAGTTCACCCTGGTACACTTTCATTCCACAGATTATGTCCAAGTAACATAGTAATCGGCTGATCTATTCTCGCGTCACTTAAGGCATTGTAAGTACCTTACAATAGAACTTGGCTATTATGTACCACAAAAATGTGGAAAGTATAAAGACGTTTTCACAAGAAAATGCAACGAAAATTAAAAATAACTTCAATTTCGGAAGCCGGTGTCAAAAAACGAAGAAACAAGAACATCAACTGCCGAAATTGTAGTTATTTTTCACTTTGTAGTGTGTTTAATTTGGAGGTCGCTTGTATTTTTAACCGACTTTCGAAAAAGGTGGAGGTTCGACTTCTTGTACGTTTTATTTTTGTGTATGTTCATCGATATCTCCGTCAATTGTGGACCGATTTTGAAAATTTTTTTTGTTTGAAATAGTATGTTCCGAAATTGGACCCATTTTAATTTGGTGAAGATCTAATAAAAAACTTCGAAGATATACAACAGAACTCTTCAATAAATAACGGCAACATCACGCCAGTACGGTAAGCAGATCTCTCATTTGATCGGTTTTGTTCAAGTTTTATGATATTTGGGTAATCTATTCTGGCGTTATAGGAAACTTACTAAACAACTTGCCTATTAGGTAGGTACAACTAAAAAGTGAAAAGAAAAAAAAAACACAACCAAACGTTTGGTTGGTTGAGATTGATTCCTTTAACTAAGCGTCCATTATATCTTTCTCAATAATATTTAATACTAGCTTCTGCCAGTGGTATCACCCGCGTATATGTCGAATTATCCCAAAGAATATATTCCTGGGACTATAATCTATTTCTGTGCCAAATTTCATCCAGATCCGTCCAGCCGTTTCAACGTGAAGAAGTAACAAACATACGTTTGTATGTTTGTTACTTCTTAACGTTGAAACGGCTGGACGGATCAGACACACATCCACAAACTTTCGTCTTTATACATAATATTAGTGTGATCATCTTCATCATCATCAGCCTATTAATGTTCCCACTGCTGGGACACAGGCCTCCTCTCTTTGAGAGGAAATGGGCCGTAATGCACCACGCGGGCCCAGTGCGGGTTGGTGGATATCATGTCTTCGAATGTTTGGTTCTAGGACATGCCGGTTTCCTCACGGCGTTTTCCTTCACCGATTTGAGAGCAGTGGTGATGAAATAATTTACACAAAGTAAAGCGCCTGCCTGGATTCGAACCCACGACCTACAAACTGTAAGTCGCGGCCGATACCACTGGGCCACCAGTCACTGCTCTTGTGATCATAGCATAGCTTAATTCGGCAGAGAAATTCTTTTGAAATGTTTAAATCATATTTTAAATAAAACAAGCACCTTACTAAACTTCCTTAAATTCTGTCAGCCAGCGATAACGATTGTGAAAATTCCAATGTAAGGGATTGACCACGTGAAATTTTGGTATCGCATGTCAATCCCATAAATTATCAAAATCATAATCATTATCACTGATAGTAAAGATTAAAGCGCAGATACCCTTGAGTAGCTGATTATAAAATGAGAATCACGTCTAAACGGCTAGTCGTAATTTTTTTGTAAAAATATATGTTACCGAATACTTTATTAGAATCACCCACCAATGTATTTAAAAAACAGTTACCTACCAAAAATGTTATTGGACAAGTGTTACTACACTATTACTGATTTTTTTAATGATACAACTTTTGCTTGACATTGTAATAATTTTTTTGACACTTATTATTTTCTATTTTATTCTTTTGTTTTGACATCTATATTACTATTTTTGACATTTGACATATTTTAAATAGTGTGACTTAATTATTTTGATTTTATTTGACATTTGATTTATATTTTAGCACTTACTTAATTTTATATTAAATTGACATACATACTTATAGAGATTTTATCAGACATTTGATTTTTATTTTGACATTCTAATATTTAATATTATTTTATCCCTAATATTATTCATCTCTATTATCAATCTCATAACTTCCATTTATTGTGTTGAAATTATATCGATAAGATTGACTATTTTTATATTAATGTCTATAATGTTGATTAACTATTGTTGTATTCAAATAATGTTTCCTTATAACCTAAATCATTTTATTTTGCATTTCATGTTTTAAGCCATTTTATGTTTTATGTTTGATCTGGTTATTGCTTTGAAATGATGATAATTTACAAAATAGTGGTGTTTTTGTAAATTAAAAAAGAATATAAATTTGCATGCCGTAACGTAAAGTGTATAGGGACTCTCTACTAAAAGAACATCTAATTTGTACACCTACATTTAGCAAATAAACGATTTCATTTTCATTTTTTCATTTTCATTAAGCCATTTTTTAAATAAATTAAATTAGGAAAATTTTGGATTTCATTCGTACCTATAACATAGTGTAATTAATTTGTAAAGTTATGTCTAACAAGGACAAAAAAATTACAATCGCAACAAAACCCACCGTGCAATTGTCGCCATATCAAAGACAATTTAATTATCTACATATTGATCTAAGGCTTTTTAAACCGCTTTTAGTAGCTTGGTATGTCAATGTAACGGAATCTTTTACAATGTTACGGAATTTTCCCCCACTTCAAAACGTCGGATTGATTTAAAACTTTGCACACCTATCAAGGACCGATGACAATGCAATAATTTAGTCAAAGTCAAATATGTTTATTCAACTTGGTTCAAATTTACAAGTAATGAAAGTTGATTCTACCGTGCGCGTTTAAATAGTTTGTCCCATTAGCCTTACCAAGATCTTCAGGATTAGCGACTTTTTAGTTCAATTTACCATTAAAGCGTGTTTTTTAGTTTTTAGAACTACAATTTTTTTAAGTCATAAAATATTAAGGAAAGTACAAAAAACTACTGAATATTGGGTCGCGCGGGTGTGACACGTATGCACGTTTTGTTCCTTCAAGTTCGTTGGCTACTATAGTCGTCTTAACAATTAATAAAGTTTGGCGCCAAGTAATTTGCCCAACGCCATGGCATTTCCTCGTGTTCTGAACTAATTTAAGAAACGTCAGATATTTGATTTAGATAACAGTTAAATAGACTTTTGGACTCTAGAATTTAATTTACTCTCCTTCTTCAACTACTTAATAGTGAAACACAACAGTCTTAATAAAGTCGTACACAAATTGAATTGAGTAAAAGCCAAACAAGCTTTTCAATATTACCAGAGATATTTTTCCAAAAACAAAAGCAAATCAAGAAATAAAACAATCCATTCCGAGTGACTAATAAAAGCCCGGATGTCCGAAAACATGACACAATGATACCGTATTTTGTTCAGGAAACGCATGTCTTACTATGGCTCACGAATTAATCAAGGGGAAGATTCGGCGAAGGAAAAGTCACTTTCGACTTTGTCTTCTTTCCTGTTAAATGGACAGGATTGGCTTTTTGATGTAAGATCCAATTTATATGGTAGTCTGTTGGTATTAAAAGATAATGAAAAATGAATTGGATAGGGGTCTGTAAATGTTCTGGGAAGTGATAGAGGCCGATTTTTCACGCATCAGAAAATTCTTAAATGATAAAAAATTAAACGATTTTAAACTTTAGTCCGGTCATGGGACAAGGGTCGTGGACTTTTAATATTACAAAACTTTAAACTTACACTATTTTTTAGGCCATGCCCTAAAATACAAAGGGTGCTGTAAGATTCTTGTAACCTTCAAATATATTGAAAATAATCGCTAAATTCAACTTGGAAAGATGAAAATAAATAAAGGAAAATAATTAGGTACATAGAAAGAATGTAACTAAGTAAGGAAGGTATATGAAGGTCGTGCTCCTGAATAAGACCCATGATTATATAAAATTAAATTCCAATTAAAACATTATAAATTCTCATTACCATAGAACAGACCCATAGCCGACCGAAAATCAAATTAGCTTTTAGCTCCGATAAAAAATAATTTATTCCATTTTCAAATCGCCACACAAAATGGCCGCCATTGACAGCTAACGTCAATTTTAATTATGGAACCGCCATATTTCAAAACAAGTGCGAGAGCGTACATTAAAAAATTCAAAATAGGTACGCAACGAAATAGGAGCGTGGCTCGCGTCGGGGGAACGATCGGCCGTTGCCTAGCAACCGTCTCCGGGCGATCGCCATAGACCTAGTAAATAAATAGACTGGAATAAACAAAAAGTTTTTGAATGATTGCAGTAAATGATATTCAATATAACTATTATTATACTGGTATCCAGCTGCTAAATGCAGGCCAAGCAAGCAAAGCAAACAAGTAAGTCCAAAAATTAAGCAAAAACAAGCAAACCAAGCAAGCTCGGAAAAGGCAGATTTATGATATTAATTTAACGCCAAAGGACACTAATTTGTAGGTAAAAATCTATATAACGCGCTTCTTCTTCTTTCGTGTCGATTAACTCAAACTATACAACCATTCAGATCTTGTCCGACCAGTATGTAGCTACTCGAACAGTTCTATCATTTGCTACGTTAAGGGTACACTAGTCGACGGCACGAACTATTTTGTGCGCAGGGTTAAAATGCATTTTATACTAACCGGCAACACGTGCGGCAGAGATAGATGCTGTGATAAGCAGTAGGAAGCTAGTTCGCGTACGAATACACACTTTTGCAAATTTGTAGCGAAATGGATAATGATTTACGACGAAACCGAGCGCGCGAAATTTTATAAACAGACCTTTGGCAGTCTAGATATCATGAAAAAACGACTAAATCTATCTGTTCAAAATAAAATTATTTGCATTGTTGAACTACTAATCTATCCCTGTATGGAGTCCGTTTTGTAATTTTCCGTCTTCTTATGGTATTTATTTGCGCCCAAAAATGCCTTAAAATTTGTGTCGAAATGTGGAACTTTCGACGCTCATAACTTTCAAATATTTTCTTTTTTTACTTTTTCGCTTCCATACAGGGCTAGATAATGATGAGAGAAATTGATATCACTTTTTATTTTGAACGTACATCGTCAAACAGTGGAATAATCCCTAGACTCCCTAGAAAAAAATCGACTAGTGTAACCTTAAAATCCCGTAACGTGCAGGTGGTCGGGCATCACACCTCAAAGGCTCTGAAAATAACTTGGCACACTAATGGACCATGTCTAGGTTAGGACATGGGCACAGATAATACTAGCATACATGGGTTACTTTTACACTTTCATCCCGGGAGTATGTACCCTTGGGATAACGAAGGCGAAGTCGCTGACAAAAGCTAGAACGGAACGCTACGGAACTAATAACTACCCATCTCCTACATACAATCTAAAGCCAGGCCACATCAGAATACCACGCACATTCCGCACGTAACACGCACTAATTGATTGATGTGCCCTAATTGGTTGAATTCGGAACGCGCTGCAATGGCCGCCGTAGTTACAGCTGAAGTAATAATGCTGCAGCTTTTTGAACGTAAGTGACTTTATCCAAAATGGCAAAATGTCTTTTACTTTAGTTAACGTAAGAGTCATTTACCTAAAATGTGAAATTGTCCCTTACGTTATTTGATAGTTCCGGTATAGTTTTGATTAACTGCTTTTAGGATTAGCCTGTATGCTGGTTATTTGGATACGATTTATTGGAATGTGATTCTATGTGGCTTATCTATATTCAGACTTAGCACGTAGCCAGTGTTTGCGCAAAACGCATCGAATTAAATGGATTATCTATCAATTTTTACCCGACTACGGCGAAGCAAAAGGGAATAATGAAAAAAACCCTTTTAAATGCAATTGCTTCCTTACTGTAGCTGTTAATAATTATGTTTCCTTATACTTAAATTACGAATAAAACATACTTGCTCTTGCATTTAACTTTAGACATCGGCAGAATAGTCAACGTCGGCTTTGCTTGCCATATAAATATATTGAATACAATATAAATAATGTTTGTGATAAGATAAAATACTAGATATTATAGGGATTTGTGCATAGATACAGAATATAATTAATATCTACTGGAGCCTGATCGGAAAATTTCACACTAAAAAACAAGTTTTAAGACAAGACATCTGTGGCCCGAAAGATTCTATTTCAATGTCTAACTAATAACAAGACTTTATTGCCTTTAACCCATTTTTTCCAACTAACCACGGAATAAAGGCAAAAACATTTTTTCAGCCGCAAAAGTAATAAATCCCTCTGTCTGATTTCATTAGTCTGTATTCGAGGCAGACACCACGTCGCCTGCGTGCGAATTCCCCCCACCCGCCCACTACCATGATACGTATAGAAACGTAGTATCGTTCTGTATCGCTATAAATTTATCTATGTTACTGTGGAAATGCGAAAGATGGGCGAATGATTTTCACTTGTGATCTCTTTGAATAATTCGTGTCTGTGAAAATTTTGAGCATTGTTTTACTGATTCAACCTTATGTGAAGGGTTAACAATAGAAAACATTAAATGGAAATAAAAACCACTGCTTCGTGTTTGTTCGGTTTAATTGAAACTTTGAATGATAACGCAGAAGCGACTACTTTTCTATGTTTTTAGGTTAACAGAAAAGTTTACTTAAGGAGTGGAGTTCATATACTGGTCAATATGTCTTTTTTATTTTCCTGAAGACGCTGTTACAGTAATTGTGTATTTGTGGCAACGTTTAAGATGATGGCACCGCAACATCCATCATGCAATATTAAACGCGTTGATCTCATGGTACCAGCTAGACAATACAATCATAATTTTATTTGCCCGCGTTGGCCGTAGATGTGAAATTTCTCGTAATGCTTTGCTCTATGCAATGCGTTCTCTGACTTTCTAATGCTCTGTGTACTATGCGTTATCGCCTATGGACTATGTAGACTATGTTTAAAAGGTTATCGTCCTTTTATTCTGAGAAGATAAAGGAGGTTATTGCATTTCGTTTGAAATCGTATTTTCTTGTTAGTCGAGTGAAAGAAAATGGCGTATAAGCTTATGGGGTGATAAAAATCAATGGTGTTTACTTTGTTGTCTGCAGTTCGGAGTTTAGCGATGAATTGATAACGTGTTTTTGTATGTTTGAATGGATTTAGTTACTTTTCAGAGCTGAAAAATAACGTTTAATGAAAAAAAATCGGATTAGACTGCTATAAAAATACTTTAATAATAATTAAACTTGATGCTTGTAATTATAGTGTATAGGTAACGTATTAATTAAGGATTATGAATTTGATTTAATAATTTCTTACGTAAAAAGTTATCGCGACATGTAAAATAAGAAACGTCATCATACTTCTTTAGATTGTCACGATTATAGGAATTTTATTTTATGACAAGGTCTAGGGATCTACCTATTTGTTATAGACGAGTTTCGTAAGGAAGAGAAGGGGATGATCGAAGAAACGATAGATGGACGGTGTAAAAGATGATATGGCCAGAAGAGAGAGGATTAACATCGACCCTCAATTTTGGTCCATTCATTGAGGCAAAGGCTCAGTTGGCTGCAAAAAAGTTGGGGATCCTTGCAAAGGTGAGACGGTACTTCACGCCTGAACAGCTGCTCAACTTGTATAAAGTGCAAGTTCGGTCATGCATGGAGTACTGCTCTCACCTTTGGGACGGATCTGCCAAATATCAACTTGATGCACTTGAGTCGATTGACAAACGGGCCAAGAGGCTTATCGGCCACGATGCACTGGTCGCCTCAAAGCTCCAGAGCCTTGAACATCGACGCCAAGTGGCCAGTCTGTCGGTTTTTTATCGGTTACATTTCGGGGAGTGTGCGATGGAACTGCACAATTTGATTCCGCCTAGCCCTTTCCATCACCGGACAACAAGACGCACGGCAATGCGCCACCGGTACATGGTGGACATCCCACCCATACGTACAAAGCGTTTTGCGAATACTTTCATTGTACGCACAGCTAAGGAGTGGAATTCCCTGCCGGAGTCTTTGTTTCCTGATAGCTACAACCTTGGGGTCTTCAAGTCAAGAGTGAATAGGTTACTTCTAGGCAAGCGTGCTTCACCGTCGACCACATCATCGCTTACCATCAGGCGAGATAGTGGTCAAACGCGAGCCTATCGATAAATAAAAAAAAAAAAAAAAAAAGATTACTAAGATGGTGATTAAAGGAGAAGTATGGGAAAAGAAGACATGTTGCACCAACACGTTTTTTTTTAATGGTTTTGCTCTTGACTCTAGTCTAGGTCAGAGGAGACAGAGACAAAGTCGACGATGGAGTGAGCTTACCCAGAAGAAAACTGTTCACTCTAACTTTGAAGAGATTCGAGTTGAATTCGTCCGTAAACTAGGGATGGGTCCGATATATCAAAACGTAACTTATATCGGATATGGGGTTCGATATCATATCATATCGATATCCATATCAAAGTAACCGATATCACAAAAACTGTTTGTTTCGAATCGAAACTACTTGCGACGAACGAACGAATAACTCGAAACTTAAAAACCGTAACAATCCAAAAACGTACGAACAAAACGCAAACTTCACAACCGATAGGAGCCATATCGCTGTACTACTGATATCGATATCTGAAAACCGTTTTCGATATCGATATGAAAACTGTATATCGGTTACATAACCGTTTGCGGAAAAAAGCGAAAACGCCCATCTCTATCGTAAACCCAGATTCAGGCAGTGAATAGCTTATAATTGGAATAGATTCCTATAACACAGTGAAGACTCGTTTCAAACGTCACGGACGGACAAGGAATCATGTTTCCGATTTAAAATTACACAGACCGTATCTAGAATTCTAAAGTAATAGGGATGGGTAGAAAAAATATAATTCTATTTAGTCAGTCAGTGCGATTATCAAATAATAATGGACACGTATTTTTTGCTTTATCAAATCAATAAAAAATAACAAAGTTAAAGTGCATCAAAGTTCAGGAGTACTAGCGGCGCGTTCAACGCATTATATCGTCGTCACTTTATGATCACGAGTCAAAAGACGTGTACAATACGTCTACAATATTTTTTTCAACTCACTTGCTCATGAAGTGGCTCTAATTTCACCGCAATTAGGCACATAATGATACCTGTTATCAAACTGTGAGTTATAGAGTTTTTTTTTTAAATTTATTGGTTAAGTAGCTTTGTTCTTAAAAAAGTTTCGATACAAAAAAGATCGTGCTCAAATAGTACAAATAAATTAATGTACCTATTGCTTGCTCATTTCATGCAACTTCGTATTTAAATAGATAAATACAACTTGCTTAATAAATAAAACTTTCAATAAAAAATAAATATTATTTGCTCTATAATAAAGAAAAATTGAAATTCCCTATTTTGTACGTGGCTAAAACACTATCCACGAAAAACGTCGTATGATACACGTGTGTATGGATGATTACCTCAATGGCGCCTCAGCGGTAATCACCAACATTGCACACTTGTACCATAATGTACTATTATTAATCTATCTGATGGACAAAAAACAATTTTCAGTAAACTACCCTATTCCAATTCATTTGTGAGTAGGAAGACCGTCTTTCCTCCTTTATAATATTAACACAGATATTCAAGCATGAATCATGTATTCAAATTTAACATCATTTAAATTCTCTCGCAGTCGCAACACACATATCCTATAAAGCTTGGAACTCGATTAAGTAATAAAGAGAAGTAGGTTATCCTCGTATTTGTCGGCGACGTGCGATGTGCGTAATTGAGATATCTAAATCGTACAACACACTCGATGTGTAAAGCTGTCTACACATTATCCATCTTGAAGGAAGTGCCCGATAGAGGTGACCGATTGTACCCAAAACAATGTTATGCAAAATGAGGATTGCACGGTGGACGTTTATGGATTGAGAAAATGTTGAATTGCCTTATATAAAATTGAACATATCTATGAGAGAAGTTGTGTAGAAAATAACGTTCTATTATATCTCTTTGTTCGTAATCTCTTGATTCGTATTCGTAGTGGATTGTGCTGTAGCCAAGTTGACAATCTACAATCGATAACGGTAGTAGAAAACGAATCAATGTATGGGAATGACACATCTGAACGATAAGTCACGAGTTCAGACCATACAAATAGAAGGCGTTAACGATTGTAGAAAGAGATTCGATACGAAACGTTTGTAACTTGGGTAGGGGGTCAGGAAACAGATTTTAGCGCAGCGGCTTCAGAAATGCCGTCCAAATTGAACCTTTAGTTAAGTTATCAGTATGACTGTTAAAGGACAGAGTAAATAAAATAATACTTTTCAGAGAATTTTCACCTTCAAAATAGGAGTGAATTTTGGGATGGCGGCTAGAGATGGCGTATGGAAGTAAAATACATGCTTTGTCAATCTCAAGTGATGATGACGATCTAATTTTATAAGGTATTGTGTATCGTCTGTGTTTGTAACTCCACGTACAGGCACGTATTTTGCGTACGGGTGGAAAAATTGGCTATTCGATCCACCCCAGCTCTCAAAGGCATACTGCACTCCTCCCACACTATTATTTATTTCGCGTTGTGCGCGGACTGCATACATGTACAATGAGCAGAGGTCTTTACCAAACTGTCTCATTCAGCACACGATCTCATCAACCTCAAGGGCTTTCGATTACTGAGACGAAGGTACACAAAGATGTGTATTAGTCAGCAAGCGACCGTTTATGGTGTACGGAAGCGTGGAGATATGGAGCGTAATGTTTTATAGGTGTTGTGACAGTGATAGTGGGTTTATAGTGATTGTGGAAACTGTGGTGTGATTTTCAGTTTCAACTCTGTGTTCTAAGTCACTTCTTCGAAGAGGTTTTAGAATATAGGTGTCTGTAATTTTGTAGGAGACTTCCACCATTCCACTTGATATGCCATAGCCATGACTAGGGTTTCCAAAATTACGGAAATGTCAGTTACGTAAGTAATTACGTAATTTCTTTCTCCAATTTCGTAATGCCGAAATTACGTGTTTTTTTCCTTATTTTTTTAAATCGATTAAAATTTGTTGTTAATATTGTATATATACTTAGTAAGGAATTAACAACATACTTATCAAAAATCATGTTTCTAAAAAATAAATTATTGTATTTAAGAACTTATGTACGACTATTTTAGATAAGTTAAACCATTTCTTTTCGTCCCGAATATGGATTTTCTTCTTGAAAATGTGATCTCAGAAATGACAGGGCATTTAAGGTTTCATCACCCAGAGAACTTCTTAGTTTATTACAAAATTATCCGGCGGATGAAAAGGTTTCAACACATAAGTCATAAGTCATTTGTTTAACATAGGTACAATAATAGTGGTATATACAGGTAATAAATAGTGCGCTATGTTATGCCAGAGGGCGTACAAATGTTTGCAAATTATTTTAAGAAAATCAAGCCAGCTAAATCTCAATAATTAAATAAAATAAGCCTGGACAATACAACAACAATTTTAAAGAATTGCATAATACAAATTAATAAAAGTCAGTGTCAATGTTAATATCAATAGAAATCAATGTCAATCAAAATAGAAACAAATAATATTAGGCACAATAATATAAAAATACAAAATGTCAAAACAGTACATGTCAAGACACATACTGAAAAACAGATAATAAGGCTATGTTATAAGGAAAAAATTACAAATTTCAATATCCAATATTAATATTAATACAATTCTAATGCCAATATACAATACTGATATCAATATACATTACTAATGTCAATATACAATACCAATGTCAATATACAATACTAATGTCAACATACAAAATTATTTATAAGCACAAACAGTCATATATTTCATTAGCATGTCAACATTCTATCATTAGATTTTTGTCTGTTAAAAATTCCGAAATACTGTAATATGCTTTGCTCACCAGTAAGGATTTTAGCCGTTTCTTAAATAAGCTCACGTTCAATTCTTTGATTGACCGTGGTAAGTGGTTAAATATGACTGGCGCCATGCAAAATACACTTTTATACATTAATGCTGTGTGGGACCTTCTTACGTATAAGCTACTGTTATCCCTTCGACTTCGGTTACTAATGTCCGACATTTTTTTAAACAACTTAGGATTGGTATTTACAAATACAGCAATTTCAAAAACATATAAGGATGGTAGAGTCAATATTTTAAATTGAATAAATAATGGTTTACATGTATCTATGACCTGTAATCCAAACATTTGTACACTTGTAGGCGTTATTGAAAGGAAATAATTATAAGCTGGCGTTAGAAAAACATCGCGACCGTTGCCGCCCCCAGCGCTGTCGTAAATGCATGACATTTTAACTCTCATAATTGAATCGAGATCTGTGTTTACTCTTGAAATTGGTTTTATTTACTCCATTTGGATGTCACTTTGTTTATTTGTTTGTCTAACTGTTGTGCGATTGTCGAGTCCTTGTCATCATCACCGTCACTGGTGGTAACTGCGTCCGATGTACTTTGTTGTTGTTGTAGATTTGAACTTTTTTGTGTGTAATTACAACCGTTATTAACAGTTCCACTATTTATTTTCGTATACCATATGATGATGGTTGCGTGAAATATTCTGTGGCTGCAGATTAAAAAAAATCTTCATTGTTATGTAAATGTCGCAGTCATCTGGTTAAATTAGACAGCTAATTGGACGCCTAGGCCTTTCTTTAAATGGCTGAAGGACTACAAGCCAAGCCATTGAGCGCTACGTTTAACCAGATGCCTGTACTCGTATGTCGTGTAGTCATTTAGTTAAATTGGATATTGAAAAATTTTTGGTTAGGGTAACTAGATTGTTTAAGTTCAAACATTTCGCGAATTCGTGCAGAAGACGTAATATTATTTGGCGCCTCCATGTTTTCATACTATTTTGACAATATCACACTTTAATTTCACTTAAAATTGCACACAAAAACGAAAAATGACATTGACGGTTTACGCCATATTTGTTGTGGTGACGACTAGCGCCGCAGTGGAAAAAACTGAACTACTAGTTCAGTTCAGTTTCGTGAGCTGGCTCTGCCCAATAGTCAGATCTCTTGCGAAGACCTTGGAGACCTTATTCCGCTCAATTGCAACTTTAATACATTTTGCATACCATGGTCTCGTAGCCTCCATCCTGAGATACGGTATAGTTTTCTGGGGAAATTCTTGCCTGCGGGAACAGGTATTCAAAGCCCAAAAGCGTTGTTTGAGGTCGATGTTAAATATGAAAGTGACTGACAGTTGTGTTCCAGTGTTTAAATCCCTAAAGCTGTTAACATTTCCGGCAATGTATATTTTAGAAATGGCAATTTTTGTTAAACGTAACATGCATCTATTTACTACAGTTTCGCAAACTAGTAAGAGACCAATCAGAAGCCAGTACAAAAATCTATTATTAGTTGAGAGTTGCAATACTGCTTTATTTAAAAAAAATGTTATTAGTATGGGACCTAGAATATATAACAAAGTACCTGACATAATAAAAGATAACACAATACGCAATTTTAAAAATAAGTTAACAGCATTATTGATTGAAAAGTGTTACTACTCGATTAACGATTTTCTGAATGACAATGACTAAAATTTATTCTAATGTTAATTTCTAATTTAATATAATCATAATATTCTTATGCAATTGAATGACATACCAACTTATGTAATTTTAGTTAATGTTTTGAACTGTAATTCGTAATTTTGTATTTTGAGACTGGTTCTTAGATTACTTAAATCATTAATGTTTGCATGCCTAATCTGGTAGATTGTACAAGGATCACAATTGTTTTTTTTTAATATCTTATGTTATGTACCTACAATCTATGCAAATAAAATAAACTTTACTTTACTTTACTTTACTTTAATACATTCGGTATTAATGCGGTGGAGGTGGCTTTGAAGGACTTTGAGAGCCGTCATTTTAACTGCCGGTATTTTCACGCATCGTCTGGAGACTACAGGATCATCTCATGCCTCTCCTTCATGAGCTTAAGAGTAGCATCAGAGAGCTTTTTTTTTTGAGCTGAGATAGGAGCCTTTTTGGTCTCGCACGGGGTTTTTATTTTTAATTTTGTTTAATTTTAAGCTGATTTCTCGTGATTTCTGTGCGGGTCACGAATAAATACTTTTTCTTTCTATCTTTTTGTTTCTATCTGTGCGGCAGGTCTTGAAAAACTTAGACCCGAGCATATATACACTTTCCACGAACCCATCGCTGTATTCGTCCACGGAGCGCTTTAAGTACTCGAAACGATTTTGGAGTTCAAGCTGAAAGGTCTCGGGGTTTTGGAATTGGATCTATGCTGGACGGAGCGTAGACTTAAGCAGTCGAGGCCTTTCAAGCTTGATATTAATGTTCAATGTGTCTCTCTCGGTTTTTACCGAATTGATTACAGAGGCATATGTCGTTTAACATTTGCATCTTGGTTGACATGAAGTCGATCTCGTGTTTAGTTGCACCATCGGGGCTCTGCTAGGTCCACTTCCTGCGTTCACACTTTCTGAAGAAGGAGTTCATCATATAAAGGCCCTCTTTCTTCATAAAACTGGCCAGTAGGTGACCCCGGTGGTTCAGACGTCCAACTCCAAATTGCCCCACTTTTAGCTCATCACCGTCTTGTTTGCCCTCTTTCGAAAAAAAACAACTACGGTGAAGTGAATCTTGAAACTATGCATGGCTCTAGAGATATCCTTATACATAGTCTCTACTTCGTCGTCGTCCTTTATGACCTTCAGCCAATATTTTGCGGATATTCTGAGTATAAGGTACGCCACCCTGGTCGACCAACACACTCAATCTTCACCACGTTATTCACAAGGGACTTATGGACGATAAACCCGACACCACCCTGGGACTGTCGGTCTCCCTCTCGGAAATAGAGCAAGTTACCGGATTTGGGGATTATCGAGTCCTTAAAGTCCTTCCCCTCTCTTCTGACTTCAGAAAACCTGCTCAATTCTTCCTCGAGTTCGGCTATCTTCTCTTCGGTTCGGAGTGTTTGCCAAGTCCAGTCGCCGGTGTTTATAGGGGTAGCCGGATCCACTCTGGGGATTCTTAGCACCCCTTGCCATGCCGTAACCTCAACCGCTACCGTAGCCGAGGGTAGACCAGCTGCAGGGCACTAGGAGCCATTTAATTACCTAGCTTGTCATAGTTGGGGGGTTTTGCCATAATCGCCACGCTTGGCAGGTGGATTGGCGATAGCAGTATGGTTGTCACAAGTGCACAGAGAATGCTGCTGCCTATTCTCTGGTAAGTTCCATAGTCACCTCTTACGACACCTACTAAAATATGGTGCTATTGAGCTATTCTTTACGTCAGACAACAACCATAATCTAGCTATCTATCTTCTATCTAATCTGTTTCAGTGCGATTTGTACATGCCCCATATTGACTTAGACTTAATTTTTTGTTTTTATTTTAGATTTGATACTAAAATTCAGCATAATCGATGTAATGTTATCATTTCAAGTGTTCAAGGAAATACTGTTAATTTCCTGAAATCGTTTTTCCCTAGCAGCATGATTGCTGTTTATTTAAAACAAAATATAAATTGAAAAGCAAAATCAAATTTTCAATTCCGTGTGTAACATAAAGTTTAAAGTAGCAAAGACAAAAGGGTAAATGAAAAGAGGTTTTTTCGTCTGTGATATTTTAGTATTACATAAGTTTCATTTATTTTGTCTAGTAGACATGTCACATGTCAATCCCAGATATTTTGGACTTTTGTACAAACATTATCGCAAATATAATGTCACTTTGCCTAGACGAGTCTTCTTGTTTTGATTCTCTGGAATCTGGAATTACTCAGCTACATCTTAAGAGTCTGGATTTGTGCTCGTTTGATGGCAATAGGTTCTCCCACAACTACATTTCTGATTATTCTTTCCCTCCTGCTCCTTATCATTTTTCCTGTTGTGTGGATTTGAACAATGAAATTACTGAACAAAACGACGATTACCAAGTAGTACGAGAAAATGAGTTCTTCTTGAAGTAACGGGTGTTTAGAGGCGGAGAGCTAATAATAGTAGTTTATGCAACGGTCATATAATAGGGGTTATTAAAACAGGAGTGTAGGTTTATCACTCGAGGCGAAGCCGAGTATGATAATAGTATCACACAAGCGCATATTTGTGTGTTTTATAACTCACATACATATGACCTAAACCGCATAGTTTCCTATCACTAATCACGTGGGTAGACCACCAGCCCAGCCATGCGTATCATTAGGTCTGATTAGGGTATTATTCCGCTAGGATAAGCAGCACTGACATAATACGTCACTTTGATCCCGCGTACGTACTCCTGTGATTATCGAATCGAAACTTTTCGATAACGAGTCGGATCGATTTTTAAACTTTGTTTGATCTATTAGGGTAGTGTTGTGTGACGTCAATTTCGATTACATATCGATAAAGTTATTGTAAGTTGGAATATTTTGAATCGGGATAAAAGATATCTTTGATTTTGAATCTGGAAGAAGTTATCCTTGCTTTTGAAACGGGAAACACTAATAGATTGTAAAATAAAATTATTTAGTTTTTTAGGCTTCCGTACCCAAAGGGTAAAAACGGGATCCTATTACTAAGACTCCGCGGTCCGTCTGTCTGTCGGTCCGTCTGTCTGTCTTTCCGTCTGCCACCAGGCTGTTTCTCATGAACCGTGATAGCTAGACAGTTGAAATTTTCACAGATGATGCATTTCTGTTGCCGCTATAACAACAAATACTAAAAACAGAATAAAATAAATATTTAAGTGGGGCTCCCATACAACAAACGTGATTTTCGCGATAGATGTACGCTTCATGCGCGAGTTCGACTCGCACTTGGCCGGTTTTTTTAATGACAATGGGCTGTATTTGTTTGGCAAAAAACCGAGTTGTTGTAGTGGTACGGAAAAGTGTGGCCACTACATCTCCTGAAAGCCTAAATCAAAGCGCCGAGGCGATGAAACTCGGCGAATCACGAAGAAACGGTTCAACTGTCTTGAATCCAGTAACGAAATTAACCAAACAAGAACATCGGAGATCATGATATCCACTTTTCTCCTTAACAAGCAGGAGACAGTATCAAACAATGGTCTGATTCTTTGCAATTAATTTGCAATCATGGGCCTTGAATTTAAATCTCAGTTATTACACTGAGAATTGCTAACAGTATGTGAACCAAATTCCAGTTATCTCTTATTTAAATTCTAATGCTTCAAAGAAAATTGCTTACAGACACTAAAGGGGACAATATTCCCCCGAAAACAGCGCAAAAAGGAGGTAAACGAAAAACATATAATACAACGATCATCCACACGCTTTTAAAGTGTAGTAACTCCCCTGAAATACGGGGAGACGAATCTCAGACGTTTTCCGGCTTACCGAATTTGAGCTATGCGAGGGTAGGATGCATAAAATAGATAGGTACAGAAGGGCGACACAAAATCAATCTGTCTAGCCTTGTCCCAAAAAAGTTGAAAAAGAAAAATAAAGGTCTGCAAATGACAGCCGTATTCAACGGTTTAAGGGCGGTTACGCACTACATCCGATCAGTGTCCGTGAAATTTCAGTTCTGAAGTAGCCGTAGTACTTCTTGTAGGGAAGCTTACGCATTACATCCGAACTCTATCCGTCATAATCTGGTATATATCTCCGAGGTACGGATGAGTCTCAGTATGGAATAGGTCACCTCAAATCAGTTGGCTAAAATTGATCCGTGCGGGTATTACTATTTATCCCAGAGCTTCACTTTCTCAGAAGGTCAGCTCCATACTATGAGCGGAAACAGACGCACGCACACACAGACGCGTAAGTACGGCGATCTCAAACAAATGCCGATCGTGAGTGCGATTGCCCTTTCTGTAAGTGAAGCGTGTCTATGTGGGTCCCAGCACTAACAAAGAAAATTTGGTTCAAATAAATGTCACTAGATGGCGCGATATGCATCGATTCGTTATTGAATTGTGTGTAAAATTAACATTTTCTAGCATTGATCATAAAAATTGTTTGTTTTTATTTAATCAACTCTCCTAAGCACAAAATTATGGAATATTGAACACTTAATTCACATTTCAAAGATTATTTGAACGGATCATTTAAAATAGATTCCAATAGATGGCGTGGTTTTAAATTTCTGAAGCATGTCACTCGATTTTTTAGGGTTCCGTACCCAAAGGGTAAAAACCCTATTACTAAGACTTCACGATCCATCTGTCTGTCTGTCTGTCCGTCTGTCACCAGGCTGTATCTCATGAACAGTGATAGCTAGACAGTTGAAATTTTCATAGATGATGTATTTTGATTGCTGCTATAACAACAAATACTAAAAACAGAATAAAATTAATATTTAAGGGGAGTTCCCATACCACAAACGTGTTTTTTTTTGCGGTTTTTAGGGTTCCGTACCCAAAGGGTAAAAACGGGACCCTATTACTAAGACTCCGCGATCCGTCTGTCTGTCTGTCTGTCCGTCTGTCACCAGGCTGTATCTCATGAACCGTGATAGCTAGTCAGTTGAAATTTTCACAGATGATGTATTTCTATTGCCGCTATAACAACAAATACTAAAAACAGAATAAAGTTATTATTTAAGGGGGCTCCCATACAACAAACGTGATTTTTTTGCCGTTTTTTGCGATAATGGTGCGGAACCCTTCGTGCGCGAGTCCGACTCGAACTTGGCCAGTTTTTTTTGCTCGATGTTAATAACGGCAACAGGTAGACGCTTGAAATATTCACAGAATATTTAGTTGTACATTCACTTTAAAAAATAATAATTATTAAATTAAAATAAAATAAATTAAGGGGTTAATAAAAAAATCACGTTTGTTGTATGGGAGCCCCATACAACAAACGTGATTTTTTTGCCGTTTTTTGCGATAATGGTGCGGAACCCTCCGTGCGCGAGTCCGACTCGCACTTGGCCAGTTTTTTAATTTGTATTGTAACATATTTTGTTACAATGAAACTGTAAAAACGTGCAATAAATACTGTAAAACAAATCGTCACTGTATTTAAAGAAAAAAATTGTCAAGAACCGAGAAAACCCTTTTATTTGTAAGTCACTGCTAATACCATCTATAGCCGTGGAATGGAACGGAACGGGACGCGATCGAAGTACTTATGAAAATAACCAGCTTGATCAGATGAAAAACGCTAGTTACGTCGGCACGGTTTCTTTGTATGGGATGAGGCATCTGTATCACATGAGTAGATGAACGGAATATCTACTCATGTGTGGTCGTGCGTTTTCGCTCGTTGTATGGAGCCGATCTTCTGTACATATTTTTTTGTGGTTGGGTAGGAAGTGATACTTGGCATAAATGTTTGTCACAGGAAAACGGGTCGTTTCGTGTACCGCAATTACTGGCATCAAAAAGTGAAAGTAAATTGACGACAGGTATCTTATTTTGTTTTAAAAAGGTGTTTCTCTCTTTGATGTCTTTGTTTTATGACTCTGGATATTGTTATTTGTAAAAAAATACAAGTACATATTGTTTTTTTTTTATCGCAGGGCACGTAGAGATTTACTTAAATATGTATTGTACTTTCCTATGTTACTCATGGTGAAGATATTATGTCGTTGGCTACTCGTAAGGAGTGTTAAGTAGTTAAAAGCAAGAATGAGATTAATAAACTCTTATCTTGAAATTTATTTCTGCAGTAACTCGACAGAATACCTAAACCATACCTATCTATTTTTTAACTATGACTTCACAAACTAATGTACGTAAGTAGTTGCAATTTCAACGTCAGTTTATTAATAACCTAGCCTCCCTATGGTACTTACGTCGAATCTTATTCCCCGTACCCATAAAACTGAGCACTAAATGAGCAAAGCAAGCATTCATAATAACTCCCTCTACCCTCCTTCAACCGTTTTTAACTGGCCACGGTTTTGTAAGCAAACGACTTTGAAGTCAAGTCTTTTAACCACAGAATAGATATGTGCAGAAGGCCGGCTCCATACAATGAGTGAAGATGCACACACACATAGACACGCTCACATACAGCGAGTGGAGGACAGGTACAGGAGGTATTTGAGATCGCCGTACGTACACGTCTATGTGTGTGTACGTCTGTTTTCGCTCGTTGCAGGTGAGTATAGAGTGTACCATTTATTTGTAGGATAGACGGAACCCCTTTTCCGCACTAAGACTCCCATTTGGTCCTCTCTTTGAGAGGGAATGGGCCGTAATCCACCAGAGGGCCCAGTGCGGGTAGGTAGATGTCACATGTCTTCGAATTTTTGGTTCTAAGACATGCCGGTTTCATCACGATGTTTTCCTTCATTGTTTTGAGAGCATTTTCTTGTAACAGAATATCGAGCATTTGGTAGGTAAGTACTGACCGGTGTTACGGGGCGTAATGTAACATGTTACATGTGTTGTTGTTGTTCGTCTCGAGTCACTCGCCGCCCCGTGAGCATTACGTCGAACGCAGCGTCGAGCATTCACAGGGAACGTTACATTTTTTTAAAATTATTATTGATAGGCTTGCGCTTGACCACTATCTCACCTGATGGTAAGCGACGATGTGGTCGACGATGAAGCACGCTTGCCTAGAAGAAACCTATTCACTCTTGACTTAAAGTCTCCCAGGTTGTAGCCAACAAGCACAGGCTTTAGCAGATCGTTTATGTGCAGCAAGAACAATGTTGCTGAGAGAACCGACCCCTGAGGGACCCCGGCATTAATACACAGTTGGTCAGATGAGCGGCCATCAATTACCACTCGAATGGACCGGTTCCTCAGGAAGTCTGCAATCCAATCGCACAGACCACTGGGCAGACCGAATGTAGGAAGCTTACCAATAAGGCTTTCATGCCAGACCCTGTCAAAAGCCTTCGAGATGTCGAGGGAGACGGCAAGCGCTTCCCCGTACCTCTCGATGGCCTCACTCCAGATGTGAATGGCATACGCTAGAAGATCTCCAGTTGACCGATTTTGGTGGAAGCCATATTGGCGGTCACTGAGGATGTCATTACATGGAAATGGTTTGAAAACTGAGTTTTTGCCTGTATTGTGCCATTCGGTAGAACTGTAGTAGCAACGTAACGACTTGACTTAGAGTCACCTGTATGGAGCTGACTTTCTGTGCTATTCTGTGCATTAACCTCTCGGTTTACGGTTATGATATGAACTTAAGTTAAGCTTAGCTTTGCAGTACTTCACTCGGTAAATAAGATTTGGTTTTGCTTTACGAAGATAATCTGCTACGTTGGTAGTTTTTAAGTTGATTTCTGTTGATGAAGGGCGTTTATTTTAGGTAAATTATTTTCATCGTTGCCGTTTTCGTATCAGTTGGGGCATAGAAAAGAGCAAAGGTGGGAAAGAAAGGCACTCAATAATACTCCGAAACTGAATCCATTTATAAAAGAAAAACAAAAAACCAAGATGAATCAAACAAAAAAGAAAATCAAGATGTGCAGTCGGAGTATACCTACATCTGGTTTTGGTCAGCCGGCTCGTGAATATGTATATATATCCTCAGACTGCACAGCATGATTTTCTTCTTGTTTACGTCTCTTTAGTTCGCTTTTTAAGCAGTAGGTTTTTTGATTATTTTAATTAACTTTTTTTATTTATAACTTTACAATTAACATATTTTTTTCCGAATTATGTACATTTAAATATATAAGTGTTATGTATTTTTGAAATAACCTCTTAAAACCCTTTATTTTTATATTGGCCTCCACAATATGGCGCCCAAAAGCCGCAATTTTTCTATTTTCTTATTTTAATGTAGCCAGTTACACTCGCAAGGTTAAGACGATTGACGATTAATAGATTGACGAAAGAATCATCAAAATCTGCCAACGCGTTAGTTCTCTAGAACGCCACATAGGAACAAATATACATACCTAGACTGATAAACACATAACCTTCCTTCGGCAGTCGGGTAAAAATATTTATTGCAAGTATCAACTCGTGAGAACCTTATGGCAAAAGCTATCTTCAACATATTATAGTTGTTCTATCTCACGAAGGCGGGTTACGTGACTTTTATGACATCGTAACAAGAGTCATTTTGTTACGATTCATCCGCCTTTGTGAGATCTTCTTTTTCTTCCGTGTGAGGTGTGGTCACCTCTGGTGTCAGAGTTATTTAAGCCGCCTCTGGGAACACCATAGGCCTCTGACTTGGCTATTTCAGACTTACATTAACTATGTAAGTCCAGGTTTCCTCACGATGTTATCCTTCACCGTTGCCTGTGATGTCCAAGATAAACTTAGAAAGTATTTGGGGGCAGGTGGAACAAGTACATATGAATTTGAAAAACACACATTGGTACTTGCTTTGTGAGATAGAACAACTATACGCGTCTCACGTTAGCACTAATTGAAAAAGAGTGTCCATGGAGTTTCTTGCCCGTTCTTCTCCATAGAGATCTACGCCTTGGAATGGGCATCTACGGTACTTTCACAGTTATTATGTCTTGTGACTGGGACTGTAGCACCATAATTTTGTAATATTTTATTTTGTCTTTTGACAATTCAAAAGTGCCTGTAACTGGCCTACTTGAAATAAAGTGCTTTGACTTTTGACTTTTTGACTATAGATTATCCATTTAGACACTATCCGGTGCTGGTTTCGTTATTTTAACGTCATTATATTTTGATGTCAAAGTTATTTCATAAGTCCTACGTAATAGGGAACGAGGCCAAATTGAGCATAAACCCTAATTCCTGATAAAACTTTGTCAACTGGATCAAACGCAGAACCCCACGCTCAATATTCCAATTTGCCACCTCTAAACCGCAGTCTTATTACGTAAGAAACAGCAATCAGCAATCATCGCGCGATCAAATGCTTTATGTCATACAAGTCGGACTTACCTACAGTGTAGGTATGGTAAGTCCTATACAATCGTTTGCTAATCTCTTGCTGTTTGTCAAATGCACTTATTTAAAAAAAAGCCAGCCAAGTGCGAGTTGGACTCGCGCACGAAGGGTTCCCTACCATTATCGCAAAAAACGACAATAAAATCACATTTGTTGTATGGGAGCCCCACTTAAATATTTATTTATTCTGTTTTTAGTATTTATTGTTATAGCGGCAACAAAAACACATTATCTGTGAAAATTTTAACTGTCTAGCTATCACGGTTCATGAGATACAGCCTGGTGACAGACAGACAGACAGACGGATCGTAGAGTCTTAGTTATAGCTGGGTCCCGTTTTACCCTTTGGGTACGGAACCCTAAACAACCGCCAAAAACTCTAAAACTTCTGTACCTATTGAAGTGTGATTATTGCGCAAAAATCGCTATCGTTTTGCTCTTAAATGTTACATAATAAGCCTACCGATAAAGTCTTCAACGCAATTAAGAAAACACATAATTTTAAAACTAACAACAAATAAATGAACTACAAAGCACAAACAGCTTAGTTAGCAGCTTCTCAAGCTGTGACTCTGGAAGGCGGCAGAAGTACATACGGCGTCATTTGCCGCCTGCAGGCCGTAACGGGCTAAAAAGGGCCATAACAGGCTATAACAATAACTTAGGATCAGGCTGCGTTCTCACGGGCGGGAACCTAGACTTTATTGTAAGAGTCGAGAAATATGTATGTACTGCAGGGTAAGAGAAAAAACGTGTTTTACTGGTTTTTGAGACCGGTATTTGGATGTATCATGTTGGTGCGTGCTTTTTAGTAACTTTTTTGGGGATATGTTGGTAGTTCGTTATTTCAGGGTGTTAACATGGCCGGTATTTTATTACATAAGGGGTAGACAGACATGTGTGCGACTGCGAGCTGTAGGAACTGCATTATTTTTTAACAACAGTTATGAACAATAGCTTATTTTTTATTTATTTGTGATGCGTTTGCTCTTGACTCTAGTCTAGGTCAGAGGTGACAGAGACAAAGTCAACGATGGAGTGAGCTTACCCAGAATAATCCTGCAGCCTAATTGCGTAAGTGAATTCTGCTTTTTTGGGAAGGAATCGACTTGTTTGCTTTGCAGAATTCACTTATGCAAATAGGCTGCTGTTCACTCTAACTTTGAAGAGATTCGGGTTGTATGCGTTCGGAAACACAGACGCAGGCAGTGAGTTCCACTCTTTTGCTGTGCGCATTATGAAGGATGTTTGGAAGCGCTTGGTGCGAATTGGTGGAATAGCAACTAGGTGAGGATGGTAACTCTGTGTGTCTCTGTCTCAGTCTGTAGAAGACCGACAAGCAGGTAACCTTACGGCGATGCGGCTTCATTAAACCATCTTTTATTTGATATCTTCAATTTACTTGTATATCGTTTACCGTTAGTTGGATAAATGTTATACTGTCTTTCTTACTACAAGTATTTACAATAATTGAAAATACGACAGTTTGGGTTGATGGACGTTTGTTTTTCAATCACGCCAGTACGGCTAAACGGATCTGGATGAAATTTGGCAAAGGGATAGATTATAGTTTGGAATAGCACATCGGATAGTTTTTATTCCGGGAATATGTACCCTCGCAATAATTTACGTATAAATAGGCCCTCGAGATAATTAAACCATATTAACGCGAGCGAAGCAGCGGGCAGAAGCAAGTACATATAATGTGGCCTCTAGACAGAAAAATATTTTTTCGTCATTAAGTTGATAATGAATGGGATTGATCACTTGTCATTTAGCCAGTACATGCCAATAGACTAACGCATTGGTGGCCAACCCACGGACCACGGGCCACGTGCGGCCCGTCAATTGTCATCTTGTGGCCCGTGGAGCTGATTTAAAAACTTAGCTTATGTTTTATATAAAAAAACAATGCTCTATGATCTTGGACATTATAACTTTGTATCTTTATCTAAGCCATCATGACACACACACATCTACAAAGTACGACTTACAGCAAACCAGCAAAAAGAATACTTGCAACCTTTGCGCCAGTAAAGATACCAGCTGGAATTAAAAACATAATCCCATTGCCAGCCAGACTAAAGCGAAAATGAAAATAGAAGGAGCAAGCAAAAGTCGATTGTATTGTAGTCTCATTTGCAAATAAATAAAGAATTTATTAGATTCAGAAGCTTATGCCTCGTTCGTGAGAATGCTAGCAGATGGTTCATGCATAGCCTTCTGCATAGCATATTGCATTGGAGTAAAAACTCTTTCTTGTATTATGAATCATAGATATATGATACCAATTGTCTCATTGCTAAGAGAGAAAATTTGGTTCAATTAAATCTCAATAGATGGCGCGATATGCTAATTTTACACACATTCAATAACAGGGGGGTGACCATAAGCTCTTAGAGCGGTATCAATTTGAGATCGAGTAAGTGACAGGTGTATACACCCCCCTCATAGGTATCTGTTATTGAATGTGTGTAAAATTAACATTTTCTGCAATTGTACATAAAAATTGTAAGTTCTTGTTTAATCAACTCTCCTATGTACAAAATTATGGAATATTGGACTCTTAATTATTTGAACGGATCATTCAAAATTGATGACAATAGATGGCGCTTTTTTAAATTTCTGAGGCATGCCACTCGTTTGTTAAAATTTGCATTGTAACACATTTTGGAGAAAAAAAACAATAAAAACGTGCAAAAATAATACTATATAACGAACCTTCACTGTATTTAAAGAAAAAACATTCACGAACCCTTTTACTTGCAAGTCGCTGCTAACACCATCTATCTATCACCGTGAAACATAACCAAATGCGTTCGATGTACAAACGAAAAACGCTAGTTACGTCGGCACGGGTTCTTTGAATGTGATGAGGTGTATGATGCTAGTATTATATTATCTGTGTCCTCGCAGTGGAACGCCTTGCAGCGCAGCAATTACACCAATAGAGCACAAACTTACAAAACATCATCATTATATCAGCCGAAAGACGTCCACTGCTGGACATAGGTCTCCTCCAAGCGGAAACTGACAAAACTAACAAAAAACTAACTTACAAATACTATCTATCTATTCTTTATGGTTGCTTAACTGTTTCTATGCATCATGCATTAAGCCAGCGGATCCTGCATTTAAACAACAAGCAATTTAAATATTTATGAAATTCTCTATACTGTTATGAAATTTTGATCCTTTGTTTGCCTTCATAGAGAGTCTATTAAAGTGTCTTATCAGAAATAAATGCCCAGCAACTTAGATTTAGTTGCTACTAACACGAGGTTGAGGAAACCGGCATGTACTGAAACCAAAAATTCGAAGACGTGTGACATTCAGCAACCCGCACTGGGCCAGCGTGGTGGATTAAGGCCTATTATCTCTCTCACAAAGAGGATGCCGGTGTCCCAGCAGTGGGATCATTATAGGGCTGATGATGAACACGAGGTTAAACTACTAATTCGAACTTATTAAAATAACCAAGTGTGACGCAAACAGGCCTAAATCTAAATGTTTAACCCACTTTTTACGGTTCCGTAGCCAAATGGCAAAAAACGGAACCCTTATGGATTCGTCATATGTCTGTCTGTCTGTCCGTCCGTTTGTCACAGCCACTTTTTTCCGAAACTATAAGAACTACGCTGTTGAAACTTGGTATGTAGATGTATACCGTGAACCGCATTAAGATTTTCACACAAAAAGAAAAAAAACAATAAATTTTGGGGGTTCTCCATACTTAGAACTGAAGCTCAATTTTTTTTTTCAAGGTTTTCAAAAATGATATTGAGGTTTCTAATACCTTTTTTTTCCAAAGTTGTAAAATGCGTGTTCCCCCTCCTGTAACTTCTAAAATAAGAGAATGATAAAACTAAAAAAAAATATATAATGTACATTACCATGTAAACTTCCACCGAAAATTGGTTTGAACGAGATCTAGTCAGTAGTTTTTTTTTAATACGTCATAAATCGTAAAC
Organism: Orthosia incerta; assembly: GCA_948252205.1. Lineage (NCBI taxonomy): Eukaryota > Metazoa > Arthropoda > Insecta > Lepidoptera > Noctuidae > Orthosia > Orthosia incerta. The sequence continues at coordinate 8,881,064 of OX411761.1, forward strand.
CGCAATTTAACAAGTACGGATCCTTCGTGCGCGAGTCCGACTCGCACTTGGCCGGTTTTTTAATAAGTCCATACATCCAACATACATGAGACCAAAAGATTCTGGAGTAGCAACCACGTACCGATAGTCGTAACGTTGAAAGGTCTCTTACAGTATAATAAACAAAAAGTTTAGTATAACCGACTATTTTATTTTACTCGACTCGACCAGTGCCTCATTGCCGATGAGCCTCTTGGCCCATTTTTCGATCGACTCTAGTGCATCAAGCTGGTATTTGGCAGATCCGTCCCAGAGATGAAAACAGGGTATTTGGGGTCATCCGACAACACTATATTTTAAACTGTCGTCAATCCCATAAAGAAAGACACAGTCATGTTTCTCATTCTTTAACGAAAAGGGACCCTAAAATTCCATTGGTAAGAGCTCGAGGGTGTACCTTCATCAATTACTTGTCAAATCTGCGGTGTCCACGTCTTCACTCGTGGGATGTAACTCAAATGTAATTTGTCATCTTTAGATCTTAGGGAGTTACTTTTTGTAGGTTTTAGGTATTGATTTCGGGTCGCTATTTTGGGCTGAAATTGGATGAAAATGTTTTTAAGAGACATCTATTTTTATATTTGGTGGAATCAATTATTTGAGGTCGAACTAAAATAATTGCCACCAATTGCATCTGCACTGTACCAACTGCTTGAAAATGTATCATGTGGAACTTAATCTTTGTTTGTTTTGCAGTAACAAAGGCACTATATTACAAAATTCATAGCAATACCTTGTCAAAATGAGTAGAAATCATTTGATAGAATTTTCCTTGGAAAAATTTCCAGACATATACCTATGTATATCTTACTTCTTACTATACTATATATTATTATCTTCTTATATATAAAAATGAATCGCAAAATGTGTTGGTAAGCGCATAACTCAACAACGCCTGGACCAATTCGGCCAATTCTTTTTTTTAAATGTTCGTTGAAGTTCAAAGATGGTTTTTACGTTAAAATGAATCGCACAATGTGTTGGTAAGCGCATAACTCAACAACGCCTGGACCAATTCGGCCAATTCTTTTTTTTAAATGTTCGTTGAAGTTCAAAGATGGTTTTTACGTTTTTTTTTTTTTTTTTTTTTTTTGTTTTTTTTTTTTAAGTGTAGGGTAGGTGTAGGGTAGGTGTAGGGTAGGTGTAGGGTAGGTGTAGGGTAGGTGTAGGGTAGGTGTAGGGTAGGTGTATCTTGGTGTTTTTATGGCAAAACGAAGTTTGCCGGGAAAAGCTAGTTATTTATAAATCTATACTAATGCTAGCTGAAGAGTTTGTTTGTACGCGCTAAACTCAGGAACTACTGGTTGGAATTAAAAAAATCTTTTTTTGTTGGATAGTCCATTTATCGAGGAAGGTTATAAGCTATATAACATCACGCTATGACCAATAGGAGCGGAGCATAAATTAAAAATGTTAAAATGATTGCTTTTTGAGAGCTTTCGTTGCGTGCGCTGCGTAAGCAGTTAAAGTTACGCAACATTCATGTATATTGGGTAGGTAGGTAGACAGTTGACGAGAGTGAAGCCGCGTATGGGACAGCTAATGTAATATATAATCTCAACGTATTATTAATATTATAAAGGTGAAAATTTGTGAGTGTGTGTGATTGTAAAATTGAAACTGGTACGACGCGATCTCCGACGATCCAATACGCTCTCTATAGAGAAAGTGACTGAGCAATACCGGGGGTCAAAAATGTTCTTCCAGCCACTTGGGAGGAGCCATCTGACGAAGCTGGCTAAATCGAGTGGGGATATCGTCGTGTCGAGGCTGGAGATTCTTTCAGAAGTTGAAAACTTCTACGGCCAACTGTACGCATCGCATGCATCTCGGCCTGATCCCGAAAATGAGGATTCTAGAGCCACCTTAACCCGCCATTTTACAGAAGACCTGCCTGAAGTAAGCCAAGATGAAATCGAGGCGGCTCTCAAACAGCTTAAAAATGGAGAAGCCCCGGGGGAGGACGGGATTACAACCGAGCTCCTGAAAGCGGGAGGACGCCCGGTATTGAAGGAGCTTGGGGGGCCCTTTAACTCTGTCCTGTTCTCTGGGAGAACTCCAGTGGCGTGGCAAAGGAGCGTGGTCGTTCTTTTCTTCAAAAAGGGTGACAAGACCCTTTTGAAGAATTACAGACCCATTTCGCTTCTTAGTCACGTTTATAAGTTGTTTTCGAGAGTCGTCACGAATCGTCTAGCGCGAAGACTCGATGAGTTTCAGCCACCGGAGCAGGCTGGGTTCCGAGGAGGATACAGCACTATAGACCACATCCACACGGTGCGGCAAATTATACAAAAGTCCGAAGAGTATAATCGGCCCCTGTGTTTTGCTTTTGTGGACTATGAGAAGGCTTTAACTCCATCGAAACCTGGTCTGTTTTGGAGTCTTTGCAGCGATGCCAAGTTGACTGGCGATACATCCAAGTGCTGAGATGTCTTTATGAAAACGCAACAATGACCGTCCAAAGTCAGGACTGGCAAACTAGGCATATCTCACTGCGTCGAGGGGTTAGACAAGGGGATGTAATTTCCCCGAAATTGTTTAGTAACGCAGTGGAGGATATGTTTATGACGCTGGACTGGGAAGGACGCGGCATTAATATAAACGGCGAGTACATCTCACACTTAAGATTTGCGGATGACATCGTCATAATGGCAGAGTCGGTGCACGACTTGCAGCAGATGCTGGATGGCCTAGCTGATTCTTCTGCACGCATCGGTCTCCGGATGAACTTGGATAAAACCCAGGTTATGTTCAATTCACACGTCACTCTGGGATCGATTGTGGTCAATGGCAGTGCTCTTAAAGTTGTTTCAGAATACGTTTACCTCGGGCAAACTCTGCAATTTGAGAAGGAGGCTAGTAAGAACAACTTTGAGAAGGAGGCTAGCAGAAGAATACAGCTGGGCTGGGCGGCGTTTGGAAAACTTCGTCGAGTCTTCTCGTCGCGCATCCCACAAAGCCTGAAGACTAAAGTCTTCAACCAGTGCGTCCTACCTGTTATGACCTACGGTGCCGAGACGTGGACACTCACAATACGGCTGGTTCATCAGTTCAAAGTTGCTCAGCGAGCTATAGAAAGGGCTATGCTCGGATTCTCTCTAAGGGATCGAATCAGAAACGATGTGATCCGGCAGAGAACCAAAGTAGTCGACATAGCTCACAGAATAAGTAAGCTGAAGTGGCAATGGGCCGGCCATATAAGTCGTAGAACCGATGACCGTTGGGGTAAACGTGTTCTTGAGTGGAGACCGCGAACTGGTAAACGTAAGGTGGGACGCTCTCAGGCTAGGTGGAGAGACGACATTCGCAGGGTGGCTGGTAGAAGCTGGATGACAGTTGCCGAAAATCGAACCCAATGGCGTGCGATTGGAGAGGCCTATGTCCAGCAATGGACTGCTATAGGCTGATGATGATGATGATGATGATGTGTGATTGTATGTTTGTTACTTCTTCACACCAGAACGGTTGAACGGATCTAGGCGAAATTTGGCACAGAGATAGATTATAGTCTGGAATAGCACATAGTTACTCTTTATCCTGGTTTAATGTTCCCTTGGGATGATATAACACTTTTCGGTTTCACTTCGGGCGAAGCCGCCGGCAGAGTCTAGCAAGACGATATTTTTCAGTGAATTTAGCTATTTAAGTCAAATCCAAAGTCAAATCATTTATTACAATTTACAAATGACGACATTTGAATGTCAAAACCTTTGATGTAGGTGCAATCATTTTATATTCAAAACCACCCTCAGAATCTGCGTAAATTGCATGTTTGTGAATACATTTACGTGTGTTTGTTTGTTTGTTTCATTATTGTGAAAGCTGGTAAAAGTGCTCAGCGTAACATTTTTATTTGCATGTTTCATGTATTGCCCCATGATAAAAGGTTTTAGCTGTATCGCAGATACAAATGTTTTATTAGAACAACATAATAATTTGAATAAAAGTAAAGCTTTTTTATAAAGGCATAGGTTTTGGTTTTTTGTCTTTTGTTATGGAATTGTCAGTATCGGAAGTAGAATTTTGACCTTTAAAAATAAGGCCAAAATAACATTTCTAGGATTTACACTGCCATAGACTAACCGTTCTTAGTATTGAAAAGATATCATTTAAAATGTTTTAAAAATTAAAAAGTTTTTATCGAAAGTTACGAAACTAAACTTCAAACTTTACAAAATACCCGATTTTTATCAGAATACATACCCCGCTTCTGATTTTTTGTGAAATAGTATCCTCGGCTAGTTGACATGGCGGCCCGGGTAAGCAAACACGAGACCACGAGAGGGTAGGAGCAAATGTCATTACATTACTGCTAGAGGACCAGGGTACTTGAATATTGAGCTATGTTCTATAGGGTTCTTCAATAAGGGCGGGTTGATATTGAAATGAAATGAAATAAAACAAGCTGTGTGTTAGGTATTACCAAAATTATTTTTTTATTTGAAAGGTCGTTTGTGTCAAAAGGGTACACTAGTCGACGGCACGAACTATTTTGTGCGGGGGTTAAAATGCATTTTATATCAACCGACAACACATGCGGAAGAGATAGATGCTGTGATGAGCAGTAGGAAGCTAGTTCGCGTACGAATACACCCTTTTGCAAATTTGTAGCGAAATGGATAATGATTTAGGACGAAACCGAGCGCGCGAAATTTTATAAACAGACCTTTGGCAGTCTAGATATCATGAAAAAACAACTAAATCTATCTCTTTAAAATAAAATTATTTGCATTGTTGAACTACTAATCTATCCCTGTATGTAGGCCGTTTTGCAATTTTCCGTCATCTTATGGTATTTATTCGCGCCCAAAAATGCGTTAAAATTAATGTCGAAATGTGGAACTTTCGACGTTCATAACTTTCAAATATTTTCTTTTTTACTTTTTTTGTTCCATACAGGGCTAGATAATGATGAGACAAATTGATATCACTTTTTATTTTGAACGTACATTGTCAAACAGTGGAATAATCCCTAGACTACGTTTGTATGGAAGAATTATCGACTAGTGTACCCTTAAGTGTGGCATATGACATCGTTCAAATGGCCGCCTCAGCTACAGTGGCACGGATCCGAGTGGTCCAATTTTTCAATGACTCTTTTGCATAGATCCAGCTAAATTTGAGCGATAGATAACATAGGCCTGTTATGTTCACCTTTAGGGCATCGGTGGATTGTGGTTTGTTTGCATAGACCTGCGACTTCAAGAAACCCCTCAAGAAAAAGTCTAGCGGGGTCAAATCGCATCACCTCGGTGGCCAATTTACATCACCCCTGCGAGAGATAACCTTACTCTCAAATCACTCATGCAGAATGTCAATCGTGGCGTCCGCTGTGTGGCACGTAGCGCCGTCCTGCTGGAGCCACATGTCTTCTAGGTCCATATGGTTCAATTTGGAACATAACAAATAGTTATCAGCTTTCTGTAGCGCTCGCCGTTGACGGTGACCGCCTCACCAGCGACGTTTTCGAAAAAGTACGGACAAATGACGCCGCTGGGCTAAAATCCACACCAAACGGAAACTTTTTGTGGGTTGGTATCGTCCCATATACGGCAATGCCCATATTCGGCTGCGTTGAAGAGTCGATTGTAAAGGGCCACAGCGTCTACCGTAAAATGGGCGCAATGCATGCGATCAACGTTTGCACTAACGAACTCTCTTCTGATAATAAAGTTTTATCATTTGAACGTGCTGTTCAACCGTGTAACTTGCCATGGTGATTTAGCATAAGTAACTGAATAATAAACAAAAGATTTGTTAGATATTACCAAAACAAAATGGCTGCCACGGACCGACAAAATATACCCGCGCCAATTGAAAAACCCTAATGATAATATTATGGGAGTCAACACGACGTGCTCCTGCGACAATCGCTTTGGAAACATTGAGCGGCGGGCTGATCGCAACTAGTTTAATGTAGTGAGGTCAGCGCTGTTTAACTGATTATGTTCAACGGTGGGTACTTCGTCAATTTTATTGTGGGTAGAAGATAGAAAACGATTTTGTAAATTATGTATAAATAATAGGGTGTCGAAACAATAAAATTCATAAGATCTCGTCAGCTGTTTCATTCAACACGTCCTGGTACCTGCCTCCACAATATTATGAGGGAATACTATCGTTGTCTTTCCGAGAAGTGAAGAAATCTAGTTTTTGATATGGATACAGTGTCTGATAACAACATATACAAGGAGAAATTAAAAATTTTCAAGCCCCCAATTTCTTTTTTTTATATAATTTTTGTGATGGGTTTGCTCTTGACTCTAGTCTAGGACAGAGGTGACAGAGACAGAGTCGACGATGTAGTGAGCTTACCCAGAAGAAACCTGTTCACTCTAACTTTGAAGAGATTCGGGTTGAATGCGTTCGGAAACACAGACGCAGTGAGTTCCATTCATTCGCTGTGCGCATTATGAAGGATGTTTGGAAGCGCTTGGTGCGAATTGGTGGAATGGCAACAAGGTAAGGATGATAACTTGCAGTGCATCTAGATGTCCGATGGAAGAAGGGGGCTGGTGGGATGAGGTCGTAGAGTTCTTGAGCACACTCACCGAAGTACAGTATGTAGAAGACCGACAAGCAGGCAACCTTGCGGCGATGAGCCAAGCTGTGTAGCTTGGCATCCTCCAGCTCAACGTCGCCAATGAGCCTCTTGGCTCTGCGTTCCACCGAGTCAAGCGCGGCAAACTGATACTTAGCTGAGCCATCCCAAAGGTGGCTGCAATACTCCATGCAGGATCGGACTTGCGCTTTGTATAGGGTTAAAAGTGTATGTGTTTTGGTGGCGTTAAAGGAGACCAGATTGTCATCACCCCACTGGGAGACAAGGTTTAAGGTCAAATCTGTCCGCTCCACCATAGCCTCTCTCAAGGTAAGAACTTCATCAACGCTGGTTTTTGCGCTGGACAAGTATCTCTCTGAAACAGTACTGTCATCTGCGTACCCAAAAATACCAGGCTGAAGTAGGTCATTGATGTGCAGCAGGAAAAGAGTTGCAGAGAGAACAGACCCCTGAGGAACTCCGGCATCAATAGCCATGAAGTCAGAGGAGCAGCCTTCAATGACTACTCGGATCGAGTGTTCACTGAGGAAGTCTGATATTCAGCAACAAAAACCAGCGGGGATGCCATAAGTAGGAAGCTTACTGAGTAGACTCGCGTGCCAGACCCTGTCAAAGGCCTTCGAGATATCAAGCGAAACAGCAAGTGCTTCACCGTGTCTCTCGATGGCTTCGCCCCAGCAGAGCGTGACATACACAAGAAGATCGCCAGTTGACCGTCCCCGTCGAAAGCCATATTGACGGTCACTGAGGAGATGTCATAATTTTACAACTACCTAATTTGTCTAGTAGACACACTTCGATCAACTTTCAAACGTTATTATGACACAATATCTTGCAATAATAACAGTAAAACGCCAATAACTTTTGAACGGCAAAACCGATTTTCATTAAACATAGCTGAGAACACTCCCGTTGATGTCAGCTGTCAAACAAATCAACTAAATAAAATTCGGTTCATCCGTTTAGGAGCTATGGTACCTAATTACACAAAGAAACAAACACACAGGCACACACGTCAAACTTATAACACCTCTCTTTTTTCTATCGTAGGTTAAAAAGAAAACAAAACACCAAGAAAACTCTGGTCTCGAAGTCTGACCTAACAAATGCTAGTCAATTATTTAACAAATAATTTCCAACTTGCCTCAATTTCAAGAAACATCAAAACAAACTCAGGGGTCAAGGTAAGCCAAGGTTTCTTGCTGGGTTTTTGAAGTCCAAATATTTCACGTAGGTAATAAAACATACGTGAGAACGATGTAGAGTCAAGATTAGCCATTTCAGGAAAATACTTTAAAGATTTCGAATAGATTATCGTGTAGTTCCTATTTTGAGGAGCTTAATTGTGGGTAAATAATATTAGCTGTCAACCACATTCAAGGTCAAGCATCGTTTGCTGAGTTTGGTCCGTGGATTGGTGACCATCTGTTACATATAGTCCCCGGCATGTAACTTGGCAAGGTTTTGGTGTAGTGGGGATAAGTTCACGCATAGTACGCGAACTGACCAACCATCATATACAGCGAATGGAACGTGGACGCGACGCGATTGATCAATCGATCCTTGTGTCAACTGATAAACCAATCGCACGCTCGGAACGGTGCTAAACGTTCCCCGCGTCCCGCTTGGTAAACAAAAACATCTGACGACTCTTGCCAAGGTACGTGCCGACAACAATACCAAGACACCTCCTTGTCTCGAAAAGCACGGGATGTAAATCATGCCTGTCATTTATTTGTAGACCTTTGGCAATCGGCAGCCAACAAAATCTGACTAAGAAAACACCAGTGAAATATAAGGGGTATCGTGTTAACCAGTTCCTGGTCAAACCAGGAAGCCAACCCCAACACATATCAAGCTCGGCAGATTTATTGATAGTTGCAATACAATACGAGTATTATTCCTATCAAAGTCGGAGACTCTACACTCGAAGTTGTGGACGATTATGTCTACCTGGGACAAACAGTCCAGTTAGGCTGGTCCAACTTCGAGAAAGAGGTCAACCGTCGAATCGAGTCGGTCGGCTGGGCAGCGTTCTTCCAACTTACTACAGTGTCTCAAGACGAAAGTCTATGACCAGTGTGTGTTGCCAGTGATTACTTACGGGACAGAGACATCGTCGCTCACAATGGGCCTCATCAGAAGGCTTAAAGTGACCCAAAGGACATTGGAGAGAGCTATGCTCGGAGTTTCCTTGCGTGATCGAATCAGAAATGAAGACATCCGCAAGAGAACCAAGGTTACCGACATAGCCTGAAGAACTGCCAAACTTAATTGGCAGTGGGCAGGGCACATTGCTCGCAGAACGGATGGCCGTTGGGGGTGAAAGTTCTAGAGTGGCCATCGAGTACCGGCAGACGCATCGTTGGAAGGCGGCCCTCTAGGTGGAGCGACGACCTGGTCATGGCTGCGGGCGTCCGGTGGATGCAAAACGCACAGGACCGATCAGTGTGCAGTGTGACGACGCTTGGGGGAGGCCTTTGTCCTGCAGTAGAAGTCTTTCGGCTGAAATGATGACGATGATGATGACGAGCATTAGATTAACTATCGTGTATTTCAACCCTATGGTCCATTTTAAATCTGATCTATTTTGCATTATTTTTGATTAAAATAATGTTTCTAAAATGTAATCTGGCTTTTAGTGCCTGTAAGTTAAGTCCCTTTGCACAGAATTGGAACTGAAAATATTATCAGTGCTTTAAAATATTACTCTTTTTTCTGAAGCTTGGTATACATAAAAAATTTATGCAGCTATCAGGAAACAAAGACTCCAGCAGGGAATTCCATGCCTTAGCTGTACGCACAATGAAAGTATTCGCAAAACGCTTTGTGCGTATGGGAGGGATGTCCGATGTACCGATGCCGATGGCGCAATGTCGTACGTCTTGTAGTCCGATGATGGAAAAGGCTAGGTGGAATCAAATTGTGCAGTGCCATCGCACACAGGCTGGCAACTCGGCTTCGATATTCAAGGCTCTGTTTTGAGTTGACCAGTGCATCGTTGCCGATCCGCCTCTTGGACCGTCTGTCAATCGAATCAAGTGCATCAAGTTGGTATTTGGTAGATCCATCTCAGAGATGAGAGCAGTACTCCATGCATGACCGAATTTGCGCTTTATAAAAGTTGAGCAGCTGTTTAGAAGCTAACTGAGCTTTCGCCTCAATGAATGGACTGAAGTTGAGGGTCGATGTCAACGTAACACCGAGAAGTTCGAGATGGTCCGTTAGCGGCACGGTTACACCACGGAAAGAAGGAGCCGGGTGGAATTGGCTCTTTTTAGCGGCAAATAGACACGCCTGGGTCTTAGCAGCATTGAAAATGACTAGCTTGGCATTGCCTCATTCGGAGACTGCCTCCAAAGACAGGTTCAAGCGCTCAACCATGGCCTTCCGAAGAGACCGGATCTGAGGCCCAGTAGCCCGTGCGAAAGAAACGTATCTCTCAGCAACAGTGCTGTCGTTGCATACCCAAAGGTTCCGAGTTTTAGGAGGTCATTAATGTGCAACAAGAACAATGTTGCCGAGGTTACCGACCCCTGAAGGACTCCGGCGTTTATACCTAAATGACCGTACGAGAAGCCATCAATAATCACTCGGATGTTGCGGGTGTAATAGCGACATGACAAAACAACGAAATTCCTGTTTTTTATCTATGTTTATGTAATATATGTATGTATGTAAGTAATGTACAACTATTTTCTTAGTGTCCTTCGGCAATCATCGCACAAAAGAATGCTAATTTCCATGTCCATCATTTATTAGATTTATCGAGTATAATAATATAATAGAGCTGTAAAAATAGCAGCTTTAGCAGTTAGATATCAACGCCGGAGTCCCTCGGGGTCAGTGCTCTCGGCAACATTATTCTTGCTGCACATTAATGATTTGCTAAAACCCGGCACCTTTGGGTACGCAGACGACAGTAATGTTTATTTATTTATTTATTTATTTATTTATTTATTAGGTTAACCAACAATTGTTTACACACATAAAATACATTGCGAATGTTGCTGAGAGATATGTGTCCAGCGCACGGGCTACTAGGCCTCAGATTCGGTCTCTCCGGGAGGCCATGGTTGAACGCTTGAGCCGCTTGAGTCGATCGACAGACGGGCCAAAAGGCTTATTGGCTACGATGCACTGGTCGCCTCAAAGCTCCAGAGCCTCGAACATCGACGCCGAGTTGCCAGCCTGTCTGCTTTTTATCGGTTGCATTTCGGGGAGTGTGCGACGGAACTGCACAATTTGATTCCGCCTAGCCCTTTCTTCTTTCCCTTCCTTTCTATCATCGGACTACAAGACGTACGGCCATGCGCCATCGGTACATGGTGGACATCCCTCCCATACGCACAAAGCGTTTAGCTAATTTTTTCATTGTGCGCACAGCTAAGGAATGGAATTCCCTTCCGGGGTCTTTGTTCCCTGATAGCTACAACCCTGGGGTCTTTAAGTCAAGAGTAGAGATAGGTTTCTTCTAGGCAAGCGTGCTTCACGGTAGACCACGTCATCGCTTAACATCAGGCGAGATAATGGTCAAACGCGAGCGAGATTATGAAAAAAAAAGCTTTCCTCCCATTTTTTAAATAAATTATATTATGTTAAAAGAGTATTAACCACTCTATAAACGTCCAAGTTGATTGAGAGCGTCCAGTCTGCACCAAGTGCAAAGAGCAACTGATAGAAAGCCGACGAAATCCGACGACTGACGAAACACGAAGTTTGCCGAGGGACATAAAGTAAATATTTGTACTGTAAATGCATAATTTCACTTACAAATTAACTAACAAAGTAATTTATTTATTCACATTTTTTTTTTAACTCCTTTCAGTAGTTTTGAAGATCCAGTGGCCACACAAGTCTGTGTGGCCACGTGTCATTCGTGTAAGTAGTTAGACAACTACTTACACGAATAGCTCTTTGTTTTATGCTTTGTGCAGATAGATAATAAAAGTAAGATATAAAATCTCAATATAACAGCTAAGAAAAAGCCGAGTCACATATATTTTTATTTTTTCTGACGGGATGATCTCGGCTAAGTACATGGAAAAGCTCTTTACTTCCACGTGGCCTTACAAATTATATTAGCTTCAACCTAGACTTATTTTAAGAAAATTTATTTCTAGAAGTCAGCTTTTAGTATATCGAGAAATGGCTAAATCAGGATGTCTATAACAACGGAAAGAGTATTAGTAGAAGTCACCCCAGGAAAGACGGTGGCACAGTGATCACAAGCTGGTGTGCACAGCGAGGCTCAGGCGCTTTTTCGGTCTCCCCAGGGATGTGCCTAGACAGGCGTTGCACAGAGGGGGTTAATTCTACGTGCTGATGGTAATCACCGGAGTGGTTCAAGTGAGGTAAAAATCCCACTTTCCCCAAAGATCCAACACAAAATAAACTCCCCGCTCGCATGCGCCGTATGGACTACGGACCGGTACTGCCAACCACTCCGGCCACTCCAATGCGTTATTCGAGCTTAAACATTATTAATTTAGAAATCATTAGTATTAAGGAGGTTATGATTTTATTTTTGTATGTTTTTGTATACATGGTTCATTAGCATATATTTACTATCTGTTTTACACAGCTAACAACGTTGATTAAGTAATTTTTCAATGGCATTTGTACGAAAGTTTCACTGTGCCAAGTACATTTTATAAGTTGGTCGACTTTTACTCGTAAACTTGTAAAGCCTGTTATTATTCTATTTTTTATATATATACATGGTTTATAAGCATATATTTACTCTGTTTTACACAGCTAACAAAGTTATTTAAGTAATTTTTCAATGGCATTTGTACAAAATTTTTACTGTTCCAAGTACATTTTATAAGTTGGTCGACTATTACTCGTAAACTTGTAAAGCCTACTTATCTGTGATAGTTTTCCTTTTAATTTCGTTATATTTGCTACTGCCATAATTTTTTTCACATAGCCAAGAGCAACCACTTCACTGGCAGGGGGGGGGGGGACACTTGACTCTAACATAAATTTGCAATTTAAAGCTTAATTTGTCGCAAACGGATCTCTGAATCGAAAAATGGTCTTGACAAACCCATAATATTTTTGAATGACCTATCCAACGATATCCCACACAATGGGATAGACGAGAAAAAATAAATCATTCCCACTTTACGTCTATAGGAGGAACACCAAAAAATGTTTTATTCATTTTTTTATTTTACCACTTTGTCGGAATTATTAATATGTATATCTATGCCAAATTATAGCTTTCTAGTACTTAGATTCTCTGAGCTAAGCTGCGGACGGACAGACGGACAGAGTGAAACTATAAGGGTTCCTTGTTGACTTCGGAACCCTAAAAAGATACTTAAAATAATGTCATAATGTAAATATGTAGGTGCTTAACTCACAAATTGAAAAAAAAACGTACAAAGGATAATATAAAGTAATAGAAAAAATATATAATGTAATATAATATAAAGTATATAAAGTGCTACAATATGATCGTAAAAATTGTGTCAAAAAACCCCAAATGACAGGCATACAAGGCAATTTAGATGATATCATTCAGAACATTTTGAACTCTGAACTCAAATATACGGACACGGATCACGGACACGGACCACACGTCCGATTATGACGGATTGAGTTCGGATGTAGTGCGTAAGCTTCCCTACAAGAAGTGCTACGGCTACTTCGGAACCAAAATTTCACGGTCACGGTTCGGATGTAGTGCGTAACCGCCCTCACTGGAAGCCGACTCCATAAACAATCTTGGCAAAATGCTGGACAGATGATGATAAACATAAGACAAAGTTACAAAATAAACTTTACGAATACCTACATTTCAAGATTTATACAACAGCTACAATCCACTAATAATTAAAAAAAAACTTGAGATATTATCTATGCACAGCATTTCTAAGTCTATTTCTGAAATGGCTTCTCTTTCATCAATATTGTAACAGCAGGACGGTCCGATACGACCGGTCATTCGCCTCAATGTAAGGTTACCTTCAACTAGTAATTTTAGACCCTAACCTTAATTAAAAATAAATGTAGACAGAAAAAATAATATTATTTTGATGCCGTAGCTTTTATTTAGAGGGAGTTAATTGAAAAAATAAAACTCTCACACTTTTAGATATTCTAAAGGGTATTCACGAAAAATTCGCCGGATTATATATACCTACGTTGTTCATCGCATTTGATATGCGAGGAGCTTTTTACCAGCAGATAAAATCCAGTCTCTAATTTCGGGCTTCTGCTGAGAATATTGTAACAGAAAACACATAAACATTTTTCTTTTTTATAATCTAGAGTTTTTTTGGTGGGATTTTTTTGAGTGAAGTTCAGCGGCTGTTAATATTCTTTGCTAATTGATTCCTAGTGGATATTATATTATACTATATAAAACTGCATTATTATACTATATAAAACTGCATTACCACTGACTGACTGACTCACTGACTCACTCATTGACATAATTGTTCTCCCAGATGGTGGAGGGGGAGGTGGGTATATTTTGACAGATTCGTAAACAAGTAACTCCCGTGAGTATGGGAAAAGTGCCAAACCTCCCCTTTTCCCCCCCCCCCTCCTCCCCCCCTCTATCGTATCTCGGAAACTAAGGTACCCGTATTTTTTGTTTTTTACGGATTCGTTTAGAGGAGGCTCGGAAAAGTAAAGACCATTTTTCAAAGTTGACCCCTCGCCCCCCCTTCTCCCCCCCCTTTATGCGGATCTCGGAAGTTGAGAGACTTGGAACATTTCTTTTTTCAGATTCATATAAAGGGGCAATGCTATAGTCACAAACAAACCATTTTTCAAAGTTGACCCCCTTGCCCCCCTTCTCCCCCCCCCCCCCCCCGTTTTGGCGAATCTTTTTTTTTCAGTTTTTTTTATGGATTCGTTTAGAGGAGGCTCGGAAAAGTAAAAACCATTTTTCAAAGTTGACCCCCTCGCCCCCCTTCTCCCCCCCTTTAAACGGATCTCGGAAGTTGAGAGACTTGGAACATTTCTTTTTTCAGATTCATATAAAGGGGCAATGCTATAGTTACAAACGAACCAGTTTTCATAGTTGACCCCCTTTGCCCCCCTTCTCCCCCCTCCCCCCCCGTTTTGGCGAATCTTTTTTTTTGTTTTTTTTACAGATTCGTTTAGAGGAGGCTCGAAAAAGTAAAAACCATTTTTCAAAGTTGACCCCTCGCCCCCCTTCACCCCCCCTTTTAAGCGGATCTCGGAAGTTGAGAGACTTGGAACATTTCTTTTTACAGATTCATATAAAGGGGCGATGCTTTAGTCAAAAACAAACCATTTTTCAAAGTTGCCCCCTTCTCCCCCCCGGCCCCCGTTTTGGCGAATCTTTTTTTTTTCAGTTTTTTTTACGGATGCGTTTAGAGGAGGCTCGGAAAAGTAAAAAACCATTTTTCAGAGTTGTCCCCCTTGCCCCCCCTCCCCCCCCCGTTTTGGCGAATCTTTTTTTTTGAGTTTTTTACGGATTCAGCGTAGGGATCCCGAGTGGAGCGAACCTACGAGACCGAGTGCAGCGCAGGGGGGAGGTGGCGAGCGAAGCGAGCCGGCGACCTCCGCAGCGTAACGAAGGTTGAGTGGGTGAAGCGAAACTCAGTGCCTGGCGACGCCTGTAGGGTAGGTGTAGGGTAGGTGTAGGGTAGGTGTAGGGTAGGTGTAGGGTAGGTGTAGGGTAGGTGTAGGGTAGGTGTAGGGTAGGTGTAGGGTAGGTGTAGGGTAGGTGTAGGGTAGGTGTAGGGTAGGTGTAGGGTAGGTGTAGGGTAGGTGTAGGGTAGGTGTAGGGTAGGTGTAGGTAGGTGTAGGGTAGGTGTAGGGTAGGTGTAGGGTAGGTGTAGGGTAGGTGTAGGGTAGGTGTAGGGTAGGTGTAGGGTAGGTGTAGGGTAGGTGTAGGGTAGGTGTAGGGTAGGTGTAGGGTAGGTGTAGGGTAGGTGTACGTTAGGTGTAGGGACAACAACACGCGAGCTGCTTGCAGCTCGCGCACCAAGCAAATACTAGTTATACTATACTATATAAAACTGCATTACCACTCACTGACTGACTCACTCACTCATTGACATAATTGTTCTCCCAGATGGTGGATGGGGAGGTGGGTATATTTTGAC